>CAUYUJ010018023.1:82555-97555 GCA_963575745.1 Prorocentrum cordatum
GGAGAGGAGGAGGAGGAGGAGGAGGAGGAGGAGGAGGAGGTTGAGGGTGGGGGGCAGGATTGTGACGACTTAGCTGCAGGACGACGGCGGCGGCGACGACGACGCCCCCCCCCCGCCCCCCCGCGTGCGCCGCCCGCGCGCCCAGCCTGGCCAGTCGCCGTCGGTGTTCGGGAGGGCGATGGGCGGGCCTGCACCAGCACCCGACGACCGCTCGCGCACGCCCCCTCCCGCCGCGAGGACCGCGCGTGCCCCGCGCTCTCTCCGCGCCTCTCCTCCGCCTGCCACTGGGGGGCACTCTGCGGCAGGCTCGCGCCGCGTCGACCTTGGCGGCGGCACGGGTCGCGGGCGTGGGAGGTTGAACGCTCAGGGGCGCCCAAGAGCCTGGCATCGCTCGGACGTGTGCATTTTTTCTTCGGCGAGGACCATCGAAGAGCATCCTTGATCATTTGGCGAAACAACAACCACGCACGAAACTGAACAAAAAACACAGGGAATGGACGTCCGAGCGACGGCAAGGAGTCGAAGAAGAAAGAACGCCATGGACATAAAGTTGTGGCGCTCCGCGCGGATTTCTTGGCTCCGCGCTGGGCCACCTCGGCGGCGCCTCCAGCGCCGCCTCTGGCGCGTTCTTCGCGCCAGGGAGGGGGGCCAGCGCAAATCCAAGAAATCCGCGCGGAGCGCCAACATTTTCATGTTTATGCCGTTCTCTCTTCTCCTAAAGGGGGCGGGGTGATGACTAGGGGGGGTGGATATCATGGCGGGGGCCATGCTATCTCCCCAGACCTCATGGCCCCCCCCTCTTCTTCTTTCGATGCGCCCCTTGGTCTCCGCCTCGTCCGAGCACATGCTTCGGGCTATGGTTTGCGAGCCCCTCTCTTGGGCCCCCCCCCTCGTGGCCGCCCCCGAAACGCAGCCGGTGGCCGGGAGGCGGTTAGCATCGAGCGATCTGCGCCAGCTCAAAACCGAGGTCGTTCGATGCTGAACGGTCCACGCTCGGCGACTCGAGTGGGTGTCATTACAGTCAAAGCGCATAGGAAGGATGAGCCACTTTCCAAGGTTACCCTTCCATCCTAACCCCTTCGGCTCGTCCTTGGCCGCTTTCGCTGCCCGCGCCCCGCTCGAAAGGTGTCGACATGGCCTTCCAAGGCCCTCTCATCCTCACCGCGCATCCTTGTTGTACGCGTTGTCTGTGCGCCAGGGTGTGGTTTGAGAATGGCGACACTGGGGCTTAGGGGGTCGCCACGCTGCGCCAAAAGTTTGATGGACCCTCGTCGGGGCGCGGCAGAGATCTCACTCGGGGTCGTCGCCCGCCTCCCGAGGGTGCGTGCTGCAACCACACCCTTCGCACACCATGCACCTCGGAGTCGCCGATACGCGGTGCCAGAAACCATCGCCGACGTCATCGCAACGTGAACCCGACGTAGCTGCACAGCCATGGTATGGAACCTGCGAGAGGCCACCTTTGTCCTGACAGTTACAGTTGGCACGCATAGTAAGGATGGGCAATCTTCCCAAGGGTACCCTTGCATCCTTGTCTTCTGGGTTCATCCTTGGCCACTTCAATTGGCCGCACTCCTCTCGAAAAGCTTCGAACTGGGCAGCCCTGGAGCCAGAACCTGGATGGCCACGTTCGGGCCGCCAACGGCAGAGGACACGAGGAGCTTCGCGCGCGCCCCCCCCCCCCATGGGAACGCCGATGGGCCCTCCGACGCGAAGGTGTAATAGCCGCATGGGCCCAATCCTGGGGGGGCGTCCCAGACGAAACCCCACCCAGCAGCTACCGACTCGGGCTCCCCTGCCTGCTATGCCGCGGGGACAGCGAAGACACATGGTCCATCACGACGCCGGAAGGAGTCCAACACCGCGCCTTGGCCACCCTCCATCCCGCCGGCGCAGGCGCTCCGTGGCCCGGCGCGCGGCGAGGACGGACGGACCTCGGCGCGCGCTGCTCGGCGGCAGCGCGAAGCCGTGCACGCCGGACGCGCAGGCGGTCGCCGCCCGGGCAGGGTGGTTGCGGGCCCACGCGCGGCGACAGTGCCTGAGACCACCCGCGCCCCGGGGAGGAGCCAGGGCCAGCGGCGCAGAGCCGTGCCCGAGCGCCTGGGGACGGGGCGGACGCGCGCGGTATTCGACGCGCTCGGCGCGCAGTTCGACCCGATGTGCCTTCGGCCGAGGCTCGTGCCACCGATGTGCGCCGGGGGAGACGGCACCGAGGTCGAACGCCCCGCGTGGTCAGATCCCGTGGAATTCCTTTGCATATTGGATCGCCTGCTCGCAACCGTCGCTGCTGCACTGATGCGGTCACAATTTTGCCCCGACGTTGCCAGCCAGCTTGTCGCCGACGGGATGGTGGCGGCCGAAGCAGTGCAAGGCAGGGATTCACCCGCGCAGTGGGCAGCCAGATGCTGCGCCAGACGCTTGGCTCGCCCCCCTCAGTGCACGCGCCCTGGCCAAGTCAACTAGGGAGGCCGATTTCCTTTTCATGCGACGACCAGGCGCCCTCTAGAGGCTGGTTCACGGTTTCGTCTCCCCCAAACCGAACCTGTCATAGTGGCTCTTTCTTTGGAGACGAAAAGGGTCGCGCGCCGAAATCCATTCCAGACGAAATTGAGGTTTTTCCTAGAGTTTCAGTGTGCAGGCGCGCCCTGCCGCGCGGTGGTTTCCAGGCGCACCTTAGAGCGTGCTGACGCATAATGCAAGGCATTCGTATTGCACGTTGCGCATGCTATCGCGTGCGAATCACGCATGGCTTGAGCTACTTCGCAGACGCTTTCTGGCGAGGGGTTTCGAGGGCCCTCTCAGGGCCCGCTGGGGTCGCCGAGTGCCGAGAGCTCCCGGCAACCATTGTCGACTGTTGGCAAAAGCAACGTCGCCGAAATGGCCGCCGATAGAGCCGTCGAAAGGGCCGCCGGGATTGCCGCCGAAGGGGCCGCCGAAAGAGCCGTCGGAAGGGCCGCCGGACTTGCCGCCGAAATTGCCGCCGAAATTGCAACCGAAATCGCCGCCGAAATTGCCGCCGAAATTGCCGCCGAAATTGCCGCCGAAATTTCCGCCGAAATTCCAGATGGCTCCGCCGAAAAGAGGCCGAATTTGACCTTGGCTGTGACTCTATGCCTGTGTCTGCGGCGTCATCGTGCTTACTGGAACAGCGATTTCGCTTGCGACGGGGCAGTGAAAATTTCGGCGGCTGAATTTTGGCGGCGATTTTGGCGGCTGAATTCCGGCGGCTATGTTGGCGGAGTTCGCAATTATTTCGGCGGCAATTTCGGCGGTGAGTTCGGCGGCAAGTTCGGCGGCAAGTTCGGCGGCAATTTCGGCGGCAATTTCGGCGGCGAGTTCGGCGGCAATTTCGGCGGCAATTTCGGCGGCGATTTCGGCGACGATTTCGGCTGCCCTTTCGGCGGCCCTCCTGGCGGCCCTTTCAATGACCATTTCGGCGGTTTTGCTTTTGACAGCTGCCGACGAATGCTGCTGGGAGCTCGCAGCACTCAGCTGCGGCAAAGAATCGATGTGCGGCGACGCAGGCTGACCTGACCTCAGCCCGACGATGATTGTAGCATGTGTTATCTTGTGGTTTTGGCGGTGATGATGGCGACGGCAGCGGTCGTGTTTGGTTTGGTTCAACATGGATGCTCGCCAGGGGGCACTGCAGGCTGGCCTACGCGCCCAGCACTGCGTGCTTTCAAAATAGAAACTCCTTTGGAATTCGGCGGCTATTTGGGGGGCCATGGTGGCTCCAAAGGGTTGTCCTCGGTGAAACCTGGAGCGACCTTCGCGACGGGGCCTTCCTGGACCGCCTCCTGCAACACGTCGCCCAGCTCCGACGATCCACCCTACCTCGCCTCCTATCCTGGAACGGCAGATACCTGCCAGTGTGCTCGCCCAAAGGAACCAGGCCAAACTCGCTGCCATCGCGCAGGACACAGTGGCCGGGCGCGTTGCCGCACTGCAAGATATATTCCCACGGGCCCGAGCACGAATGTGGAGCATGTGCAGCCATGTTTCTAGCAGGGCGCCTCGGTGCCATCCCAGCCTGCATCGGCCCCGCAGGAGGACTCGCTGGCGGAATCGCTATTCCCCTTCCCAGCGACTACGGTATCTTATCTCCCACGACCCTCATCCACGGCAAGGCCGTCGCGGAGCCGAGACCCTGGCGCTCCCGGGCGCAGCCCTGCCCCCCCATGGCGACGTGCCCACCTTCTGGGGTGGCGACATCAATCTCCAGTGAGACGATCCCTGGGAGGGCGAAACCGACCGCATTGCCACCTGGATGGCGTTGTTGGCCGGGCGCGCTGAGCACCCTGTTGCAGTCGAAGGCCCAACCAGATTGGGCAGGGGGGGGTTCTCTGATCGACGCCGTTGCATGCCGCGCGGGGGCCGCCGGCTTCTACTGGGTCGCCAAGGCCTGGGAGATCCCTCTCTCTGACCATGCGCTATTTTCGGTGGCCCCGCGGCCCAGGCGCAACGCCTTTAAGCGATGGGCGTTAAAAAGTCGTTGCCAGGTGGGACATTCGCGGAGCTACGCCGGAACTGCGCCCATGTCGAGCGCATCTTCCAAGTGCCGCGAATTGGCTTCTCAGGCCCCCCGCAGCCCTCCGACTGGGCGCGCGCCGCCTCCCTCGGATACTTCTGCGGGCGTCGCCCCGTCGACGAAATCGCAGCCGACTCTCCCCGGTGGGCGAAGTCCTGGAAGACCGCTGCAACCCCGTTGCTGACACTTCCTCGCCTCATCGAAACAATCTACTCTGGCAGGCGCGCACTCTCTGCCGTGATCCAGTCCTGGTGGAGGAGGTGGGGGAACATGTTCGCGCGAAATGCCCAGGGCGCCTGCTCGCGCAAGTTGTCAGAAGCGGTGGGCCGCATGGGCCAGCCGGAGCGCTTGCCTCTTGGGTGGGGGCCTTTGGATGGGGCGGGCGGGATCTCGACCCCGCGCGGGCTGCTCTCTGGGCGGTGCGGTGGCAAGCCGACCGAGGCCGCGCACGGGCGGCCCCTCTCACCGTGCCAAACAGGCGCCGGCGTCGCACGGGCGCCCGTCGCCCCGCGCTAAGGCATGGAGAGGGATATATTCAGGAAGGCGCACTCCCTCCGAGGCGTTGGGCGACGGAGGCGCGCGGACAGACAAAGCGGCCGACGCAGACCAAGCGCTGCGGGATAGCCGCGCGGGCACATGGCAAACCGCTACCCCCTCTCTGACAGCGCCCGCAGGTTGCTCGATGACTATTGCGCCAGCGGCAGATGCGCCCCCCTACCCGGCCGCCCTCGGCCCACCAGGGGGCGGCTCGTAGCGCTCGTGCTCGCCCCCTACGGCAGCGCGCCAGGGGCAGACGGGGGGCCGTGCGAAGTATGCCACCCTGGAGTCCTCTTCATATCCTGCTTACTTGCCTACGCGTGGTGCATGTCCGACGCCGGCCCCGCTCTTCCGCGCGCAGTGCTCGGGCCCTCCGCGGATCTTCTTGTCCGGGCCCTCAGGGTGCCCAGCTCGGAGCGGCCGTGCGACCTGGCACCCTGCAACTGCCCACTTGTATCCGGCGCCTTTTCGGCGCGCCCCTCGCAGACTCGCTCGGCCCCATAGTCGAACCGCTACTCTCGGCCGACCGTGCCGCCGAGCGCGGAGGGCAGGGCGGCCCACACAGTCGCGCCGCGACAGCGCGCTTTGGCCGCGACCCCGACCCCCCCCCGTCCAGGCCGACGTGGGCGCAGGTCCTCGGCGGACGCGTCAACGTAGTCGATGGACATATCGCCGAGTCCACCAGGCAATCTGGACCAGCGCCCGCCGCCGCGGTGCAGACTGTCGCTGCAGTGGCTGGCTGGCCTGCCTAGACGGTGGCACCCCCGCGCGGATGCAACGCGCCCTCTCCTGGACCTAGTCGTGCAGAGAGACGCGCGAACCATTGAGGGCACGCGCCGCGGGCCTCGGCGGAGGCTAGCCTGATCCATAGGCGTGGGGGGCGCCGCCTCGCCCCTACTCTGGCGCATGGCCTACGACCCAGTCATTGCCGCCACCGCAGCAGCCGCGGGCGACCGCTGCCCTGCCGACGTCGACGACCTGGCCTCCCTGCTAGACACCCCTGCGCAGGCACTGCGCGCGTCTACCATGCCCCCGTGCGCCTCCTGCGCGGCCGGCCTGCCCGCGACCCCCAACGGGCTCGACCGGTCTCTCGCCGCCGCGCCCCTGGCGGCCCATCAGGCCCCTTGCGGGGTCACCGTCGTTATGCGAGTCCCCCGACCCCCCTGGCAAGAGTCATCCTGCACTTTGACTTGGGCGCTGCTGCCGTGGCAGCCTTTTGGGAATGGCGGCAGCAGTGTGCCTGTTCCTTCGGGTGACAATATTGCGGGGGCAAATGATGGCCGCTTCCCCCTTCGGCAGCTCCTGTGTCAAGCTGCAATTGGCCCTATCTGGGCACCGCCGTTGCAGGTGGAACCGCAGGGCCCAGCGCCCCCCGAGGCGGGCGCTTCGATCCCGATCGCCTCCACTCGCTCATCCAGGGAAGCCGGGGCAAGGTCCGCGCTAAAGTGCGCGCGCGCCGTGGCGCCGCGCGGGGCGCGAGCCTCCTCGGGCAGGAGGGCTGCCGCATAAAACGCCCGCGTAGCATCTAGCATGGCCTACCCGGCTCACTACATACCCCCAACTACTGCATTCGAAACCTCCCTCGTGGCACAGCTGCGCGTTGCTCTAGGCTCTAGGCGCGGCTGGGCGCACCTGGGTCCCCACCTGCATCCTCGCTGGAGTTGGCCCATGGCACTCGATGCCTGGATGCCCGAGATGCCCCGCGGCCGCCGCGAGGACAGTCGCAGCCCGTGCCCAGGTCAGGCAAGACGTCTGGGGCCCATCCCCAGCGTAGGCGAAAGCCGTCGGTCGCTTGGGCATAGTGGCCCGCCGGGCTGAAACCCGCTGGGCCCTGGGCGCGACCCGCCGGCCGCGCCCCCAGATCTGGATTCTGGGAAAGGCAGCGGCAGTTGTAGGCCAGCGCGTCGCCCAACAGCCCCCCCCCAGGATCACCCTCCTCGGGCGAGCGATCTACGTGGGAGCATGGGCGCTGCGTCGCCAGTGCCACTTGCGCCGCTGGATGCGTTGCGCCAGCCGCAGGCGCAGATGGGCCCTGGGACAGGGGCGCGACTGGCAGATCCCGGCGCGCGCCAGCTGCTTCTCCGCCGCCTTCCACGCTCTTGAGTTCGTGGCCAATGGGTTGCCCGGTCAGGCCGGATGGAGGCGCGCGACAGACTGCCCCATCAATGCGCCGCGCGCAGGAGACTGGGCAAGACAGTCTGGCACGCCGCGTCCCAAAGCACCCCCGGACAGGCATGGCGCGAGCAATGATGCTTCGGGCCCTGGAACCGCATGGGCGCCGCATTGGCCGCCCTCGCCGCCGCCCACATCCCCAACAGACGCTCCCCGGCGCGGCGACTCCTCCGCGGAAATGCACCAACCCTGGGTTTGGCGCCGCAGTTGTCGCCCAGCCCATGTGGCTGCTGCCCGCAATGTGGTCGCGGCGAAGCCGCGGTGAGCACCCGTGGACCTGGTTCGTTGCTGTCGCGCTCGCCTGGCACTTGGCGCGGCCTGATAGCGCTCCGCCCGCAGTGGCTAGCGCCATCTCGTAACCGGGGGCGCGCTCCCAGACTGGCCGCCGCCCTGCGCCGAGTCTCCTACCGCTGCGCCATCGCCCTGGCGCGCCAGCCCTTGGGCCCGGGCGCTGCTGCCAACTTCGTTGGGGCCAGGATTATAAACGACGGGTCAGGCAACTTCCCCGACGACAGCCTGCAAGACGACGTCCCCTATGCCCCCAGTGACGGCGCCGCGGATGCACGGGCTCGCATTGGCGACCCCTTACGCCGGCTGCAGCTGCATGCCCCCCCCCGCCGCCCACCTTCTGGCAGGATCGTCGCAGCCCCACCAAACCAGAAGCGCCCAGTGAGCGGGAAGGGGGAACTCGCGGGCTTCCCATCTCCAACGCCCTCAGGTACCCGCTGAAACCGCTATCCCACCGGCGTTGTGAATCTGCAGCCGGAGGGTAGCGCTTCGCAGGCAGAGGGTAAATGCCCTGCCCTAGGACCACAGACGTTAGCCCCAACGCTAGGTGGGACTACTAATTCTGCCGAAACAGCAGACGGCGCTGTCAAACCCTCCGCTCCACCGTCGCCATCGAGAGTCGAACTGGAATCACCGTTTCAAGATCACCTTTTCCCGGCCAGGGCCGTGCTCAGTGGCCCTTGGGTGTTGCGTTCGACGGCGGAGTTTGCGTCTGGCCGATGGTGGCGGGAGCTGGAGCCACGCTCTGGCGACGCGATGACGACGGGACCCCGCCCGCCCGCCTCGCCTCATGAATTGTGGCGCTAGTGGGCAGCTCTAGCGCGCAGGTCGCGGAAGCGGCGAGGTGCCAAGCTGGACAGGGCGCGCTGAAGCGTGCGAGCCCCTCGGTCAGCGCTGCCCGCGTCGTCGGGGACAACCTGGCCGCCGTGCGGCGCGGGGCTGGTGCCGGTCGGTATCGGCGACTCCCGCTGGCAATCGGGCGCGGGGCTGATCGGGCCCCCTCGCCGAAAAAGAAGGCCGGGCCCTGTCCTGGCAGGCGGTCTGCCGCCGTCTGAACGTGGTCAGCGACAGGCTGGCCACCCTATAGGAGTGTCCTGGGCAGGCGCCCGATGCACCCATCTGGCAGCGACGCGGTCAGGACCTGGACCGTGTGGCGCGATTGCCCATGCTCCGAAGAGGACCCCCCCCTCTCCTTCCCTACCTCTCTTCCCCTGGGCCCTGACAGCCTCGCCGCCGCTGCGCGTGCCCCGGGGGCCGCCGCTGCCCAGGGTGCCGAGCGCCCCCGGCGGATCGATCGATCGGACTTTGCGCGCTGCGGCCAGCCGCCCCGGCGCTGCTGCAGCGCGCTGCCTACTTGGAGGGCGCGCCGCCAACCTCATCTCACTTGCAGCGCTTGGCGCCCCCCCCCCCCCCCCCCGCGTGGCCCATTAGCAGCGTGCGCCCATCGGCCAGATGGCCCGCCTGCATGGCCCTGGGCCCGCGTGGCCCGACCACAGCCCCTGGGCACGAGCCGAAGTTTCAGTGCAGGAGACGCCCGTGCACGCGGGGGGCGAGGGCGCAAGGCTGGCGGGGCTGGCGCAGCGAGCCGTGCGGGAAGTTCGTGCAATACTGGGTTCACTCCTACGACTCAAGGCGCATGGCCAATATTGCACAGCAGGAATCACACGGCATGCCCGACGCCCAGCAATGGGCAGGAGGTGGAGTCTTTTGGAACCTAACGCTAGGTCAGCTCACCTCCGACATGCGCCAGAAGCAATGCCCGGGATGGCTACGAGCAGCCCAACTTTCCATCGACGGCATCGGGATGGAGGACGAATGGCAGCTCCAAGACGGGGACTGGGACTCCCTCTCAATCTGCTATGCCCCGCCCAGCGTTGGCGACAAGTGGAGGCCCCCCTGGGCATAGGTGCCGACGTCGACGCCGTCGAGGACCCTTGGTGGGGCTCGGGCATGAATAACATCTCCCGCGAGAATGCCATGCAGAGCAACGCGCGGTGTCGGCGCGTGCGTCGCGGGCGCCATGCGAACCGGCGCGCCTTCGCCCAGACGGCGCGACCCGCCGCCCACGCGACGCGCGACCAGGACCAGATGGGGCGCCGACAGACCCCCCAGCCGCCTCGACCGCCCACCTGCCCGACGCTGACCCCCCCCCCCGCCACCCGTGCACCCGAAGTCCCCTCGCGACAACGACAGCCTGGCGGCTCGCCGCCCAGCCGACGATCCCAGGCTCCCAGCCGCCATCAGGGCGGCACGAGCCGTGCAGGAGATGTATGCTCACCCCTGGCACCACCCCTCCAGCGCGGCACGCAAACGGCCGGGAGGTTTCATGCCCGGGGCAAACACCCTTCCGGACAAGTGGTGGTGGGACCTTCAGGCAAAAGGATGAAGCACAACCAGGTGTTCGAGATCGAACAATTCGCCATGCGTGCACCCGAAGACGACGGGGCCAACAACCCCAGAACATAACTACGCAAGCGGCGCACCTGCGTAGTAGACGTGGTCATCCGAAAGTACGACCCCAGTCGCCTCCACAAAATTGTGAGGGCATTGAAGTTGCAAGTCTGGCTGAGCAACCATAGAGGAAATACATGGGAATGCTGCCTCTTCACTCGGGACAGCGAATGGCACCTGGACTGGACCAGGGACGACCCACGCGAAATCACGCTCCTAGTCTCGCGCAAGTCGCCCTTCACTGGCCGCCTGTCCGAGGTCCGACCCGCGTGGCACCCTTCGCTGGGGGCCCGCGCTTCCGGTGGCCAGTGCGGACGTTGCCCCAAGAACTGCCTGATCGCTGGCATAGACGCCAGGAAAGGGCAGGCCATCCACCCCCTTGACCCTTGACACGACCGTTGACAGGCCCACGCGACCCAGACAACACCGGTGCCGGATCGACGGCGCCCCAGGGCAGTTCCAAGTCCGCAGCGTCTGGAGCGCCGTGCAAAACCTATCCATCCTGCACTCCCTTCTAGACGACACGCGGGGCATCCCCCGGCGCGTTATCCCGTGCGTGACGGCTTTCGGAACCGCTGACGTCGCCGAAGAAGCAACCTCCAACGGCGCCGACAGCCTAGCGCGGGCGGGGAGCCTGCTCCAGGCACGGGCGACCGCCACCCCGGACACCCGGATGCCAGACCCCGAGGGCCACCCAGGCGACGCGACTCCCCGCTGGCCGCCCCCACCAACAGAGAGAGAGAGAGAGAGAGAGAGAGAGAGAGAGAGAGAGAGAGTGCTGTCCCGGCAACTTTTTCCAGAGACCCCTGCCCTCCCCGCCTTTCCACGAGGCCCAGGCAACGGCCGCCAGACACAACCTCGACGAAGCACAGGGGCGGGTCCTACAGCGATCCCTAGCCACCCTGGTGCTGCCCGTGCACGGGCCACCAGGTGCCGGTAAATTGCCGCTGCGATGGGCATCTGGCTACCATGCCCGCCGCCAAAATGGGCTGTCTGTCTGCTCATCGTGCTCTCACGAAGGGGCCGACATGCCTGCCGAGTACTTGTTTGACGCTCAGCACGCAGGTGAGCTAAGCGAGGGCGCTGGCTTCCCAGGCCAAGCAGTGCGACTGGCTCACCCAGACAAGGTCGCGAACTCGGAGGCTCGCCAGCTTGCCGCACTCGACCGCTGCGGGAAGGTCTGGAACTCCGACCTCCAGAGAGAAGTCAACATAACAAAAATTCAACAAGTAAAAGGAGAGGGCCATTCAAGACTCGAGGCTGCTTCTCGCCGCGCGCGCGAGTGCCGCAGACCTCGAAGACCCCGCCAGCCCCCGCCACTTCCTACGCATCGTGGATAAAGCAGGGCAATCCACTGAGGTCCTCGCCGCCCTGACCGCCATCCCCCTTGCCATTGTCGTCCGCCGCGGTGGCCGAGTGATCATCTGCAGGGGCGACCAGCTCACCCCTGCCGCCATCTCCGACAGGGCAGCCGCCGTAGGCATGTCCCTCTCCATCCTCGCGCGCTTCCATAGCTCGCTTGGAAGAGGCCCCGACCGCAACTTACTCTCTGCTACCGCATGCACCCCAGCACCCTGAAGCCCCCCGTACCAGGCCCCCCTTGGCGGAGCGCCAAGACCCGCGACCAGGCCGTCCGTCGCGCGCCCTGACGCGGGGCACTCGACAGCGCTGCCCCCGTCGGGGCCGACGGCTTCCACGACCCAACCCACGGCGCACCCCGAGGACATCGCATCCGAGTGCTGCTGGTCCATGAGGCCCGCAGAGCTGCCTGCCAACCTGGCAGAGGACATCGCCAACCTCGGAGAGGCGGCGGCGGTCTGCGACATGGCCAATGCCGTCGAAGGCCGCCTCTTGGAGGAGAACAGAAGAGTCCTGGTCCTCTGCGGCTACAAGGCCCCGCCTGTTTTCATTGGGAAAGGCTTGCCTATCGACGCCGCGACGTCCCTGCAGTCCTACCAGGACAAGGTATTCAACAGAGGAAAGGCGGATTCAACCCCGAAGGCGCCCTTCTCCCACCCCAGGGAACCACCCCCCCACCCCCACCAAGCTCCAAGAAAAGACTTGGCAAAGGGAGAGGAGCGCAAAATGGGCCAGTTTTCTGCCGCCAGGCACCCGACCCGTTAAACGGGCTAGGACTCCAGCTCCCAGGGCCGGAAGAACGATGTCCCCAGCTCTTTCAGAAAGGGCTCATCGGCGTCGCCGCGATCGACAGCAGCCAAGGCGAGGAGGCGAACCTAATCATCTCGTGCATCACCCAGTCCGGCCCCTACGACCAGTGGGGCTTCGCGGACGACCCCCGCAGGATCAACGTCGCCTTCGCCCGTGCCCAAGGATCGTAGTGCTTCTGACCCCTTGCCAAAGCCCCCCAGGCCCCCATCGGTTCAGAAGCCCCAACTTCTCCCAGGAGGACCAGGCAAGGACCACCGCTGAACGCGACAGGGGCGCCGAGGACAGCAAGGCCCAGAAGATGTCAGAGCAGCGCGCCCGTGGCTTCCAGGCCGCGTGCGACAGCGGGCTACCGCGCGGCCGCTGCTGGGACAGGCTGGCCCACGAGTTGCAGACTGCAGGCGCCGTCCTCATGCGCGGCCCGGCCCCAGCCACTGCCTTCCACTGCGTCCGCAGCCCACGTCCGCGCATGCGCGGCCTGGGGGGCGCGCCCAAAGCCTTTCGAACAATGCCGCAAGATGGTCAGCCACGACGGCCACCTCTTTGACCTGAAGCTGCGCCTCGATCCCACGCACTACGCATACGCCGCCACATGGGCGCGCCTGCGCCAAGTTGCAGGTCTACAGCCCACCAGCAACCGCGACCTGAGCATGCCCGGGGACAAGCCATTTCCCTTGCCCAAGGGCTGGACAGGGCAGTGCCGCTGGAGGAAGACAGCAGACCACGCGCCCCACGGAACCCCCAGGTACGTACCCACCGCCTGGAGCCAGACCACGCGCGAGTGCGTCCGCCACCAGGGTCAGCCCTCGATCGTTTGCATACCTGAACACATTGGCCCAGCCCCCTGACAGTAGCACCCCGGTTATGGACGGAGGGATGTCAGATCCAAGCGGGGCACCCATTGCCCGACCCTGGGCCAACAGCGCACTCGTCCCGATGCTCCTGCTCATTCGGGGGCCCAGGCCCACAATGGCACCCCACGGTAGCCCAGGGCTTATCGGGGACATCATGGAGGCTGCCCTCGGCCTGCGCGTGCCCTGCAACCAGGCCCGGCTGCCCGCCAGGGACAGCTTCGGAAACGCGCGCCACCTTGCCGAGCCAGACTTTCGCAGGTTTCGCGGCAACATCGAGGATTTCACTGAGGCCTGCCTCCGCCGCGTTACCGTCGCGCACCGCCGCCAATCCGTCAGGGGGTCCCGGCAGGCCTCCTCCTTTAGCGAGCTACTCTCCCTGGAACAGGCAGGCGCAGGCAGTCTGCGACCGCCTCGCCACTTCCGCCGACCTGTCCGCCATCAGCATGCGTCGGTGTACAGTCTGCAAGGAGCCGACTGCTGGTGGCATTGCAACAGTTGTGGAAGGACCAACCAAGAAGTTGCTGGGCATCCCATACCAGATGGGAAGATCCTATCCGCCTTCCTCCAAGACCTCGAACCGCAACGACACTTCCACAAACGCGTAACTGCCCAAGTCCCTGCCCGCCGAATTACCCATCCCCTTCCATGACGCCCCGCGCCGCCCCGGCAGCTCCAACTGCCCCTGGAAGGCACGCAGGGCCCAGCCACCGCGCGCGCGACAATTTCCACCCGACGCACCCGGGGCGACAGGTTCGGGGGGCACGCTGGCACGGACGGCCGGAAGAGCAGATGCGACCGTTGCCCCAACTCCGCCTCAGTCCACGAGTGGCAGTGCGGGCGCACCCCGAAAGGCATCTTCATCTACAGCTCCGGCGACCCCGACCCCAGGTCCACCGCCCGCGGCCTCCCGCCCTAAGACTGGGTTAAGCTATTCTTTAGCACGCAGTGGAATGCGACCTGGTACTGCGAGCGCTGCTCGGTCGACCTCTGGAGCGCCCGCCCGACCGACGCCCGGGAAATCCAGGTCCAGGATTGGGCCCAGGTCTACCCCGACAACCCGCCCAGGCGACAGCGCCCTCCGCCGCCGCAACCCGTTCCCGCCCCGGCCCAGGGCCAAAACGCAGCTAGCGCCCGCGACGAGTTGCCGCAACGGGCCCCTCTTGATCCCAGCTGGGAGAGGCAAGCCAGAGTCGCAGGCGAACGACCCCCTGCGCGTCTTCCAACAGGCGCCCCCACCTCTGGGACTGCCCATCGCAGCGGAAGCCAAACGCCTGCGAGGTTCGAAGGGGCCACCCTCCAAACCCGCTTCGAAGGGCGGGCCCAAGGCGGCGCCGTGCGCTTCCGAGCATGGGCCATGAGGGCAAAAACATGGGCGCGGCCCGCGCACGCGCTGCCAGCTACCCGCCTCGGCCGCGTGCGAGATCCCGCAGGGGCGAAGCCCAGCAGCGCGCTCTCATGGGGGGCGCAGGCGCCTGCCGGGCAGCCCCCCCTGCAGACGCACCCGCAGCGGCCCGCGCGACGACGGCAGGTCCCCGCCCGTCCCCAGCCCAGCGCCAGACGAAAGGGGGCGTCGCAGCAGGCGGGCAGCCGCAGCCCGATCACCTCAAGCAGCACCTCGAGCAGCACTTCGCCCCCGCTCCGCTGGCCGCCGCCGCCGCGTGGACCAGATCCAGAATAGGGGGCGGGGCCTGCCCGCGGCCCCGGCGAGAGGGCAGGCCCGCGCGCCCCACCCCACAGTGCGGGCTCCTCCCCGTGCCAGGGCGCCGCCCCGATCCAGGTTGCCCACTGCGCGGCCGAGGGCATCCTCGCCGACCTCCCAGACCTCAGGCCGCCCTCGCGCCCGCGCCTCGTCGTCAGGGGTGTCGAACCCCTTGGGGCAGACGCGGCGATCCTCCCTGGCCGCCAGGATGGGAACGCTAATGCAACCTTTGTGCACGTCGTGGCCCATCGCGCCCGGGCGCTGCACCGCCCTGTTGACGAGGCCTGGCGGGCCGATTCCCT
>CAUYUJ010018023.1:107555-162555 GCA_963575745.1 Prorocentrum cordatum
ACGGAAGCGACCCCAACCGGGAAATCGGTTTCGGTTTCGGTTCGTATCGTGCGTGCGGGCGAGGCGAAGCTGCGCGAGTTCATGCACTGGTAGGGGCCATCTATTGCCAAACGGGCCGCCCTCCCCCGTCGGCCGGCCGTGGCTCCCGGGTTGTCCCGGCGGTTGTCCCGGCGGTTGTCCCGATGGTCGTCCCGATGGCCGTCCCAATGGTTGTCCCGATGGTTGTCCCCCCAGCGGTTGTCCCGGCGATTGTCCCGATGGTTGTCCTGATAGTTATCCCGATGGCTGTTCCGACGGTTGTCCCGATGGTTGCCCCGATGGTTGTCCCGATGCTTGCCCCGATGGTTGTCCCGATGGCTGTCCTGGTGGTTGTCCTCATTGTTGTCCCGATGGTTGCCCCGATGATTGTCCTGATGGTTGCCCCGATGGTTGTCCCGATGGTTGTCCCGATGGTTATCCCGATGGTTGTCCCGATGGTTGCCCCGATGGTTGTGCCGATGGTTGTCCCGATGGGTGCCCCAATGGGTGCCCCGATGGTTGTCCCGATGGTTGTCCTGATGGTTGTCCCCATGGTTGTCCTGATGGCTGTCCCGATGGTTGTCCTGAGAGTTGTCCCGATGGTTGTCCCGATGGTTGTCCCGATGGTTGTCCCGATGGTTGTCTCGATGCTTGCCCCGATGGTTGTTTCGATGGCTGTCCTGGTGGTTGTTCTCATGGTTGTCCCGATGGTTGTCCAGATGATTGTCCGGATGGTTGTTCCGATGGTTGTTTTGATGGTTCCTAGATAGATCATAGATAGATGAATATATAGATAGGTAGGTCGATAGATCGGAAAGAGCGCGTTCTGTGGTCGCTTGGGGTGGGTGGGTTTGGAACCGGCCCCCCCCTGGATTGAGGGGGGGGGTGAAAGCCACCCCCTCTTTTTCATGACGGAGGGGGGGGTTCAACCCCCCTCCTCCTTCCTCTCTCCCTCGCTCATCCTCCCCTACTCCTCTTCTTTCCCTCTCCTCGGGCTGGCGCCGGCGTCTCCAATGCAGCGTGCTGCGGTGGCGGCCCGCGGGAGTTGCCGCGTGAGGTCGCTGTGCCATCTCGCGTGAGACCCGCTTTTGATGGTCGCTCGTGTGGGCTTCGAGCCACTCCGCCGGCCTTCTGAGGGGCACTTGTGAAGCCTCCTGGGCGCCTCTTGGACGTCTCGGGCCAGACGAAAGGGGGGGATAGGGAAAAGGGGGGTTACGAAATCTGCTGCATGCAGCTGGTTTCAGCCCCACCGAGGGGTCCATTCCTCGATACTTGGCCGCCTCCTGCGCCGGGAGGCGCCAGGAAAATCAGCTACGTGAGCTGACTCTCACCCCCCCGCTTTGCTATCCCCCCCTTTCGCCTGGCCCTAACGTCTCTCGGGGCCTCTCTGAGGTGGTGGTGGTGTTTGGTTGTGGTGGTGGGTTGTGGTGGTGGTTGTGTTGGTGGTGTTGGCGGTGGTGGTGGAGGTGGTGGTGGTGGTGGCGAGGTGGTTCTTGTTGGTGGTGGTTGTGGTGGTTGATGTGGTGGCGGTGTTTGTGGTGGTGGTGGTGTGGTGGGTTTGTGGTGATGGTGGTGGTGGTAGCAGTGGTGGTGGGTTGTGGTGGTGGTGTTGGTGGCGGTGGTGGTGTGGTGGTTTATCGTGGTGATTGTGGTGGTGATAGTGGTTGTGCCGCGAAGTGGTTTGTGGTGGGGGTGGGGGTGGCGGCGGTGGTGGTGGTTGTGGTGGTGGTGGTGTGGTGTTTTGTTGTTGTGGTGGTGGTGTTTGTGATGGTGGTGGTGTTGGTGGGGTGATTTGTGGTGGTGGTCTTGGTGGTGGGTTGTGGTTGTGGTGGTGGTGGTGGCGGTGGTGGTTGTGGTTGTGGTGCGGCGATCGTCTCCTCTCCCTCCCCGCCTCCTACTCCCCTCTCTATTCTTCTTCTCCGCCTCCCTCTCCCTCCCTCTCCCTCCCTCTCTCCCTCCCTCTCTCCCCCCTTCTCTCCCTCCCTCTCTGTTCTTCTTCTCCGCCTCCCCCCCCTCTCCCTCCCTCTCCCTCTCCCTCTCCGTTCTGTTTCCCCCTCTCTTCCTACCCGTCTGCCCGTCTCGCCTCGCCCTCCTGCCCTGTCCGAGGTTGGCCCCGATATCCCTCTCTTCGGCCACTCCTGGCCAGGGAGGTCGGCGGCCCTTCCACCCGACGTCGGGAGCTGGCTCCGAGGATATTGCTTCCCCACGTGCGCATTTGCGTCCTGGGTCCCAGGATGAGTATGAGGATGCGTACATATTATGATGGTGATGATGACGCTGCTGCTGCTGATCATGATGATGATTATGATGACGCAAATGATGCTGATGATGATGGTGATGATGATAACGATGATGAAGATGATGATGATGATGATGATGATGATGATGATGATGATGATGATAATGATGATGATGATGATGATGATGATGATGATGATGATGGTGACGATGATGCTGATGATGATGATGATGATGATGGTGATTATGATGATGACGATGATGACGATGCTGATGATGATGGTGACGATGCTGATGATGATGACGACGATGATGCTGATGATGAAGACGATGCTGATGATGACGATGATGATGATGACGATGATGATGATGATGATGACACTGAGATGCAGATGTTGATAGTGGTGATGATGATGTTGGGTGATGATGCTGATGCTGCTGATGATGCCGATGATGTTGATGATGACAATGATGATGGTGCTGGTGATGAGGATTTGGACGATGATAAGGAGGTGGAGAAGGGTGAGGGACAGAAGGATGAGGGGGATGATGCGGATGGGGATGAGGACGGGGATGATGATGATGATGATGATGATGATGATGATGATGATGATGATGATGATGATGATGATGATGATGATGATGATGATGATGATGATGAGAGGAGGAGGAGGAGGATGATGATGATGATGAGGATGAGGATGAGGATGAGGTTGACGATGACGATGCTGCTGATGATGATGCTGATGCTGATGCTGATGATGATGCTGATGATGATGATGATGATGATGATGATGATGATGATGATGATGATGATGATGATGATGATGATGATGATGATGATGATGATGATGATGATGATGATGATGATGATGATGATGATGATGATGATGATGATGATGATGATGATGATGATGATGTTGATGATGATGATGATGATGATTATGTCGATGATGATGCTGATGATGAGAAGGATGAGGATGATAATGAGGATGAGGAGGATGAGGATGCTAATGAGGATGAGGATGATGACGGCGATGCTGACAAAGGTGATGATGATGTTGATGCTGATGCTGATGATGATGATAATGATGATGATGATGAGGATGATGATGATGCTGATGATGATGATGATGATGATGATGATGATGATGATGATGATGATGATGCTGCTGATGATGATGATGATGTAAGTGATGATGGACATGATGCTGATGAAAATGATGAGGATGAAGCGGGGACATAGGAGGAGGAGGAGGAGGGTGAGGGGGAGGATGAGGAGGATGAGGAGGAGGATGATGAGGGTGAGATGATGATGCTGATGCTGATGCTGATGCTAATGATGGTGATGGTGGTGATGACGATGATGATGCTGATGATGATGGTGATGATGCTGCTGATGCTTTGGACCAGTATGATGATGACGATGATGATGATGCTGATGGTGATGATGATGCTGATGATGAGGTGGATGAGCTTGATGGTGATGAAGATCATGATGATATTGCTGATGATGCTGATGCTGTTGATGATGATGGGAGTGATGATGCTGATGATGATACTAATGTTGCTGCTGATGATGATGAGGATGCTGATGAGGATGAGGATGAGGATGATGGTGGTGGTGGTGATGCTGCTGATGATGATGATGATGATTTTCATGATGGCGATGATGATGAGGAGGAGGACGATGCGGATGAGGACGACGACGATGCTGATACGGATGATGCTGATGATGTGATGATGATATGTACAATGATGATGGCGATGATGATTATGATGATGCTGCTGCTGATGATGACGTTGACAATGATGATGAGGATTAGGATGAGGATGATGATGAGAACGATGAGGACGATGATGATGATGATGATGATGATGATGATGATGATGGTGATGATGATGACGGTGATTATGATGGTGATAATGATGAGGATGCGGATTATGATGAGGATGAGGATGAGGATGAGGATGAGGATGAGGACGATGAAGGCGATGAGGACGATTACAATGATGATGATGCTGATGATGCTGAAGCTGCTGCTGCTGATGGTGATGATGATGGTGATGATGATGATGATGATGGTGGTGGTGGTGGTGGTGATGATGATGATGATGATGATGATGATGATGATCCCCCCTTAAGCGGACATTGTGCGATGCACAACCGTTGCCCTGGAGCCCGCGTTCACCCAAGGCCCGCGCGGCAACTGGGAGCACCGAGGCCACCAGGAGTCGCGCGGGGGCAGCGGAGGCCCAAGGGCAAGCCGAAGTGGCCGCAGCCTGCTCTGAATGCACCTCGGGCTTAGGCGCTTCCCTTACCCCGACCGCCCGTCGCGCGCACGCGCCGCTCCTCGCGGGAGCGGGTCCGCGGCCGCCCGCGGGCTGGCCCGCCACTCTTGCTCGGGTGCAGGCCTTGGCGGAGCCGCTCCACGGCCTCGTCCTGCCGCCCCTCTGCGCGCCAAGGGCACTCCTCCGCGAGCCCCATGATGCGGGCGGAGCCAGCATTTGCTCCGCAAGCGTTGCAGAACACGTGGCCCCCGCACCGCATCAAGACGTGCGAGCCGTACAGCGCCGCGTTCCACCAGGCCGGAGGCGCCTCAACGCCCGCAGCGACGGCCGCCAGATGGGCCACGGCCTGCTGCCTGGGCGCGCTGCCGCGACCTCCGCCGCCACCACGCCCGCGGCCCCGCCGGCCTGGCCCCGGCGGGGCGGGAGGGGGCGGAGGCACCTCGGCGGCGGCGGCGGGCTCCTCCGCCGCAGCGGGCCCGCCAGCAGAGGCTCCTCCTGGGCCAGCGGCACCGCCCGTCCGCCTCGGCGGTTCCGCTTTGCGGGCAGCCCCCGCCGCGCCCGCGCCGCCGTCCGCGCCCCCGCTGCGGGCGGCTGCTCGCCTCCCCTGCGCAGGGGTGCCCATGGCGGCGCAGGCCCAGCAGCTCCGGCAGACCGCCTCGCCGAGCCGCAGCGCCGTGTCATGGTGGTCGCAGGCTCGGACGGCGCAGTCGGGCTGCCCTCGGCCGCGGCCGCCGCCGGCAGCCTTGCCAAGCGCACCCGATCGCCTCCAGGCCAGGCGCCTCGAAGCCGTCGGGTGCCCTCCGCATCGAGTCGCCCTCGAGCATGGCCTCGCCCAGCTCCTGCGGACGCCGTGGAGGCCGGCCCCCTGCTTGGCTCGGCTGTCCGCCGTGGCGTTGCCCGCGTGCTGCCTGTCCGTGATGAGGCCGTCGAGGACGGTGCTGCTCCACGGCGCACGCCTTCACCTTGCAGACCCGCATTCTGATGATGATGATGATGATGATGATGATGATGATGATGATGATGCTGCTGATGATGATGATGATGATGATGAGGATGAGGATGAGGATGAGGATGAGGATGAGGATGAGGATGAGGATGAGGATGATGATGATGATTATGATGATGCTGGTGGTGCTGATGATGATAATGAGGATTATGATGATAGTTGCGATAATGCTGATGATGATGATGATGATGATGATGAGGATCATGATGATGGTGCTGCTGCTGATGATGCTGATGATGAAGATGGCGATTATGGTGGTGATTTTAGTTGTGGTGGTCGTTGTGATGGTAATAATGATGATAATGCTAATATTAATAATGTTTCGACTACTAATAATGACGGTGGTAGTAGTGGCGGTGGTGGTGGTCATTATTATCATGATGATGCCGATGATGATGATGCTGATGCTACTGCTGCTGATGATGATGCTGATGGTGGTCATGCTGATGATGATGAGAGAAAATTAATGAGAAGGAGGATGATGAGGATGTGGTTGAGGACGATGATGATGAGGAGGCTGACGAGGAGGACAGTGAGAGGGAGGAGGAGGCTGAGAAGGAGGATGCGGATGAGGACGAGGATTATAAGGAAGATGAGGGTGATGATGACGACGATGATAATGAATATGTTGTTGATGATGATGCTGCTGATGATGATGATGATGATGATGATGATGATGATGAAGGTGGTCGTGCTGATGAGGATGGGGATGAGGATGTTGATGAGGATGTTGATGCCTATGCTGATGATGCAGATGAGGAGGTTGAGGAGGAGGAAGCTGATGCTGTTGATGCTGATGACGATGACGACGATGATGATACTGCTAATGCTTATGATGATGGTGCCGATGATTCTGACGATGAACATGATCATCATATCGATGATGATGGTGATGAGGGTGTTGTTGCTGATGATGATGCTGGTGATGATGATGGTGATGGTGATGCTGTTGCTGATGATGGTGATGATGGTGATGATGGTGGTGGTAGTGGTGATGATTTTGATGACGATAATGATGATGCTGCTGATGATGATGACGACGATGATGCTGCTGATGCTGATGCTGATGATGATGTGGATTTTATTTTTTATTTCATTTTGTCACTATTATCAGTATTATTTTTTGTTGTTATTTTTTCATATATGTACGAATTATTTGTATTATCAGTATTGTTATTTTGATGATGAGGAGGAGTAAGAGGAGGAGGAGGATACGGACCAGGAGGAGGAGACTGAGGAGCAGGATCAGAGCAATCCCAACACCTCATTCCCTGCTGCCATCAGGTCATCGATCCCATGTCCTCGCCGTACATAGTGCATGTAGCCATCACGTGCTGGAATGCTGATCGTCTCATGGCCCTGCCAAGGTTTCAGGGCTGGGGAGGGCTTGAATGGTCAAAATCCGATGTCCCTGGCGCAGATTCGGGTTCTGGGAAGGTTGGAACGGTGAGAATCCTATGGCACTGTTGCTGGAAGTATGCCTTGGAGAATTGGCCAGGTGAGAAATACATGGTGAGAGCGAACAGGTGATACAACTCTGCATGTGTGCTTGACATGGTACCGAGGCGTGTACACGGCTTGAAGGCGGCCTCGCAGGTTGCAAGAGCTCTGCAAGATCCTGCGGCATCCAAGGGAGAGCGTGATCCACACAGTCGCCTGTCGTCCATCCGTGCTGTCGTTCGGGTCTTTAGTCACGAGACGGGGGGTTCTGAGGAACTCCCACGCGGAATGGCCATTGCGCCTTATCAGCATCAGCCCGGAGGTGTGTACGGCGATGGGGAATGGGGGAGGAGGAATGGCTCCGAGCCCTCTGTCCTGATAGGTTCGCCTCTGGTCCAGGCCGAGGCTGGGCCAGACTGCAGCTGATTCCAGTCGTTTCCCAATTGGGTCGGGTCGCAAATGGTGGGAACCCTGTGTGTCCACGTAATTCCGTCTGAGTGCATTCGCGTGCGCTGCTGTCTGGTCATCGGTAAGAGAGCGCCGATTTCGATTCCGCACCGATGTAGCGTCGATCAGCGTCGATTCGCAAGAGCCACCAACATCGGGCGAGACCGCCCACCAACATCGGGCGACTCGTGGGAGTCCACCCACATCGGGCGAGACCGCCCACCAACATCGGGCGAGACCGCCCACCAACATCGGGCGAGACCGCCCACCGTTATGTTGGTGGCAACTCGTGGGAGTCCAGGAGTTGCCACCGACAGCGGGCGAGACCGCCCATCAGGTGGGGCTGCCGGCGGTGCGGCGGGCGCCGGCGCCCCCAAGGCGCCCGAGGCGGGGCACTGAGAGGGCCTTCCTGCCGCCTGGCGGCCGCGCCGGCCAAGGTGTGGCGGGCGCGCGCGCGCGCCATAGGGCCCTATATGCGCCGGGGAAGCGTAAGACAGGCTCGAGTTTGCCGGAGCTCGGGTCTGCGGACGCTTCTCGACGGGCCCGTGTGGATTTCGGATGGCCCAGTTTTCGTGGGGTGCCTGCAGCGGGAGCCCGCATCAAGTTTCGGACCGGGTCTCATCTTTCTCCCGGCGGCCCCGTCGGGCCAACCCGAGTCCCCCGAACCCGAGTCTTGTGCTTCCCCGATGGCGGGCGGGCAGCAGGGTCGCCCGCTGGTTTGGAGCGGGAGGAGTGGGGATGGCTCCGCTGGTGTTCGGGCGTCGTCGTCGTTTCTCGGTGTTTTTTTCGGCGTCAGGGTCCTTTCGAGCAGCGGCGCCCCGCCGAGAGCGCGTCCTGGAGGTGTCCGAGTTGTTCCTGGCGGCCGCCGGAGGCCGGAGTGCTGGCCCGGAAACCAGGCGATGAGGATCACCAGGGGCGGACGAAGGGGGAGGGACAGGGAAAGGGGGTTTACGAACTCTGCCGCCCGCAGCTTGTTTCGGCCCTGCCGCCGGGACCCTCCTTTACTCAGGAGGGAAAAAAACACACAGACACAATTAATCGTCGATCCCCAGGAAAATATGGGAAAATATGGGAAGTGGGGGGGAAGACGAAAATCCAAAAAATATTGGACAATACGGGGGATTATTTTATTTGTGTGTATTGATGTGTGTGTCCTGGGGCCCCTTCAATTACAGGTGTTCGGTTGTGGAGCCCTGCCTGAACGCAACCATTCGGCTGCCGCGCCGAAGACCGCGGGAAGCCTGCTGAAGGCCGCGGGAGAGCGCTGGAAGGCCGCCAGAGACCGCTGGAAAGCTGCAGAGAGGCCGCCGAGACCGCCCAAGGCAGATGGGCAGGACGGGGTCCACGGTCGAGTGCGTACAGTGCCGTTTTTGATACATGCTCCGCGTGCGGATCATGTATTAAACATGCAGGGATTCAGTATCAAAAACAACGATGAGTTCGTGCATAAATTCATTCCTAAATTAGTCATGTCTTACAAATCCTACATTTTTAAAAATCCAAAGTATTGAAAGCTGCCCTGTACAGGTGTTCGATTGTGGAGCCCTCCATGAACGCGACCATTCAGCTGCCACGCCGGAGACCACGGGAAGCCGCCGAAGACCGCGGGAAGCCACGGTCGAGCCACGGC
This sequence comes from Prorocentrum cordatum, assembly GCA_963575745.1. NCBI lineage: Eukaryota > Dinophyceae > Prorocentrales > Prorocentraceae > Prorocentrum > Prorocentrum cordatum. Next base: position 116,627 of record CAUYUJ010018023.1, read on the forward strand.
AGATGGGCCGCACGGGGTCCACGGTCGAGTGCGTACAGTCCCTTTTTTACCTAACAGCGAAGACTGATAGGTTTCTAGTAGGGTCAAAAGAGAGCATCTTGACGCCCCAGGGGGCTCTGGGCGTGATCCGGGGGAGGAATGCCGGGGACTCTTTTTTTGGCCAACGATAACGCACTTCGTGGTCTTCGAGTTCCCAGAACTCCATTCCTGGGCATGATTTTGAATGCCCGGAGCCAACTGTAGGCCACTTCGTGGTCTTCGAGTTCCCAGAACTCCATTCCTGGGCATGATTTTGAATGCCCGGAGCCAACTGTAGGCTATGGTCTTCGAGTTCCCAGAACTCCATTCCTGGGCATGATTTTGAATGCCCGGAACCAACTGTAGGCCACTTCGTGGTCTTCGAGTTCCCAGAACTCCATTCCTGGGCATGATTTTGAATGCCCGGAGCCAACTGTAGGCCACTTCGTGGTCTTCGAGTTCCCAGAACTCCATTCCCGGGCCACATTTTGAATGCTGAGGCAGGCTGATGCTGAGGCTGAGGCAGGCTGAGGCTGAGGCAGGCTGAGGCTGAGGCCGAGGCTGAAGGCAGACTGAGGCTGAGGCTGAAGCAGGCTGAGGCTGAGGCTGAGGCAGGCTGAGGCTGAGGCTGAGGCTGATGATGAGCTGCTGAGGCAGACTGAGGCTGAGGCTGAGGCTGAGGAGGCTGAGGCTGAGGCTGAGGCAGGCTGAGGCTGAGGCTGAGGGCTGATGCTGAGGCAGGCTGAGGCTGAGGAGGCTGATGCAGGCTGAGGCTGAGGCAGGCTGAGGCTGAGGCCGAGGCTGAAGGCAGACTGAGGCTGAGGCTGAGGCTGAGGCAGGCTGAGGCTGAGGCTGAGGCAGGCTGAGGCTGAGGCAGGCTGAGGCTGAGGAGGCTGAGGCTGAGGCAGGCTGAGGCTGAGGCTGAGGCTGAGGCTGAAGCAGCTGAGGCAGAGGCTGAGGCAGGCTGAGGCTGAGGCTGAGGCAGGCTGAGGCTGAGGCAGGCTGAGGCAGGCTGAGGCTGAGGCTGAGGCTGAAGGCTGAGGCTGAGGCTGAGGCAGGCTGAGGCTGAGGCTGAGGCTGAGGCAGGCTGATGCTGAGGCAGGCTGAGGCTGAGGCTGAGGCTGATGCAGGCTGAGGCTGAGGCAGGCTGAGGCTGAGGCCGAGGCTGACGGCAGACTGAGGCTGAGGCTGAAGCAGGCTGAGGCTGAGGCTGAGGCAGGCTGAGGCTGAGGCTGAGGCAGGCTGATGCTGAGGCAGGCTGAGGCTGAGGCTGAGGCTGATGCAGGCTGAGGCTGAGGCAGGCTGAGGCTGAGGCCGAGGCTGAAGGCAGACTGAGGCTGAGGCTGAAGCAGGCTGAGGCTGAGGCTGAGGCAGGCTGAGGCTGAGGCTGAGGCAGGCTGATGCTGAGGCAGGCTGAGGCTGAGGCTGAGGCTGAGGCTGAGGCGAGGCTGAAGGCAGACTGAGGCTGAGGCTGAAGCAGGCTGAGGCTGAGGCTGAGGCAGGCTGAGGCTGAGGCAGGCTGAGGCTGAGGCAGGCTGAGGCTGAGGCTGAGGCTGAGGCAGGCTGAGGCTGAGGCAGGCTGAGGCTGAGGCCGAGGCTGAAGGCAGACTGAGGCTGAGGCTGAAGCAGGCTGAGGCTGAGGCTGAGGCAGGCTGAGGCTGAGGCTGAGGCAGGCTGATGCTGAGGCAGGCTGAGGCTGAGGCTGAGGCTGATGCAGGCTGAGGCTGAGGCAGGCTGAGGCTGAGGCCGAGGCTGAAGGCAGACTGAGGCTGAGGCTGAAGCAGGCTGAGGCTGAGGCTGAGGCAGGCTGAGGCTGAGGCTGAGGCAGGCTGAGGCTGAGGCAGAGGCAGGCTGAGGCTGAGGCTGTGACTGCGACTGCCGTTGCCACTGCGACTGTCATCGCGAATGCGACTACGACTGCGAGAACATCAGAATTCTACAGCTGGGTTCTCATCTGAATCTTAAGGGGAATGCTTCCAGATATGCTCCTACACATCGCTGTTAGGTTGCTTTGCCGGGATAATTAATACATGCTCCGCGTGCGGATCATGTATTGAACATGCAGGGATTCAGTATCAAAAACAACGATGACCTCGTGCATACTTTCATTCCTAAAATTAGTCATGTCTTACAAATCCTATATCTTAAAAATCCCAAGTATTGAAAGATGCCCTGTACAGGTGTTCGATTGTGGAGCCCTCCGTGAACGCGACCGTTCAGCTGCCACGCCGGAGACCGCGGGAAGCCGCCGAAGACCGCGGGAAGCCACGGTCGAGTGCGTGTGTAATCTTCTCGACCTCACCTCGCGGCGCCTCCGTCGCGCCGCGAGGCGCCGGGAGAAAAGCAGCTGCGAGAGGGTGCGGATCGGGGCCACACGGGGGCGCGGGGCGCCTCCGGGCCTCGGGCGCGGGCGCCTGCTCCCCGCGGGAGGGCGGGGCCGCGGGAGGGCGGGCTGCTTCGAGGGGCTCCTCCTCCTCCTCCTCCTCCTCCTCCTCCTGCTCCTCCTCTCCCTCCTCCTCCTCCTCCTCCTCCTCCTCCTCCTCCTCTCCTCCTCCTCCTCCTCCTCCTCCTCCTCCTCCTCCTCCTCCTCCTCCCCCTGGAGAGCCTTGCTTCGGGGAGGGGGGCTTCTCTTCTGATGGGCCAGTCCTTCATCACCACTGCCACAGGCAGGACGGGGGAGAAGTGTGGATATGGAGGTCCTCCTCCTGCTCCTCCTCCCGATGTCCCGATTTCTTGATGTGGCGTGGGGTGCTCCGCACGCTGCCGCTTCCCCCCAGGGCTGGCCAAAAGCCAGCCCTGGGGGGGCAGGATATAACAGCAGGACGACAGAAAGGCAGACAGACAGGGACGAGACAGAGAGGGGAGAGGCATCGCATCGACATCATCAATCATAACCTTGAGGAGGGAATGAGGAAAGAGGGAGCTGTGTGCGTAGTGGCGGTGAAAGTAGCGGCGGCAGCCTACAAGGGCCCACAAAACCTGGTCGTGGGTCCCTCCTCTTTCGGGTCGCGTGTCCCTCTTGGGCCACCGTCCTGGAGAGAGCCCCAAGGGTCCCCCCCCAAGGGTGCCCTGGCAGTCTGAGGACAGTTGTGAAAGAGAGGAGGCGTTGGCGGCTGACACAGCGTAGGAAACAAGTGGAGATACAGAAGCTGAAACGGGGAGGTGGGTGTAGCGGGTGGGTGGCGGTGGCGGCGCCTCTCCGCTCTCGCCGGCAGGGAGGGCACAATGGCTTCTCCCTCAGCTTCTAGGACTCACCACAGACGTCTCCAGGGTCAAAAAGGCGGGATCCCTCGCCTGCAAAACATGCACAGGGTTCCCGGCACATTGACCCTGCGGCCGGTGCTTAGCTGGTATGCTCGCCGTCGGCTGGTGATTGGTTGCGGTCGTAAGCCTACACATGTCGGTTTCACCCGTGAGGCTCTCCGTCGGCATTGTTTGGTTGTTGGCGCCTTCCAGTGCCCGAGCCGCTGTCGTGGGCTCGTCGATGCTGCTGAACGTGATGAGGTCGGCCGTCGGTTTGGTCATTGATTGGTACTTGTTGGGCTTCTTCTGCACATCTTGATGCTCTGCCATTGGCGTAGGCTGGCGCAGTTCCCAGCTGCGCGAAGTGAAGATGTAGCGTTAGAGTTGCAACTGTTACGGTCTCCCCCCGACCACCACTCTTCCCCGCCGCGCTTCCCGATCCCGCCTTGGAGTCAAGGATGGCAACGAAGATGGCGTACAAGAACACATAACGGGCGACGTCACGTAAAAGTGAGAGGTAACCTACGCTGGAGACAGTGGTAGAGAGGATAAGCAGGTGACACATCGTGCAAGCTGCAACTAAGATGCGAAAGCGTGAGCTGGACTCGACGTGCCACTGCAATCCTGTACTGTATACCTTAGTTGCCCAGAAGCAAGCAGCAATGACTGGAGAGAGAGGGGAGGGGAGCAGGGGGGGGGAACCCACCGAAAGAGGCGGCGGCAACGGTCCCGTGCCTCCGCCAGCGGGGGTTCATGGCCTTTTGCTCTCCCCAGCAGTCCGTGGGGCACGACCCCTGGGGCGGGCGGGGGGGGGAGAAGCGTCCCAACAGGCCGCGGGGCACGGCCTTTGTTGGGCGGAAGGTTCAGCATCCTCCTCCTCCACCTCCTCCTCCTCCTCCACCTCCTCCTCCGCCCTCCTCCTCCTCCGCCCTCCTCCTCCGCCTCCTCCTCCTCCTCTGGGCCTTTCGGGAGTGGGAAGGATGGGGGAAGCGGAAAGACGATGACGATAGCAGGAAGAGCCTTGGTGTTTTACCGTACGAAGAAGAGGGGGGGTCCTCGGCCATTGTGCTTCTGCTGTCATTGATCAGCGGTACCGCATGAAGAAAGGGGCTCAGCCATTCTGCTGTAATTGCTTAGGGGAAGGTGGTAGTCGTGGGTGACGCGAAAAGAATTGCCCGTGTATTGTAAACATCCGTATACAATAGCAAGTGAAGCTGCCGTGGCGATCCTTCTAGCACCTCTCAGACAGAGTCGGCTTTGCCATGGGCGGTGCCTTATGAGCTACAGGCGCCTGATCTGTTGGTACCGTTTATTGCTGCAGAAGCTCTATGTTGGAGTTTTCGTTGTTGCGCTCGTGCTAGGTGTTGTTGGCAGTGTTGCTGGTGGCTCCGAATTGTAGCGATGTAGTCCAAGCACCGTGGGTCGTTGCTGTGCGCAAAGATGCTTCCCAGATGGTCCGTAGTTGGCGCCTGTGTTGTGGACCTTGCTTGTCCGTCATGTAGCTATGGTGGAACGTAGCTTGTCTGGTGGCGTGCGTCTGGGGTGCCACTTCTGGCGTCGGTATGACGTGGGGCCAGTGTTGCGCCTTGGCGTCTTCCGGTGGTGGGCGTACTCTTGTGATCGTGAGGCTAGGCGGAGGTGGGTGTATTGGGCTCCTGGGCGCGCGGGTGGATGGCTGCTGGCGTGCGTTGGTGTTGTGGTTTGGTGTTGGTTGATGTGGTGCGTCGGTGTCGTCTGGTTGGCTGTGGTTGATTGGCGTGCTGTGGTTGGCTTGTTGTGTCGGAGTAGTTGGTGCTAGTTGAGAGGTCGTTTGGAGTGGCGGTCGCGGGCCACGACGCCCGTGGCTTGTGTTGTGTGGCATGGGGTATTCGTTGGCTTCGTCGCTGGCGCTCGTGTTAGTTGGTGCGGATCTGTTGACATGGTGGCCGTTGTATTCGAAAGTAGGATTACACGTGTGTTGTAATAGTTGTGCTGCGCGGTGGATGCGCACTGGCCACTCGGGCCTCATGCTGTCCTCGTAGCCGTGGCAAGAGGTAAGACCTTGAGATACAACGACTGTCGCCCGTGTAATCACCTCTTTCATCCTCTCTTTAGGGTTTGCCATCAATGTGATGAGGTGCCTGTTGGTCATTGTGACTGCAAGTATGAGCTCCTCGTTGGATCTGTAGTGGTTCGCGAAGTCCGACATGTCGCTCCCGAGTCGTAGTCGTATGCGGTCGTTTGGTCCTGGCTTCGATGTTGGTGGTTGTCTGCTGGTGTAGCGTTTTAGAGCTGCAAGTACTTGGCCTGTTCTGTCGGTGGTAGCCTGAACGCTGAGGGCGGCGGCCCCTGTGGGTCGGGCCTCAGGGGCGGGTGAAGGAGACATCGCTGGAGGCTGTTGTGGATGAGCGTCTCGTTGTTGTGTGAGTCTAAGTAGCGTTGCCATCCTGGTAGAGGGAAGTTGTTGTCGTGGAAGCGGTAGCTATAGATGTTGGCCTGTGCGTGGTAATAGATGGCATCGTGTCATACGTCGTGGTCGCAGTCATCGTCCTCGATGTCCGTGGCGCTGTACGCCGTCCACCCGTCGGGGCAATGCACGTCGCGCCTGTAGTTTGGTGGTAACAACGTGAGGAAGAACCGTTCAGTCGTAGCCTTGTAGTCTTCGCTCTTGTCTGTGTCGCTGTCTATATCTGCTGTGTCTGCTACTGGGTTACGTGTTGCTGCATCGAATTCCTCATTGGCCTAAGTCCTATTGATGATTTGCGGCCACGTTGCGTTGGTTGGTGTAGGCGCCTGGAGGTCGAAATATGTAGGACGTGGTCGAGGATGCTGTGGTATGCGCGGTAGTTGCTCCATCACTGAGCCTGTCCACGTGTTTAGTAGCCATGCTGTGTAGTCGTCAACGTTATGCGGCTCCACGCAGTCGGGCTGCAGGTATGTAGAAAGTGGCGTGGTGTGTCGATGTGTCTTGTCCACGATGCACGTGGTCCACGGTTGATGAAGTGCAGCTGTTCCAGAGGTCTGCAGGGCGTCTGCTAGTAAGTTGGTGAGCGAGAGCAGTTCGGAACCAATAACGATATTGTTTTGTGACTTTGTCCTGGGACTGAGGAACATGCTGTTGGTAAACTCGTATCGTTTTTCGTGCTGCTTGAGGAAGACCTTGTACAGCGTTTCCTTCAAGTCCTCCGTGCCGTCCTTGTGGTAGCGAGGGTGTCGTAGCCGTACGTTGTTGTGATCTATGTCGCTGCTGATTTTTCCCCAGGTTTGGCCGACGATTGCGCGTCGTCGGAGGTCGTGGTCAGTGGTATCGTCAGGTACGAGGTTTGACCGTCACGGCGATAGCCGACACGCCGGTAAAATGGGATGGCATCTGGCCTTTCTGCCCAGTGGCTATGTATACTTTCGTGCGAGGATGTGTCGGTCCTCTGTTTAAGTGCAGATTCCAGACGTTCTTTTAATCGCTCGAACCATGTTTGGTTCATTTGTAAGGGATGCCGCCGTGCTGTGGCGTTCCTGAACTGTTCGTGCCCAGCTTTTTTTGTATGAACAGGGATGTACTCGTGTCCCAGATGCAGGGAGATGTAGACGTAGTGCTTGTCGATGTCGTCGTTGCTCACTTCGTGCTGCTTCTAGTTCCTCATTTGGGCTCTGAATACTTGAACCGTTTTGGGATCGTGCTCAGGAGGTACTGCTCTGCGTTGTAGTGCTTGGTGTGTCGGTCTGCCACGTAGGTTGAGTAGTGGTGGTAGTTAGTCGTGGCCGTCGTCCTCGTGCTGGTCGGAAGTCGTGCGATACTGTCGTTCGAGTTGCAGTTTACGTTCTTTGGTACGCTGGTCGTCATTTTTCTCGTTGTATGCCATGTGTATCTATGACGACGGCATATACAAAGCGAGGCGCGTTTGACCAGTGGTGCGCATGGACCGTGCAGGTGTCGTCCGAAATTGGCATGTCTTGTATATGGATCCCGTCATTTTGTATGGTGGTAATATGGAGCGCGCTAAGAAGTGCAAGTCGCAGCGCTGATTGCTGCGATGAGCTTGGTTGCTGCGGCTGTAGATATAATAGAGTTGAGGGCAGCGCACGTGCTGTGTGAGTATGAGCAGATGTGGAGCAACTTTATTTTTGATATTGAGGCGCTCCGAGTAAATGTCTGTGGTGAGACTGAGTCGCTGCCTGTAGTGCCCTTGCGCCCCTTCCTGGGGCATGCCTTGTCGGTTCCCGTTCCAGGTATGGGGCGGGCACAGGTCGTGATAGTCGGGATGCCTACGTCTTAGCACTGTCCTACTGAGGCGTGCAAAGCGGTTGGTAGGTCGTTTTTGTTGATGTAGGCTATGTTGCTTCTGCTGAGTCGTTGGTGCTTCATGTGCATAGAGTGGTGTGCAGGACTGGCGCCAGAATGCCATGTCTGGCCATAGGAATCTGGTAACATTCCCAGTTCGGTACTACCATGCCATGACTTTGTGGTATGAAGGCTTGAGCTGAGTCGAGGTTGAATGCTTAGGAATATCGTGCCATTTATATCCGAGTGCGCCCTTGTGGCCCCTTTCCTGAGGCATGCCCTGTCGGCTCCTGTACCAGGTATGGGGCAGGGCAGCACTCGGATGTTCTCGAGTAAGGTAGGCTTGCCCACTTGTGCAAGCATATGTATGCAGGCATGTACATATATTGCCATCTTTGGTCGCTATGGGTACTCGCCCTTGGTGCCCCTCCCGTGCTAGGTATTTTGCGGGCTGTACTCTGCTAGGGCTTCTGTGAGCTGGCATTGCTGTTGGTAGGTCGTGTCCGTCGTTTTTGCTGGTGATGCTGGTTTGCTCTCTTTTGCGCCTCTCGAAGGCGTGCCCATCGGGCACCCTCAGGTGTGAGGCAGGCGATGGGTTGATCTGAATGATGGCCGAGCCCCGCGTGTCCTACTAGGTTGCTGTGTGTCGTCTCGTGGTTGCTAACTGCTGGTTTGTCGCTTCTAGTCGTTTGTTGCGAGGTGCCGCGTGTGCTTCGTCGCATGATAGTTCGTATGCTGGGTTGGGCTGGGGACAGGTCTTCCGCTCACACGTGAAAGTCAGAGAGCCAAACGCGACAATGGACACAATTCCTTCGAACGTGACTTGCTTCGAGCAATACTTCAGCAATGCCATTGAGAAATCTGCTGCAGCGGTATGTCGGCTGATGCAAAGTCAGCTATCTGAGGTTCGGGCACTGTCCTCCCCTTTCCCTTTTCATACTCGTAGCAACTATGTTGAGCAATGTATTGATGTCCTTGACTATGTGTGTAATGCCGCGCATGCCATTCGTGAGCCCTGTTGTTCTTACCAGGTAGAACGTGTTTCCAAGACATCAGTTGTTCCAAATAGTGTTAGGCGAAGCTTTCGGGGTATGCATACCCTCCCTGTGTAGGCGTTTAAGATCAGTATGATCGCTTGATATCTTTGACACGCAACTTGAACATAAGCGTCAGCATTTATTGTGAACTGCGTGGCATAACACAGGACACTTGGTGACCAAATCTTCTGCAATTAATCAAATGCATTGACATGCAACGTAGCGCACATAGCAAGGGCTTCTCTATCAAATCTTCGAATTGTCGAGTATAACGAAAGCTTCTGTCATGGACAGGAATTGCAGTGGCGTCGAATGTATGTGATTGCCCTGTGGTCTCTCTCCGCGGTATGCCCTGAAGGGCTCCCATGTCGGGTATGAGGCGGGCTGAAATCGTTGCTGGCTTGTGGGGGTCTTGTGCTGCTGGTTGAGAGTAACTGTGCTGCGTCGTATGCTGTCCTGCTTGTAGGCTGGGACTCCAGTATGAGTATGTCGTTGGTGAACTCGTGTGGTCTGGCCTGGGTCGTGCCCTTGTTCTGGGATGTGTCGGTCCAGGTATGGGTCCATTAGTACGTGTCCGCTGTAGTCCACTGGTGGTTGAGGTTGCGGACAAACTGTTACTTGTGTTGCCAGGCATTTTGTTATTAGGAGGCATGGGTCATTTGGTATGTTGAAGCTGCTTGTTTTCGGGGTGTATGCAGCAAGGTTGTGCAGCATGCAGGTGCACTGGCTTATGGTGTACCTTTCTGTGCTGGCCCATGTCAGGTTAGATAGGTGGATGGCAAGTAGTCTGGTTGATGCTTTCGTTGGCTTGCCGAGTGTACTTTGGTCAAAGTCGGGGTGCTGTGCACTGTTGGGGAATCGTCGGATCTGCGGTATTTGCCATCTGTTTGGCGCTGTAGTTTGCCATCTTGGTTGTTTCGTCAGGAGGATGGCTGCGGTCTTTGTGTTCTTTGCCGCCGTCAGTAGCACTATCATGTTCTGGATCCTTATATTGGCTGTTTGGATATTTTTGGGTTGCGTCTTGAGATGTTCGGGAGTATCCCATATCTGTGTTGTCGTGCGGGAGGTTGCTCCGGTTGACCAGGTGTTGTTTGGTGGCTTACCGATGTTGGTCGCTACTTCTCCTTGCATGATCCTTCGTATCCATGTGTTGGTGACTACTGGTGTGGCCATGTCGAGTTGCGAGTCATTGCTGTTGCCGATGCTGATGCAGATGCAGCCCTGTGTTGCGATGTGGTTCTCTAGGTTGTGTTGTAGGTCGTTGTGGTGTTGTGTGTCCTGAAGTAGCAGCAGTACGTGCGTCGGATATGTCTTTTTCGTCGCGCAACGGCTGCCTTTGGGGTAGTTCGTCGATTGTAGTGATCGTTGGCGGTGCTGTCGGGTCTTGTTGTTGTCTGGGCTTTCTCTTGTATCTTGCTGGTATTGCTGCTGGTAGGGTGGCAGCGCCAGGTCGTAGTCCTTTGTCTTTGTTGGCCTTGTTCTCTGATTCGTCGTCCTGTCGTAGTGCCATGGACGTGTTTGCTGCAAGGGTTGGTGCATGTTGTAAGTCATGTTGGTTGCATCTTGCGACTCGGTATCTGGGATGTGTAAGAAGCCGTTGTCGTGTGTGGTCGATCGCTAGGGCTCGGTCCGATCGTAACTTCGCGCTGTATGGCCACTGGTTGCACCGTTGCAAATGGATGGATGCTTCGTATGTTTCTTCGGTCTCCTGTTGTTGTGGAGTCGTTCCGTATGGCGGTGTGTCCATTGTAGGTATTGGGTGTCTAGTCGTTGTGTTTCTACGTTCTGGTGTATGCGGTTGTGGTGTGCCTGTTGGGTCTATCTCCGTGGGCGTGATGGGAGGTGTTTGCCGTTGTGGCGCTCTTCGAGAGTAGTGCTCCGTCGGTGTCACTGGTGGCTTTGGTGATGAGTCGACAAGCTGTGGTGAAGCTGGTTGTTGTAGTAGGTTAGGCGTGTCTGAGTGGTGCTGTATTGGGATGCGCGTGCTGGGGTGCGTCGTGGTGGGGTCGTCTTTCATGTCGTCATCCTTGTCGTGGATGTCGTCGAAGTCGTCGTCCATGATGTCTGCTAATTCGTCTTGTCGTCGGCTGACTTCGTCTTCTACTTGTGTGTTTGATGCAGTTTCTGTCGTTGTAGTTCGTCTCTTCGTTCTTCTTCTATGAGCCTTTCTTCTTCGATGTGGCGGTCGATGCAGGTCTCTTCGTCGATGTCTTTATCGAGGTCTGGTACTGGTGGTTCTTGTCATGGTCGAGATTCGCGCTGCTTTTTGTCGTAGCTCTGTTTTTGCTTGTCGTAGTAGTGTAGTCAGCTCGCCTTCCCTTTGAAGCCACTGCTTCAGATTGTCCTTGTACTGTGACGTACTTCTGTATCTTCATCTGCTGCTTTTGTTCGCATGCTTCAGTTCCTTGTTGGCATTGTTCCGCTGTCAGAAGTCGCTGTTGGTAGTGTTGGTTGGCCATGTTGAGTTGCAGTGTCGCGCTGGCCATGATGAGGCGTGCTGCTTGTTGGTCGTTGTCTGTGTCAAGTAGGTTGCTCTTTGCTTGTTGAAGCCGGTGAGCGGTATGTACTGCTTATTGTGCTGTTGTAACTTCTTGATCAAATTCTGCTTGTGCCTGGCCTGTTGTGCCAAGTAGTCTGCGTATTGTTCTTCGTTGACGTGGCGCTATTGCGCGTGCCATCTGGGTTGTCTGATTTCATGTGTTAGACCGGGCTCCAGGGAGTGTACCTCCTGCTCTGCCACCAACGTGTATGGGGCGCGTTTGTGCGCAAGCTCTTCTTGTTGGGGCCTGTAGTGTTGGCGTATTCTGCTGGGTGGAGTGCTGCATACGCTCCTCTGTAGCTTGTTCTGCTCTGAGAATGTCCTGAGCACTGTTACTGGTGGCTGCTGGTTGTTGTTGTTGCGGTCCTTCCCCTCCTCCCCCTCCCCCTCCTGCTGCTGCTGCTGCTGGTGCTGCTCGTTGTTCTCTTAGCTTTTGTCTTAGCTCAGCGATTGTCGCTTCAGTCTTCTCTTCTAAATCACTTCTGAGGGGTGTGCGTGGTCTCGTACTGGTCGTTCTATGCTTCGAGATGGCTGACTTTTTGTGTGGTATCTGAGTTTTTTGGATTGTAAGACTCTCTATGGGTTGATGCCGTTGCTCGTTCTGTCTTGTTGTCTGTTCTGCTTCGCGTCCTGCTGCTACCTCTAGTCGTTCTGCTGTCGCCGCCTTGCTGGCATACGCAGCCCTGCTTGTCGGAGTGCTTGTTTGTGCTCTCGAGACTCGTGGTAGTCGTTGGACAGGTGGTCGCTCGCTGCTTGGGGTTGGCACATGGTTATCTTCTGCTGCCTGTAGTTGTTGTAGGTTGGTCTCCTTGTCTCTGCCTGGTTGTGCCCTGATCGCCGTGCACTGTGTCGGTCGTCTGTCTTGGTAGCTGTTGTGCTTTGTGATGTTGGTTGAGTAGTAGCTGTCAGCTTGTAGTTGTTGGTGGGCAGGTTGGTCGAGTAATGATCGTGCTGATGCTACTCGTAGTAGTGTGCATGCTGTTGCACGCTTTTCTCTTTCCCTGCGATGCCAAGCAGGGTTGGGAGAGGTCGACGGCGTCGTGTTGAAGGTTGGGCTTTGGCCCGAATGGCCCTGCGTGTGGTGCTCGTGTGCTGGTTGTGTGGGGCGCAAAACGTAGACGCCGATGCCGTGAACCTGCAGTGCTGGCGTGGTGCACCGTAACGCAAGAAAGTATCACGAGGAATGAAATATGTCATGAGTGAAAGGAGAGGATCTGAGTATGGGAGAAGGTCAAAGGATGTACAGGGTGTGAGGGGTAGACAGAGAGGTTTTCGCTTGTGGCTGGCCCCCTAGGGCTGGCGCACTGCCACGGGCGTCTGGGCCCGAGACTCGTGGCTCGCCTCCTCCTCCTCCTCCTCTTCCTCTTCCTCTTCCTCTTCCTCCTCCTCCTCCTCCTCCTCCTCCTCCTCCTCCTCTTCCTCTTCCTCCTCCTCCTCCTCCTCCTCCTCCTCCTCCTCCTCCTCCTCCTCTTCCTCTTCCTCCTCCTCCTCCTCCTCCTCTTCCTCCTCCTCCGCCTCCTCCTCCGCCTCCTCCTGCCCCACTCCTACGGTAGTGGTGGTGGAAAACCGGCCCCTCATTTACCGCGTCCCTGCGACCGCCCGCCACTGGCGACCCGGCCGACGCGACGCGGCGCTGCGTCATGCGGCGCGCAACGGTCCAGCGTAATGCCGGGCATGTCCCTCGACAGGAGGAAGGTTGAAAAGAGTCTAGAAAAATGGTCTCGGGACGATGTCTCGATTTTTTTTGACTATTTCTGAATATTTCTGGACTGTTTTAACTTTTTTGTTTTTCAAAATCCGCCTGAAGGAGGGCATGCCCGACCTGAGACCAGCGGGGGATGCATGCCTGGCGGTGCGATTTGCGCCACTGCCCGAGGGGGGTGTGTGGGCACCGTGATGGGGGCAGCGTTTCCCCATGTCTATGTTTCCGGACGCTGTCGTCGGTGTTCGACGGTTTGCCGGCTTCGGGATGCCTTCCAGCAGCTGCACCTCGCCGAGAGCTTGTCTGGGGGTCCCCGAGGCGTCCCAAACAGCCGCTACGGACCCGAGTTCTGGCTCGAACGCAAGACGAGATGAAGAGGAGCACTGGGGCTGACAAATGAAGGAGGAGGAAGGGCGATCGATCGCGAAATCCGCTGCACGCAGCTGATTTCGCCTCCGCCGCTGGGCGCCTTCCCAGGGACGTGGGCGCCTGCAGCGCCAGGAGGCGGTGTGAAAACCTGCTGCTTGAGCTGATCCGCTACCCCCGCCTTGCCCACTCTTTCGTCCGGACCCGATTCAGGCGGGGTAGGTTGGGATCCCATTAGATGTAAGGCCAGCCAGTCTGGGCCTTGAGAGCCCCACCGACGGCCCTGGCACGCTTGATGTCATCAGAATTCTGGCCTGGGGACATCCATCTCTGTATTGCATTGGCCGGCATCATCTCATGTGTATACAGGCGGCTCACAGCGGCCTGCCTGGGCGTGTGTGCATGTGTGCGCGTGTGTGCGTGTGCGTGTGTGCGCGTGCGCGCGCGCGCGCGTGTGTGTGTGTGTGTGTGTGTGTGTGTGTGTGTGTGTCTGTGTGTGTGTGTGTGTGTGTGTGTGTGTGTGTGTGTGTCTGTGTGTGTGTGTGTGGGTGCTATGCGCGCGCGTGTGTGTGTGTGTGTGTGTGTGTGTGTGAGTGAGTGAATGAGTGAACGAGTGAGTGAGTGAGTGAGTGTTTGTGTGTGTGTGTGTGTGTGTTTGTGTTCCGCTGCGCTACTGCAAGGTGCACACGTCACCTGGCATCGTGCCACCCTTTTCGCTGCATTGCAGAAAGTTCACACATGTCAGACTCGGCCACCCTTTCCGATGCACTGCAGCAGTCATGTCTCGCCGTCTACTTCCTGGGCTGAGTGGTGGCGGCGCAACTCTAAGCTCTCCTGCGCGTAGTGCATGCGCCGGCTTCGCCTGTTCTCCTTCTAATGCACGTCGGCTTGCATGGCGCAGTCCACCACCTGCAATTCCTGCAGGAATTTGGCATGCTCGAGAGTGCCCCATTCTAGCTCTCGCTGTGGTGACGTCACTCGGCCTCTCCAGTGTGTGTGTGTGTGTGTGTGTGTGCGTGTGCGTCACCTCGAAGCATCGGTTTCGACGTCTTCGTGTATTGAGCTGTCCCGCGGCGAGTTGATGCGCTCGTCCTTTCGCCCTTGATGTTCTTTGCGCAATCCTCGTCAGGGTCTCAGACCCGCTCCGACTTCCATGGCGGTCACGCTTTCACGTTTCTCGGTCGGCCGTTGGACGACTTCTTCAGCCGACCCACACTCTTGCTCCCGCATCCCTCTGGGTCTTAGAATTGCTCCGACTATCGAGTTCGTCATGCGCTTGGGCGCCAGGTTGCTACTCTCGCCATTTTTTGTGCTTCGCTGCGAGTTTCGCAGTTTGCCAGCCTCTTCTTTTCGCCCTGCTGTTCCTATTTTCTACGGTCTCGGACCTGCCCGACTGACACTACGACGTACCGATCCGTGTCTTTCGCGCACTCTGTCACTGAGCCTCACGGCGGTGACACGACGTTTCACGGCAGCTTCCCCCGGCGCCACGCTGTCCCCTGTCGTCTTTCCTGCTTCTGCCAGGCTTCCCGCTACGGCTGCGACGCGGACTGGGTCATTCGATAGTGCAAGTGCTCAGCTGGGGTTCCACGCTCTTTCCGCCCCACCTTGATCGGGGGACGAAATCTATACATATCCACTGCTCCCTGGCCAGGCCCATCCTGAACCCATGAGCTGTGTATACGCCCTCCTGGCCAAACCAGGAGGGCGTGGCGTATACACCGCTGCGGGGTTGAGGATGGGCCTGGCCAGGGAGCAGTGGATATGTATAGATTGCGTCGCCCTACTTGACCCCGACCAGTATTTGGCGACGACTGCTGACGACGCCACTGCTTCGCGCACCCACCGCTTCTCAACTGCCCTCCGGCAGGCTCGACGCTGCTTCCGATCTGGTGCGGCTCCTGCTGTGCTCTGCGACGTTTGCTGTACTCCGCGAGCATCGGGCCAGACGAAAGGGGGGGATTGGGAAAGGGGGGGTTACGAAATTTGCTGCATGCAGCTAGTTTCGGCCCCACCGAGGGGCCCATTCCTGGATACATGGGTGCCTCCGGCGCCGGGAGGCGCCGGGAAAATCAGCTACGTGAGCTGATTCTCAAACCCCCCCTTTGCTATCCCCCCCTTTCGCCCGACCCGAGAGCATGACCCAGGACATCCGGACATCTCCCGCGGGCTCGCCTCGGGCTCCACCGGCCGTGGTTGACTTGCCGCCTTGCTCTTGCCGGTTCTCCGTGTCACTCACACTGTACTGGATTCGGCCGTCGGTTTCTATTTTGGAGAAAGTGTGCATTTATAGTTATATATATATATATGTTTGTATGTGTGTGTGTGTATGTGGAAGTCTTGGTGAGGATGGGCAGAGCGTTATTGCTGTGGACGCTCAGGGTCAGTTGCATTTAGCGTTGTATCCATTGGGCACGGCAGCCCCAGAGCGTCGACACCGTCCAATAGTCAAGTGAAGTGGTTTCACACATATGTCCAGCTTGACACCCCTTCGTTGTTCGAAACACGTCAGCCACCACGTTTGCTTTGCACAGAGGGGAATGCCGAGCTAGGCTCGAAATCTATTGATATCCCCAATCCTGGAAGTTTGGATAAAGCCTGGGTGCATAGGTACATAAAGGCTGACACGCCCATGGCATTCACGATCACGAGTCCTTTGCCCGGGTTTATGCTTGCTCATGGAACGGCTCAGGTACAGTGCCTGTTTGTGCAAGTAGCGATTCGGTGGGCCTAGTGTGGACACTTCTCATTCGAGAAGTCTGACACTTGTGCACGTCAGGAAAACGCCCGACTCTCCGCCCTCTTTCGCCATTCATCTAATCTTTTGCATCTCGCCCCCTTTGCGGCCCACACCAGCGACATCGCTCGCCGACCCGTGTGGAGGACGTGCTGAGCATGTGAGAGAGAACGAGAGACGGAGAAAGAGAGAGGGAACCACCCACACACACATATGATCCCAGGTCGAGTGTTCACAGGCCCTTCCCTCCCAGATGGGATGGGTCCCGGGGTTCACAGCCCCCCCCCAGATGGGATGGGGGGGAACGACGACGCCGACGCCGACGCCGACGCCGACGCTGACGCCGACGCGGACGCCGATGACGACGCCGACGCCGAAGCCGACCACGCCGACGCCGAAGCCGACGCCGACGTCGACTCCGCCGACGCCGCCGACATCGACGCCGACGCCGACGATGACGCCGACGACGACGACGCCGACGCCAAGGCCGTCGACGGACGACGACGACGACGACGACGACGACGACAAAGACGATGACCCACCCACAGGGGGAGGGAGGGCGGTGCTCTGGCACCCTCCACCAGGCCACGCCCACAGGGCCACGGCCACCCGGGGGGGAGCGGTTCCATTTGCGAGACTTTTGCGAGGCTCACGAGCGTACCCATCCAGCGGGGGGGGGCTCGATCTCGTATGCATTGGGGGGGGCATCCCAGGATCATACATGTACACATGCACAGATGCGCACACACACACACACGCACATACATATATATATATATATATATATACACATATGTGCATGTATATGCATGTCTACATCTATACACGTTTGTAGACATGCGTATACATACGTGCATGTGCACACACACATACCGTTGCACGCACACACAATTGATCGTATGTGTAGGTGTGTACCCATATGCAAAGATACATTTGAATGTGTGCAGAAAGAGAGAGATAGAGAGAGAGAGAGAGAGTGCGTGTGCTCACGAGACGTGCGCGCACGCATCCCACCCCCCACAACGGGATTGTGGGGGGTGGGATGCATCCGCGCGCGCTTCGCGGCACCACTCCCATGTCTCGCGATGAGGTCGGCGCATGAAAAGACGTCAGCTGCAGTCGCCACGCAAACGCCGCGCGGGGTTGGGCTTTGGGTTTGGGTGGGTGGGGGTGGTGGGGGGATTGGTGGTGGTGGTGGTGGTGGTCGTGGCGTGGCGTGGCGTGGCGTGGCGTGGCGTGGCGTGGCGTGGCGTGGCGTGGCGTGGCGGTGGTGGTGGTGGTGGTGGTGGTGGTGGTGGTGGTGGTGTGTGTGTGTGTGAGTGTGGGGTGGCATGAACAAAACGCAGCAGAGCGCCGCGGGCGAGCGGCGCGCAGAGGCGCCCTCGGGGCGCGCCGGAGAGCCCCGCGCGCGAGCGGCGGGCGCGCGCGGATACGCTTTCGGGGCGCGCCGGAGGGCGCCGCGCGCGAGCGGGCGCGCGCGGGGGAGCCCGCGGGGCGCGCCAGAGTGCGCCGCTTGCCATGCCATCGCTCGCTCTTGCTGCGGGCCCGCCCGTGCGAAGGGCGAAGGCGAGACTGGCAGCCCGCGCCGACCGCGCCGTCGCCTGCGCCGAGCCCGCTGCTCGAGACGATGGCGCTGCTCGACGGCGCGGCAGGTTAGAAGTTACACGTCCAGAAGTGCAGGTCCCTGCGAGTTTAAACCTCCGCGATTCGATTGCAGGCCTGACCGGCGGATGTTTTCCTGGTGCGATGATGGAAAGTACCTCCAAGTCGCGGATGGCGCGAAATACTTCGGCATTTTTACTGGCGAGATGGCTCGCGGAGGTGCCTGGTGCGAAGTCCCCCCTAGGAAAGCCGGACAGAGCGCAGGGGTTGCCCCTCGGCTTGGTCTTGGCCCTGCATGTGATGCTGTCAGCTCGCGTCGCGTGGGCGTCGGCGCTCAGCTTCGCCCTTCAAGTTCATCCCGTGTCCAGGGAGCTCTCAGGTTGTTTTCGTGAACCTCTGCGCGTGACCTGGGGCCCCAGGAGTGCCCTCTCGCATTCCTGCTGCGCGCAGCTTCGCGAGCCCCCGGCCCCCCCCCTTGGGTTTCAGGGCGCGGCTGCCCTTGCCAGGGCGACCCGTGTCATGTGTATTCTGCGTCGCGGTGAGATTGGCGCGGCGTTTGAGCGCCCGCGCTCGCTCGAAGACCGCCGCGGGTGTGCGCGGGCGTGCGCGGAAGGGTCATTGGAAGGGCAGTCTATTCTATGTGCATTATTTGCCTAGCACCGTAGCGCCCCGCCCGTTGCATTATATATATCTAGTTGTTGCATGATTTTGTCGCGCGGGGGCGCCGACCCGAGAACCCCCGAGGGCGGTTCCGCCGCGTGGGGCCCGCGCCTGGTGCCCGCAAGTTTCGCAGCGTAATGTGTGCAGGTTTTTCATTGGCGCGTTCTTTGTTCAGAAGAAATCGCAGCGGTGCCTGATTGTTGCGACGATGCGGATCCCGCGTCGTGGCCTGCGTAGTTCCCGAAGATATATGTCAAAAGCAGCAGGCTGTCTTTTTGTTTGCTCAGCGCCTGGCAATGAAGATTTTGATTATGTTGAACGCTGCGTTGGTTGTCAGCGGCATGCCTCTTTGTTCAGTTCTTGGCTGTGCTCTCAATTTACTTCGCCTTCGTCCAGCCCTGCGGGCTGGCCCTGGCCCCTCCCCGCCCTTTGCTGTCGCGTTCGCCAATGTCGTCTAATATTCTATTTGCTGCTTGTGTAGATGTTCTTGTTGCTTTTCGCAACTGTCGCATGCTCGGCGTCCCGGGGGCCCCTGGGCAGTTGTTAGAAGCGCGCCTTCGAGTGACCTCGAGGCGTCGCCGAGCTCTCTCTCTCTCTCTCTCTTCTCTCTCTCTCTCTTCTCTCTATCTCTCTATCTCTCTCGCGCGCGCGGCGCGCGGGGCCTGAACTGGGGGTCGCGCGGCCCCCCTCTCCCGCTCATCCCTGCCGAGAGTTGCGAATGCGACCGGCGAGGCGGGCGCCCCCCTGCCCGGCCGCGGTCGCTCGCGGGGGCGCTGGCTCAGCGACCTCGCCCTTTTGGCGCGGGCCCCCAGCGGGCCGGCGGATGCCGGCGCGCGGGGCAGACCGTGCCTGGACAGAACAATCAGGCCGAGTACATACACACACACATATATATATATATATATATATATATATATACACACACAAGACTGCAGTGGCGCTTCGCGCCATGCACCTTGGTCCTTGAAGATTGGTATGCAGGCGGAAATTTTGCGATGACTCCTTGCTGCCTGCTCTGGCATCGCCGTTATAATAATGCTGTTCGTTATCCCTCATCCATGATTATTTTTCCTCATTCTCGCCATACCCTGGGTATTCTCCCCATCCTCCTCAGCTCTTTTTGCGGAGGCTCCTCCTTGGAGAGACTCTGGGGGCCTCACCAAAGTTCTCAGGCTTTCTTAAAGCTTTCTGGAGGCCTCCTGGGCGTGTTCTGGGGGCCTCTGGGGCTTCCTAAGGACAACCTGCCTCTAACCGCAGTCTCCCTGAACGCCCCGGTCACGATTTGGAATGCTTCGGAGGGTGTCTTGTGTCTTGGGGCTATCTTGGGCCGCCACGGGGCTCTCTTAGAGGGCCATTTTGGACCACTGTTATGCCGTTCTGGGGCTCTCCTGGAAGCCCTTTCGGATGGTTGCGGGGCGATTTTGGAGCCTCCCAGGCGACTTCGGACGCCCAGAAGACCGCTGTCTTGGAGCGTCGGGGAGCCGAAAAGAGGAGAACCCGAAATTCACCAAAAACCTACATTAAATCGATGAGTATTCCCTCTTGGGGCCTTCTTGAGGGTGCTCTTGGAGGCCTCTTGGTACGTTTTGGAGCGATCGTTCGGGGTATGACGGCTTCTTGGAGCGCTCTTGTGCTGTCTTGGGGTTCTCTGGGACGTCTCCGATGACCCCCTGATCGCCCTAGGTGTGCTGCGAAGGCTTGGCAAAACGCCCTGCCAGGCCCAGGGGGCCGCTTCGAGGCCCGTCCGAAAGGGTCCCAAAGCCCCAGATCCCGGGAGTCCGTTTTTTTTTTTTGGGGGGGGGGGACGGGTTTCCCCCCCGCCCGGCTTGTAAACATTTAGGAAAAGGAATATATATATATATATATATATATATATATGTAGAAATATGTATAGATGTATATATATATATATATATATATATATATATATGTATATGTATGTTTGTACATATGTGTATATGTACATATATAGATATAACCCAAGATGCCCCAATATATTTCGAGAGGCATCCAAGAGGTATTTGGCTCTTTTGTATGCCTTCCTCTTTTTTCCCTCCTCCTCCGCCTCCTCCTCCTCCTCCATCTCTTCCTGCTCGTCCGATCCATCATCGTTTTCCCTCCTCCTTCCCCCGTCCATCCTCCTCCTCCTTTGAACGGCTCGGCTGCTCGCTTCTCTGCTCCCGCCCGCGTGCTCTCAGCGTCGAAGCGCCGCTCGAGGTTCGTCGGGCACGCGCCCCTGGGACTGAGGGGGGCTGGGCTCGGGGGAAGATCCGCTGCGATGCCAGGGCGCGCGCGGCGAAGCATCGCAGGGGCCGCCGGCGGCCCTCGGTCTCGGGCGCCAGGCGCCCGAAGATGCCAGACCCGTGCGTCCGCGGCATAAGTGGGCGCGCGAGGGAAAAGGAGGTGCAACACTGACGGTTGTAGCCCAGTTTCGCGCTGGGCGCGCAGCGGCGGCCGGCGCTGCCGGCGCTGGGGCGCCGCGCGAGACCCTGCACCTCGACGCCCCTGGGGCCGAGGAGAGCTGGGCCAGCCGGGGGGGTCTGCCGCGACGAAGTCGTTTAGGTGAGTCAGTTGCATTACGACTGCCGGCGGCTCTTGTTCTCAGGCACAAGGCGCCCGGAAACGATTATTTCTGGCGTCCGCAGCATCGGCGGGCGTTCGCGGGGGGGGGGGGGGGGGCGATCCGGCAGCGGCGGCGCCGGATCCACTGAGGCGTGAGTGGTCAGGCCAGGCCATTGTGAGATCAGCTCACCCTTGCTGATTCGAGATACTTCTGCAAGAGAGCTCGCTGGCAGCGCGCAAGACGCTTTCGGTGAATTCAGCGCAACATTGTCAGCGACGCAACCAGGGGGAGGGAGAGGGGGGGGAGAAGAATGCGGGGGGGAAATGCAGGAGGAAGAGGAGGAGGAGGAGGAGGAGGAGGAGGAGGAGGAGGAGGAGGAGGAGGAGGAGGAGGAGGAGGAGGAGGAGGAGAACGTGGAGGAGGAAAAGGGGGGCAGGAAGGCTTGCAGCGCTCAGCCGAAGAGCGGCTTTCAGCGGCTTTCAGTGTCTAGCCGAGGAACGGCTGTCAGTGCATGGAACTTCCTGAGCGAGCCAGTGCTGAGAACTTCAGTGCTTAGACTCTCAGGACTCGCGCACATTTTCACGGCGGGTGCGCGCGGCGCTAAAGGCGAGTCATATTATGCAACCGATCCGCCTTCAATCCGTGAAGCTCGCGCAAATTTGCATTGCGAATGTGCGCGGCGCATAGGCGATATATCGGTTTTGAAGCCGAGCCGCATTCAATCCGCGAAACTCGCGCGCAGCTGTCATAGCGAATGCGCGCGGCGCTATGGCGAGAGCTAGAAGTTGAAACCGAGCCGCCCTCGATCCGCGAATCTCGCGCGCGCTCCTATAAACCAACGCGCGCGGCGCTGCGGCGAGAGCTAGATTTTGAATCCGAGCCGCCTTCAATCCGCGAAGTTCGCGCACATGGAAGCAAGCGAGGCGAGGGCTAGATTTCGGATCCGAGCCGCCCTCAATCCGCGAAGCTCGCGCAGTTTTCAATCGCGAATGCGTGCGGCGCTAGGGCGAGAGGTCGGTTTTGACACCGATCTGCATTTCATCAGTGAGAACTCGCGCGCAGCTATGATAGCGCGCGCGGCGGAAAGCTGAGGGCTAGATTTTGAAACCGAGCCGCCCCCAATTCGCGATGCTCGTGCACGTTCTTTAACAAACGAATGCGCGCGGCGTTGAGGCGACAGCTAGATTTTGAAACCGCGCCGCCCCCATCCGCCCTCATTCCGCGAGGATCGTTCATTTTTGTATCATAGAACGAATGCGCCCAGCGCTGAGACTAGAGCCACATTTTAAATCCGAGACGCCCTCAGCTCGTGAAGCCCGAACAAATTTGCACAACGGATGTGCGCGGAGCTACAAGCGAGACCACCTTTTGCCACCGAGCCACCCTCCATCCGCGAAGCCGTCGCACATTCTTACAAGAAAGAAGCAGTAAACGCGGCGCAAAGGCGAGAGCTGGATGTTGTAGTCAAGCCGCCTTCAATCAGTGAAACTCGCGCGTCTTCAAGAAAGAGAATGCGCGCGGCGTTGAGGCGAGAGCTAAATGTTGAAACCGAGCCGCCGTCAATCCGTGAAGTTCGTGCACATTTGACGAATGTGCCCGGCGCTGAGGCGACAGATAGATTTTGAATCTGAGACGCCTTCAATCCGTGAAACTCGTGCACATGTTTATAAGACAATGATGCGCGGCGCTGAGGCGAGAGCTAGATTTTGAATCCGAGCCGCCCTCAATCCGCGAAGCTCGTGCACATTTAAAAAAGCGAGTGCGCGCGGCGCTGAGGCGAGGGTTAGATTTTGAAACCGAGCCGCCTTCAGTCCGTGAAACGCATGCACATTTTTTGTTTAAAACGAGTGTGCCCGGCGCTCAGGCGGGTACTATATTTTAAAGACCGGCCGCTTGAAAGTCCGTGAAACCCACGCACAGTTTTAAAAACGATTATGCGCGGCGCTGAGGCGACAGCTAGATTTTGAATCTGAGACGCCTTCAATCCGTGAAACTCGTGCACATTTGAGAAAGCGAATGCGCCCGGCGCTAAGTCGAGAACTAGATTGAAAACAACGGGCGCCATCAATCCGTGAAATTCGTGCACATTTCCGAAAGCGAATGCGCGCGGCGCTGAGGCGAGACGTAGATTTTGAAACAGTTCCGCCCTCAATCTGTGAAGCTCTTGCACATGTCGTCAGTGAATGCGCGCGGCGCCAAGGCGAACTTTAAATTTTGAAAGCGAACTTGGAGTGGGCAAATTTTTCTATGTTTCCCCGGTGCTACTGATATCATTCCGTTAGAATCACCCACGGGATTTCCGTATGCGGTGCTAAGATAACGGGTAGGGGATTCCTAAATATTGGTTCACGCTCGCTCCTCCAAGTCCACGTCGTCGCGCGGCGAAAGTTTTTCATCAGCGCCTTGGTACAGCAATGGGCTGGGCCAGCTTCTCTGGGTCAGCGCCTGGCGAAGAGGTTGCTGGTCGTGCATGGGGTTGGACTAGCTCCTCCAAGTCGTCGCGCGGCGAAGTTTCGCGTCAGTGCCAGCTTTGGAAAAATGAGGGCGCGCAGCGACGGTAGTTTGCATAACGCAGCATGCATTCCAGCAGACGTTGCGGCAGCGAGGACCATCCGGGAGAACCACGGGGTCCAGTTGCAGCTGGGACTCTTGAGGGCCTCCTTGGGGCCTCTTGGGGGCGTTTTGGGGCTCTTTGGGGCCTCTTGTTTTTTCTTGGCCTCTTGGGGGGCTCGTGGGGCTCTCCGGGGGGTGCTCCTGGAAGCCTCTTGGGCTGTCTTGGGGCCATCTTGGGTGCTCTGGAGCGAACCCTTCGGGCTCGTGCCAGTGGCGCTGAACCTCTCGGGGCTCGTGCCACACTGGTTGGAAGCGCGGACCCTCCGGGGCTCATGCTCGGAGCCGCCCGGTGCAGAACCCTGCAGGGCTCGTGCCGCGGTTTTGTATGGCGACTGCTAGTGCTTTCCCAGAGATTTTCGGATCCGGGATCTACCACGCCTCGATGTGCCAGGGGGCACGTTGACGAATTCATCATGCTATTGGCACGACAGACAATCTCAGAGCATGGAGATCGAGCTTCGTCGGCCCTAGAGGGCGCAATGCGACCAAACGATTACAAAGGGAGTCGCAGCGCCCCACTGGGAAGTGGAAGATCAAAATTAGATTCCCGGTTCATCGTCGCCGTTGCCGTCGAGGCTGCCAGGCTGCAGGTAGTGACCCAGAAGAGACACATTGATTGGTTGAATCAGCCTTGCCCGATGTGTTTCTCGATTGCGTGGTGTCGCATACCTATACGACCATCCTGCGGGTGATAAGGAGGTTTGGGGGGAGGGGGGCCAGCAATGGGCAACAGTGGTGATTGTTGCGTTGCCGCTCGCTCTTGAGAGCCTTGGTGTCGAGTTGTTTACGTCATCCTTCGCTCTTGGGCGCCTTGGTATCATTCTCCCCCCCAGGAACCAAAGAAGTAATAAGGTATTTTGTTCATGTTGCAAGGGCTTTGGGGGCCGCTTGGGCGCCTCATTTGGACCTTTTGGGGGGTCTTGGAGGCCTCTTGGGGGGCTCTTGGGTGCCTCTTGGGAGCCTTTCGGGGATGGCACACGCTTGCTGCTTGTCGATGTCACTATTCATCTCACTATCGATCTCACTATCGATCTCACGATCGATCCCACTATCGGTCTCACTATCGATCTCACTATCGATCTCGCAATCGATTTCGTCATCGGTCTCACCATCGTTTTCGCACCAGCGGGACACCAGGATACCGGCGGGACACCGGCGGGACACCGGCGGGACACTGCGGGCCACCGCTTGCGGAGGGAGAATCATTTGGTCCGGCCGGGGCCCAACCGCAAGCGGGACACCAGCAGGACACCGGCGGGACACCGCGGGCCACCGCTTGCCAGAGGGATAATCATTTGGTCGGGCCGCGCTTCAGCCACAGGAGACTTCCCTTTCGCCCGCCCACGCAGCCTCGCCTCGCGCGCATGCACGGCACACGCGAACACGACACCGGAACCGATCTCCCGGTGGGGGGCTCTCCGTTCCACTCCGATCTCACCCCCCAACCTCCGACTCGTACGTTTCTCAGCGTGGTTCCGCCTACGGAACGGGAGTGGTGGTGTCGCCTGCGCGGTGACTGCACTCCCGATGGGGCAGCGAGCTGTCGCCCGAGCACCGGATGTTGCTCGCGCCCGGGCGCCGGCCACACCCCTGATTCAAAAAGGTGTGCTCCTCTTGAGCGCGCCGGCCACATCCCTGGTGGGGAACGGCGGGGAGCTGCCACGGTTTTTTTTGTTGATGCGTTTCTGTTACACACCGCGCAAAGTCGCAGGCCTAGAGGTTGACACCAACACCGATTTCGGCGGTGTGCCTCCACCGAGGGCAGCAAGATCCCGATCTCGGTGATGGTGGTCATATTCTGGCTTCCAGGGTGGCCGAAATATTACCACCGACGCCGAAATCTAGGATCATCTTCCCCATGTGGAGACAACCCCCTGTGTTGGTGTTGGTGTCAATTTCCAGGCCTCCAACAATATAAAACAGGGCTAGGATCGGGATAAATCGCTCCAGAGCGTTCCGGAGCGCTCTCAGAGCGTTCCGGAACGCTCTGGAGCGGCCGCGGCGCCCAATACATCTTCCAAACCCGCCGACTCTCAGAGATTTCGAGTTATCCCGATCCGATTTTGTCCCGATCTTCGCGTCGTTTTACAATACCTCGTCGAGCCGTATCGGCCCCTGTCGGCGCGACGGGCCTCGGCCTGGGCAAGCATGCGGGCCAGGGATGCGAGCGCTCGCGGCGCTGTGCTGGGCATCCTCCCGGCGGCGCTCCTCCTGGCGCTGCTCGGGCGCCCGCCCCCCGAGGCCGTGGCGCTCGCTGGCGCGGCTCTCGGAGGAGGAACTAAAACGACGCGAAAATCGGGACAAAATCGGATCGGGATAACTCGAAATCTCTGAGAATCGGCGGGTTTGGAGGATGTATCGGGCGCCGCGGCCGCTCCAGAGCGTTCCGGAACGCTCTGAGAGCGCTCCGGAACGCTCTGGAGCGATTTATCCCGATCCTAGCCCTGTTTTAGGAACGTGCACGGCCAAGCCAGGCCAAGAAACGCCTTGCTTGCCTCCAGGGTGCCCTGGGTTTCTTCGGTTTCGATGGTTCCGCTGCGGAAGGCGCGGCGCTCCCGCACCAAAAAAAAGTCAATGGGGGGTCCCGGGGTCTCAGGGTTGGTGTTCTCGTGGGAGGTTTCTGGTGGTCGGGCCTCCACTGCACTCCCGCGGGTCCAGTGGACGGTGTAGCAGCTGGTACCCCCGCTGGGGTTCACCTGGCTTCGCACATCCTTCGCATTCGGAGCCTGAGCCGCCGTTTCAAAAGTCTGGCTTGCAGGGGCAGGGTTCGCATGTGGTTGCTTAGAAAAGGTACTGATACCGCTACCCTTGCCCCGTGCCGGCCTTCTTCGAGGCCTCCTCGGAGGACCTCGTCGCCACGGCCAGATTCGCTTCGAAGTCCAAGTCAGAACGCACCCCGGGGAGCAGCGGCATCGACATCGGTTGGCTTTCCCAGGCTCAGCTCGCGCTCCCCCTGCTCCTGGCTGCGGGGGCCAACAGATCGGCGCGGGTGCCCGCGGAGCCCGGGGCAACGACCCCGCCGGGCGCGGCCCCGGCTGCACTTCCAGCTGCGGCGGGGCAGCAGCCGCACGCCCGTCCTGCGCCAGCAGCGCCAGCTGCGCCGCAGCCAGGCGCGCCCGCTGCGCTCTCCGAGCCGGCGGCGCAGCAGCCCCGGGCCGGCGGCGCGCCAGACGCGGCGGCGTCGGCGGCACCGCCGCAAGGGGCGCCCGTTGCGGCGCCGCAGTCGTGGGCGCCGGCGGGAGTGGCCTCGTCGGTTGCGGGCAGAGTGCTGCGCACGGATTGGGGGCCGCATTTCGTGACCGAGGCCTGCTCGGCATTGCGCTCGCTGGAGACCATTTTTCGATCCACCCAGGGGATACCGCATGTTCCCCCCC
This sequence comes from Prorocentrum cordatum, assembly GCA_963575745.1. NCBI lineage: Eukaryota > Dinophyceae > Prorocentrales > Prorocentraceae > Prorocentrum > Prorocentrum cordatum. Next base: position 143,339 of record CAUYUJ010018023.1, read on the forward strand.
CTTCCCCCCCCCCCTGTAGCGGTAACGCCCTGGCCCCGATCCAGCGCGCGATCCCGGGCAGCCTAGGGTCTTTTGTGCGCGCGGGCGTGCACCATGGTGCACTCAGGCAGTGCGGTGTGCACGGGCGTTCTGGCGCACGCATCTGTCGTTGCAGCAGCAGCCGTGATGTACACAGGCATAAAGGGTGTACGCAAGCATTGTGGTGTACACATCACAAGCCCTGTGGTGTACACAGGCGCCGTAGTGTACACAATCGCTGTAATGCGCAAGGTCGCTACGATGTAAGCGTGCGTTGTGGGCTATAATGGGACCACGCATATGTTTGCACTTCTTCCTCCTCCTCCTCCTCCCTTTTCATTTCCGTGCAAACAGGCGTTGTGTTTCACGTTCGCTGTGGGCTCAAAATGTCCAAGTGTTCCTCGGGCCACGAAAAACAAATAATCACAATCATATCGTTATCTTAGATATGATACATTCGGGCCCCCAGCAATTTCCCGGACTTTGGCTCCGTCGGGACCGTGGAGGTGTACGCAAACTTCTGTGGTACACGCAGGCAGTGTGGTGCACGCGGAGGGGTGCTGAAACAGCAGTTGTGGTGTCAATAATCACAGGTGTTGAGGCGCAGACGGCAGCTGTGGTGTACATCGGCATTGCTATGAAGGCAAGTACTGCTGCCATCGTGGCTCCCTGAGTGGGGGCTGGCGGGAGTTTCCTGTTGCTTTTCCTGGTGCGCCTCCTGCTGCGCCTCCTTCTGCCTTTTCTGCGCCCCCTCAGCTGATGCTCGTGTCGTGCTGCGCCTGCTCCTGCTCCTGCTTACCAGCCTGGGACATATGCTCCCGCTGCCACTGCTCCTGCTGCTCCTCCTGCTGCCTCTCCTGCTGCTCCTCCTGCTGCCTTCTCTGCTGCTCTCCCTGCTGCTCCTCCTGCTGCGCCTCCTTGGGCGCCGGGCCCGGGGGGAAGTGAGAGGAGCGGAGCTTCTCAGAAAGCTGGCCTTTTGAAAAGTGTTGGGAGGCTACTCCAGGGCCGCGGAGGGTTTCTCAGAAAAACGGCGGGTTTCTGAGAAGTCCCGCCGCCTTCTGAGAAGGCCCGCTTTTTTTTCATCTTCCCCCCAGGGTTTGCCGCCTACTCCTGCTGCTTTCTATTGTTCATCCTACTCTTGCTTAGGTCTTTGCACCGTCGTGCGAAGAGGCTGCACCCCCTGCTCCTGCTGGTGCTGCTGTCCTGCGTGTTTTCCCCTGGCTGACGCCGCCCCGCGCGCCCCCAAGCCGCGCGGTGTTCACGGGCGCAGTGGTGCGTGCAGCTGCCATGGCGTGCACACTCGCTATGGCGTGCGCAGGCGTTGTGGGCCCAACATATCCCAGCGTTCCTGGGGCCAGAAAAACAACTAATCACAATCAACTCAGATATTGAATTTCATATCTTCGGGCCCCCCACGATTTTCCAGAGCTTGGCCTCGTCGGTATTGCTTTCAAGCGTACACGAACTTTGCGGCGCTGTGGTGCACAGGGGGTGCTGAAACAGCGGCTGTGGTGCATGCAGGCGCCGTGGTGTGCACATATCGCGCGATGTGCAAGGCGTCGTGGTGCACGCGGTTGTTACGGTGAATGGTGTACACAGTCGCCGTAGTGCACACACATACGATTTATGTAGCAGCACTGGTGCACAAGAGGCATTGTACAGAGCCCGTGCTGTGTGCACAGGCGCTGAGGGCTTGGGCGGCGACGACGACGACGACAACGACAACGACGACGACGACGACGACGACGGCGACGACTCGGCGACGACTCGGCGACGACGACGTAGGCGGCGCGCCTCAGGGGGTGCGCGCCGCGGCCCCACTTACCGTTACCCCCCCCCCCAGGCTCCCCCGCACCCCCTCTGGGTAACATGCGTTATCCCTCAGAAATTAAAAAGTGGTCTCTTGCTTGTCTTCGTTTTTCTTCAGCTCAGTTGCGTCTACGGTATCCGATCCCCATCCCCGTTGGGCCGTATTATCTCAGCCCCACCAGCCCACCCGCCCAGGTGGGGATATTGTATGTCTCGCGAAACTCGAAGGGATCAGCCTTTTTTATATAAAAATAGAAACATATGTGTATATATAATGTATATATATATATATAATATATATATATATATTTATATATAAATATTTCCCCACCTAGTAGGGGGGAGCTCGGCCAGTGGGGCCAAGGCCATGGCAGTGGGAATGGGGATCAGTTACACGATGTTCATTAGCGCGCGAAGATCGGTATACAATGATTCGTTCCGCGATCGGGGACGCCTTCCACAGGGCCATTTGGAAGTTTATACCCCCACCTGCAACCGTAGGCGCATGAACCTCCTGGCCGCCCTTGTACAGGCGCCCCAGTGGAACAGTTGTCGTTATACCGCTATTCGGCCGCTTCCGACCGCCAGGCAGGTCCCTCGTCGCAACGGCCGCCTTCGGCTCGAGGAGGTGTTGGGTGTTGGCCTGATGGCGACCAGCAGGGGTCTTGGAGTTAGTCTCCGGCGGGCTTGGCTGGGGGGGGGGGGGGCGATTCTGGGCGGGAGCGTTTCCCCACAGCGCGCAATACCGAGCAGGGAGGAGGCTATCCGCTACAACCGCACGCAGAATCCGGGAGACTGCGGAAGTGCAAATTCAGTCGGTTCACGCCTCATTCGCCGACCCTTTAGATTGGAATGGCCTGTGCCGCCGATCCTGTGGCGTTTCTGTTTCTTGCGCTTTTCGTCTTTTCTCTGTTCCCCTCCAGTTCGCGTGTATCCTGTTCGCATTGTGGCAGCAGCCCCCCCCTCCCCCTCCAAACCTGAATGGCGGCACCCTCCCCCCCCCTTCCTCCCAAACTTGAACGGCGGCAGCCCCCACCCCTCTCTACAATTACTCAATATGAATACTACTCTCCCTCTTCCCCCGATGGCGGCCTGAAAGTATCAGACCCCCCCCCGCGTACTGTTTTTTACACAGGATTCCCGGGAGTTGGGTTTTCGCCTGCGTTTTTTTCCAAAATGCTGCTCTCGCTGAGGCGCCGGCCTCATTTCTGCTCCCGAATCGTTCCGAATCGTGCTCCCGCTGCAGCGTGGGCCTCATTTTCGGATCGGTGTTTGGCCTCTGTCGTTCAGGATGGCGTTCTCGCCCCAGCGCGGGCCTCTTTCTCGCGCGCCCATCCGCCCGCCACCACCGCGCCGCACCACCACCACCACCACCACCACCACCACCACCACCACCACCACCACCACACCACCACCACCACCACCACCACCACCACCACCACCACCACCACCACACCACCACCACCACCACACCACCACCACCACCACCACCACCACCACCACCACCACCACCACACCACCACACACGCACGCACGCACGCACGCACGCGCACCACCACCCACTACGCACGCGCGCGCGGAGCCACAGGTCCGCTACGACACGCGTCCGCGGATAGAGAAAATCAGCGCCATGGTAAGGGATGGGAGGGAGGGGTAGGACGTCAGATATGACGCGAGCGCACCTAGCTTGCCAACCCCCCTCCGTCCTTTAAACCGGAATGGCGGCACACCCCCTTCCCAAACTGAGTGGCGCCCCCCCTCCCCAACCTGAATGGCGGCAGCCTCCTACCCCCCTCCAAACCTGAATGGCCCTCCCCTTCCTCCCTCCAAAGCTGAGTGACGCCCCCCCCCCCGTCCAAGCCTGAATGCCCCCCCTCCTCCAAACCTGAATGGGGGCAGCCCCCCCGCCCCCCCCCGAGCCTGCATGAATGGGGGCAGCAACCCCTCCCCTTCCCCGACAGAGGCACCCCGGCACCCCCCAAACTCCCTCCAAACCTGAAGGGGTTCCCCTCCCCCCAGCGCCCCCCACCTCCGAACCTGAATGCCACCCCCCCCACCCACCCCGCCAAACTTGAATGGCGGCAGCCCCCCCCCCCTCCAAACCTGAATGGGGGCAGCCCCCCCCCCCTCCCCTTCCACGGCCGAGCTACCGCGGCACCCCCCAAGCTTCCTCCAAACCTGAATGGGGGCAGCCCCCCCCCCCCCATGCCCGGCAGAGCCACCCCGGCACCCCCCAAACTCACACGCCGGATCGGCGGATTTTCCCAACCCTCCTTGCGGTTTGGTCCTCGTTTTGAGTAGAACACCTGCTGACCTCATCTTGTTAGATGTGCCTGTTTTTCCCGATCCTCCTTGTGTTGGGTACTCGTTCTGAATAGAGCACTGCGCGGTCCGTCCTCCCACCTCCTTCTCCCTCCTCCTCCCCTCCTCTCCTCCTCGTGCTTCCTGCTTCACCTCCTGCATCATCCTAACCTTCTTTGTGTTGGGTACTCGTTTTTTCCCAACCCTCCCTTGGTAGGGTTCTCGTTTTGAATAGAGCAACGTGGTCTCCATCACTCACTCCTCCCCCCTCCTCCTTCCTCCTTTCATCCCTCCTTTTTCCTCATCCATCCCTCGTGTCCCACGGGGACCACCATGAGACCTCGCCGTCCCTGGGGGGCTGCGATTTGCGAAACGGTGGCCACTTTCGTGGGCTCCTGGGAGGTTCAGCGGAGGGTGTCCCACGGGGATCACCGCGAGACCTCGCCGTCCCCTGGGGGGCTGCGATCTGCGAAACAGTCGTCACTTCCGCGGGCTCCTGGGAGCCCCAGAGGAGGTGCGTCTTACGCAGATCACCACGGGACCTCGCCGTCCCCTGATGGGTTAGGATCTGCAAAACTGTCGCCTATTTCGTGGGCTCCTGGGATGCCCAGCGGAGGTGCGTCTTACGCAGATCACCTCGAGGTCTCGCTGTTCTCGGGGGGGCTGCGATCTGCGAAACTGCCGCCACTTTCGTGGGCTCCTGGGAGGCCCAGCGGAGGGGTGTCCCACGGGGATCACCATGCGACCTCGCTGTTCTCTGGGGGGCTGCGATGTGTGAAACTGTCGCCACTTTCGTGGGCTCCTGGGAGGTCCAGCGGAGGGGGGTCCCATTTGGATCACCGCGAGACCCCGCCAGGGCGGAGGAAGAAAGAAATGGAACGCAGCGAGGACAAGGCAAATGGTATGATCAAGGGGGGCGAGCATATATATATATATATATATATATATATATATATATATGTGTGTATATATATATATATATATATTGTGTGTGTGTGTGTGTGTGTGTGTGTGTGTGTGTGTGTGTGTGTGTGAAAGAGAGCGTGTTCTACCGCTGCTGGCGGAAAACCGAGGGGGGTCACTACCGGTTCGAACCCCTCCCCCCCCCCCCCCCCCTGGAAAACCGGGGGGGGGGGGGTCACTACCGGTTCGAACCCCTCCCCCCCCCCCATTTCATCATGAAAAGGGGGGGGGGTCACTACCGGTTCGAACCCCCCCCCCCCCTCGAACTCGAAAACCGGGGGGGGGTCAATACCGGTTCGAACACCCCCCCCCCTCGAAAACCGAGGGGGGGTGCGGACAGTGGTGGGGACGGTGGTGGTGGGGACAGTGGTGAGGGGACAGCGGGACAGTGGTGGGGACAGTGGGACAGTGGTGGGGACGGTAGTGGTGGGGACAATGGTGAGGGCAATGGTGGGAACAGCGGGGATAGTGGGACAGTGGTGGGGACGGTGGTGGTGGGGACAGTGGTGTGGGGACAGTGGGAACGTGGTGGAAACAGTAAGACAGTGGAGCAGTGGTGGTGGGGACAGTGGTGAAGGCGGTGGCGAGGACGGCGGTGGGACAATGGGACACAGGTGCAGTGGGGACAGTGGTGGGGACAGTGGGGACAGTGGTGGGAACAGTGGGACAGCTCAGTGGGACAGCGGAGGAGTCAGTGGGACAGTGGGGACAGTGGGGACAGTCGTGGAGAAAGTTGGGAGAGTGGAACCGTGGTGGGAACAGTGGTGGGGACAGTGGGGACAGTGCGACAGTGGTGGTGGCACTGGTGGGGACAGTAGGGGCGGGGTGGAACCAGTGGGGACAGTGGTGGTGAGGACAGTGGTGCTGGGAACAACAGTGGGGATGTGGTGAGGACGGTGGTAGGGACCGGGAGTCGTTTGCTGGCGGTGAGAGGGGGGGTGGGGAGGGGTTCGAACCGGTACCCCCCCCCCCTCCGGTTTTCGAGGGGGGGGGGGTTCGAACCGGTAGTGACCCCCCCCGGTTTTTGAGGGGGAGGGGGGGGAGGGGTTTTAGGGGAGGGGGGGGGTTTTGCCGGGGGAGGGGGAGGGGGGGGGGTCCAGCCGGGGGGGGGGATTTTCGGAGGGGGGGTGGCCGGCGGAAAAGGGTGGCAATTTTTTACAGTAAAGCGGCGGTGGATCACGCTCTCTCTCTCTCTCATATATATATATATATAGATCTCTCTCTATACGTATATTTATTATTATATATATATATGTATATATGTATGCATGTAAGTATGCATGGTGTGATATGGTATAGTGTGATATGGTATGTTATGTTATGGTATGGCACAACATGTCATACTATGTAGTGTTATGGGGTGACATATTATGGTGTAGTATGGTATATTTCAGCATGCGTTGTATCTTGTGTAATGTTATGATGTTGCTTGTTATGGTATGGTGTGTGATGGTATGCTGTGTTATGATACGGTTTGGTATCATGTACGTGTATGTGCATGTGTATGTGTATGTGTATGTGTATGTGTATGGGTAGGTGTGTGTGCGTGACTTTGTGTAGGCGTGCATGGGTGTATGCATGTATGTATGTTTGTATGTCTGTATGTCTGTATGTGTGTATGTAGTCATGCATGCATGAACATGTACAGTTCCCTTCTCCCGCCTCATCAGCTCTACGCATCCCCGCTTCTGCTCCTTCCTGCTGATCCACGCTCCCTGCTCCTCTTTGCCTCATCACCTCTGTCGTGTTCTCCATTCGCTCGCCCGGCCTGACAAAAGCGTGACACGTGCAACTCGAGCGGTGCTCCCCGCTACGCGAGGCCACAGCCCTCCCCGGGGGCGCCGCGGACCGTGCCTGCCTCCGTCGCTCCCCTGCGCCCCCGGGGGCGGCCCAGGGCTCATGCGGAGGCCCGCCCGGACTGCCCTGGGGGGCCGTCTGTGCCCCGGGCCGTCTTCGAGCCCTCCAGCGCCTTCTCGAGCCCTCCCTGCGTACTCCTCCCCCCCTTCCTCTCTTGCTCTTCCTCATTCTCACACTCCGCCTCCCGAGGCTCCCTCTCCTCCTGCTGCGGCTGCTTCTTGCTGCCCCTCGTGTAGGCTGGACGCCTCTGGCATCCCCACCAAGCCATCCAGAAACGATGCCCATGGTCGTTGCTTGGACGAGCAGGCTGAAGCAGGAGTTCGGTGAAGAGGGAAGGGCCTTACACGCCTGTGATCCCATGGTGTCGTCGGTTTTTGCCTGCTTCTACATGTGCGGTGACACTGGCCGGCGGCTGGACGAGAGCGCCAGTCCAGGCCGACGGTTGGGGATAGGAGCAGAGCTTGACATGTACGCTAATTCTATTTGTCTAGCGAGCAAGCGCAACCAGACAATCTTTTTTCGCATGAAGAGATGGAGTTGGCGGGACAGCACCTTCTGTGGGCAACTGGGTCCTGATGAACACCACCTGGCGTGCTATTTCGGCCCAGACACCTATTGCAAAGGCCCCTTTCCGGCCAAGCATAACGGGGGAACGAAAAACGACTTAAACATACAAACCCAGAGTTCCGCGCGGATTTCTTGGATCCGCGCTGGACCCCCTCCCTGGCGCGCGGAGCGCGCCAGGGGCGGCGCTGGAGGCACCGCCAGGGGGGTCCAGCGCCGATGCGAGAAATTCGCGCGGACCTCTGAGTTTTATGTCTATGTCATTTCTCATTCCCCTAGAGAAGGACAAGTATAGGTTCACCGAAATGATGAAGGCGCGGTGCACCAAGTCTGAGCAGCTCGGAGCAATGGAGTATCCAGACGCGCTGCCCGCGCATGTCCGCCGCCGCGCCGGAGGGTCTGGCGCCGGGCGGCGCGAACCACGGGAAGGTCCAGCGTGAAGTTTTGCTTCCAGCTTGCGCTTCCTGCGGCGGCCGAACCACTTCGGAGCCTGAAGCAAGCATTGGCGCAGGTGCGCCTCAATGCGTTGGGAGAGGGGGGCTGGAGTGCAGCAGTGAGTGTTCTACCCGAGGGTGAATCGAGCAACGCTCAAGAACTATGTTGCCCGACGCACGCCGGCTGCCGCGCAGCGCGGCGGTGGACATATTCCGGCACCCCACGGAGCGCTTCATGTCCAAGGCCGAAGAGGCCGCTCGGTCGGTCTTCGGACCGGCGGGCGCGCCCAGAAACCTGATCTCGGTCCACATCCGGTGGGGCGACAAGTGGAAGGAGGCCAAACTGTTCCCCATCTCGGACTACATCGACAGGGTGAAGAAGGTCGCGGACCACTGCCGGATTCCCTCGCCGAGCGTCTTCCTGATGTCGGAGGACCCCGCGGCGATCGCCCGCTTTCAGAAGGAGGCCCCAGCAGGCTGGAGCATCTTGTATCCCAGAGGCTCAAGCCATGTCGCTGACCCCCAGAAGGACAAGTAGAGGGTAAGGAAACGCAAGAGGAGGAGAAGGAGGAAGAGAACGACGACGAGCAGGATGATGAGGAGAAGGGAAGCAGACGAGGAAGAAGAGGGGGCCCTCCTCGGGGCGTGCTGGCGCCTTCTCTCGGGACGTGCTGCAGCCCTCGGCCTCGGCGCCGCTCGGGAGGGCCTCGGGGCTGCCTCGGGACGCCAGGAGGCCGCGCGCGCGGGCAGGCGACGCTCCTCCGCCTGGGCGAGGCGCGCCTCGCCAGGCGCCGCGCCCCGCGGCGCCGCGCCTCGCGCGCCGCGCCCGCAGGCCCCGAAGGGACCGGGGGCCCCGGGGGGCCTCCCGCGGCCGCGCGCTGCGCTGGTTGTCCGCTCCTCGGAGAGGCAGGCCCCAGCCTCGGAGTATGACGAGCCAACAACACACACCCATACCCACAGGGGGATCGGAGGGGGCTATGGGTGCGTGGTGTCGGATGGGGGTCCCCGCTCGAACGGGAGCGTTCCCCAGGGTCCGACAACCCGCACCCATACCCATAGCCAGTCCTCCTCCCAACGACCCCCCTTATGGGTATGGGTGTGTGTTGCTCGTCCGTCAGAGTACCCTTCTCCTCTGACCGTCCGCGCGCCTGCCTCGTGTGCGGAGCATCGCGGTCCCAGGGGACGCAGCAGTCGTGTCGGCATGTGGCGTGTGCCGTCCAACTCTGGCACCCCTATCCCGCTCCTCCTGGTAGACAGCTCCCCCCTGTCGCAGCCCGAAGCCAGTCGGACGCGCGCTCTCGGCATTCGTATGGGGCTTCCTTCCAATGTATGATTCAGAAGCTTGAGAAATGGCAGCAGTTTCACAAAGGGAGGGCGGGCGGTTTTCAAAATGTGGCCCTCGCCTTAGCGCCGCGGACATTCGTCTCAAACATCCGCAAGAGTGCAACGCATTGAGGGCGGATCGTTTTCAACATGTGGCTCTCGCCTTTGCGCCGCGCACATTCGTTTCAAACCATTGCAAGAACTTAACGGATTGAGGGCGGGTGGTTTTCAAAATGTGGCTCTCGCCTCAGCGCCGCTGGACCATCCCGAATGCAGTCAACCCGCATGGTAAGGATGCGCAGCTTTCCAAGGCTGCCCTTACGTCCTTCCCCTCCGGCCCATCCACGTGGCCGCGCCCCACGCGCAAGGTGTCGACGTGGCCCTCCGAGGTCCTTGCATCCTTCTCGTGCGTCCTCACTGCACGGGTTGGCCGTACGCCTTTTTGGGCCATATTGGAAGCCAGCGGGGGTCCTACGGGGCCATGTTGGTGCCGTCTCGGAGGCCTCAGAGGCCGCAGGAGGGGGCCTTCAACGGGGCCGACGGCTCCCGCGGAGGTATGAAGGGGGGCCATCGTTGGGCCACGCGGGTCTAGAATCTGCAAGGGCGCCCTCGAGGGCGCGAAGTTATTCGCGCTTCGCGCTTCGCGGTTCGGCTCCGATTCCTCATCCTCCTCTTCTCCCCTGGGAGGCGGCGCGAGAGCGCGAAGTTATTCGCACTTCGTGCTTCGCGCAGCGCGAAGCGCGAAGCTGGGAGCCCTTGAATCTGGGGAGGCCAAGAACACAGCCGGACCGAGGCACGAGATCGAGATCGGTTCGGGGAAGGCGCCCCAGTGTTCTCCGCGCCTGCTGGATGCCCGCGCGCGTCCTGGGGAGGGTTACAGTTGGATCTTCTGCTTGCTCTGGCCGACGGGGGCTCTCCCGGCGGTATTTGAGAGGAGGAGGAGGAGGAGGAGGAGGAGGAGGAGGAGGAGGAGGAGGAGCAGGAGGAGGAGGAGGAGGAGGAGGAGGAGGAGGAGGAGGAGGAGGAGGAGGAGGGAGGAGTAGGAAAAGCCCTTATTCCGGCCCAGTCCCGACGGTATCTGTGCGCGCGCGGTCTGCCTCTCGGGGTGCCCACCGCGGGTCCAGCGCGGGTGCTTCTGCGCCTCGTTCTCCTCCCTCTCCTCCTCCTCCTCCTCCTCCCCCTCCTCCTCCCTCCTCCTCCTCCTCCTCCTCCTCCTCCTCCTCCTCCTCCTCCTCCTCCTCCTCCCCCCTTCCTCCTCCTCCTCGTATTCCTCCTCCTCATCCTCTTCCCCCTCCTCCTCCTGGAGGCCCTCGCGGCTGGCTCGTAGCCGTGCCGGGCAGCTCGGAGGGCCATCTCGTGTTACACAAGGGCGCGTATGAGCTATGAGCCACCCTGGGCAATTTGGGGCCCTTCGTAGTTGCTGCGCTTGATTCTAGATGGAGTCCCTTTATGGCCCAGAAGGAGCACATCTGGCCTCGTCGGCTCCCACCCCCCTCTCTGCCACGCCACCTCCCCCCCTCTTTCAAACAGGATGTTTGACCCCCGGGGAGGGGGAAGAGGAGGAGAGGGGGCAGCGAAACATATCACACGCCGTCGCGCTCTCGTCAAGCGGGTGTATGCGGATTACAAGGCGGCGGTGCAGCCTGGGAACCTCTCTCGCACTGAGAATGATCGACCCATGGAGAGCCCTGACGTATATGCTGGCAAGTCGGGCGGGAGTGACGGCCTGTACTCCTTCATCGCCATGGTCATATCGCTCGAGGCAGTTGGCTTCGTCACAACTTGGTCAAGCACCTGGAGCAGGGTGTGGCTCAGACTGATCGAGGCCCGCGCCTTCCAGCGAGAGGACGGCTGCGCGAGAATAGATGTGAAGCGAGGCCAAGTCATACCAAAACGAAGATGAGCTGAGTGCCAGACGGCACGCTCGCACGTCCGCTCGTCGCAAGACAACTGACCATCATGCGACCATTCTCCTCCTCCTCCCCCTGTTCCTTCCCCCCTTGTGTTCTCCGCTCCCCCACGCAAGGGGCCCAGCTTTCATCCAGGGACACATTTTCCCAAGCTCCTCCGTGGGCTGAGCTGGTGGGTCGGGGGCTACATTTGTTTGTCCTGTATCCCGTGCTTCTTTTCCGGTGAAGGTGGGGTTAGCCCACTTTTTTTTTTTTTTTTTTTTTTTTGTTTTTGTTTTTTTTTTCCTGCCCCTTTTTGTTCTGCGCCCTCCCTTCCAATGGAGCATTTTTTTGTCCTGAGGCCTTTTTTCTCTTCTACCACGCTTTTTTCCCGCCGGGGGGGGGAAGTCTCACGGCCCATGCGGGGGACTGATCTGGGGAGGGCCAGGGGTCTTTGCTCTCGTTTTTTTGTCAGGAGTTTTTTTTGTTTTTTGTTTTTTTTTGTTCTCTCTCTCTCTCTCTCTCTCTCTCCTGTAACCTTTTTATTTGCTTTTCTTGTGGACCCATTTTTTTTTCCTGTTCGTCCGCTCCTGCCGGGGGGAGGGGGGCCTGAGAGGAGAGGGGAAGGGGGGGGAGTGGGGTCTGGGGAGGAGGACTGCGGGGGCCTCCGGAGGTGCCAGGCAGTGGATTTGTGCACGGGGGAGGGCTCCTCAGGGTCCATGGGAGGGGCATGGGAGGAGATCCTGCTCAGGGGATGGGTACTCACCATGCACTTCCTGCGGTGGAGGAGGAGGAGTAGGGAGAGGAACAGGGGAGAATGAGGAAGAGAAGGAGGAGGAGGAGGAGGAGGAGGAGGAGGAGGAGGAGGAGGAGGAGGAGGAGGAGGAGGAGGAGAGGAGGAGGAGGAGGAGGAGGAGGAGGAGGGAGGGGGAGGAGGAGGAGGAGGAGGAGGAGGAGGAGGAGGAGGAGGAGGAGGAGGAGGAGGAGGCGGAGGAGGCGGAGGAGGAGGAGGAGGAGGAGGAGAATGGACCCGAGGACGCTCCCCTCGGAGCCTCGCGCCACGATGGCGGAGGCCCTGCGATCTCTGTGAAGCATCCGTGCGAAGGCGCCCCGCCCAGCTCCAGAGCTGCTCTTCTGCCTGCCTGCCTGCCTCCCCAGACCCCCTCGAGTAGTGAAAAGATCACGACGGGAGGTTTTTCCGACTTTTCGGCCTCCGTGGGCCCTCGCCTGGCCTCGGGAGCGTCAAAAAACGACTCAGGATGCAAAGCCGGTCATGGGGAACGGGTCGGGACCTTTGGGGGTCGACGTAATGAAAAAATCATTACGTCGGGGGTCTGGGTCTCGTGCTCGTCGGGGGCGGAAAGATACTTTAGATTTCGTAAGAAAGGGAGGGGGGTCTCATTTCGGGGGGGGGTCTCTTCCAGGCCATCTTGGAGGGCCTGGGGGGTCTGGGGGGTCTGGGGGCGATGTTTCGGAGGGTACTCCCGCGGGGGAGGCCTGAAATGGCTTGTCTTGGAGGGTCCAGACCCCCTCCCTTTGATCACGAAATCTGGAGTGCGCCCTCCTGCTCCTCCTCCTTGCCTCCTGCTTCTCCGCCCTGCCCCCGGCGATGGCCCCACCTGCCCCGGCTCCTCCGGCTGGGGGGTGGTCGGGGTCGCCGCAGCCGGGCCAGCAGGGGAGGATATCCCGGTGCCGCGCCCCGGAGCTCTCGGCCCTGCTCCTGCTGGGGCGGCTGATTGCTTAGGAGCTCTCGGCCGGTCGCGGCCGCCCGTCTTGGCGGTGGTCGCTGCCGCGGGTCTGGAGCCTCGGGCGAGGGGCGAGGGAGGTCTAGTCTCGGAGGGCACCAACTATACACCAACATCGATCCTGGCCCAGGATCACCCTGGGCCCAGGATCGGTGTATATGCTTTCTTGCGCAAGGCAGGAGGGCGTATACACCGATCCTGGGCCCAGGGTGATCCTGGCCAGGATCGGTGTTGGTGTATAGTTGGTGCCTCCCTATAGTCGTCTCCTCCTGCTTCAGGAGCTCTCGGCCCTGTCTCCCTTGCTTCGTCGGTCGCCCCAGCTCTCGCCCCCCCCCCGCCGTCCTGGCGTTCTCCCGGCCGCCGTCGGTCGCACCGGAGCTCTCGGCCAGTCGCGGCCGTCTGTCTTGGCGGTGGTCGCTGCCGCGGGTCTGGAGCCTCGGGCGAGGGGCGAGGGAGGCCTGGTCGTCTCCTCCTGCCTCAGGAGCGCTCGGCCCTGTCTCCCTTGCTTCGTCGGTCGGGCCCCAGAGCTCTCGCCCCCCCCCCCCCCCCCCCCGTCCTGGCGTTCTCCCGCCGTCCTGGCGTTCTCCCGGCCGCCGTCGGTCGCACCCGGAGCCCTCGGCCCCTCGCGGCCGTCTGTCTCGGCGGTGGTCGCCGCCGCGGGTCTGGGGCCTGGGGCTGTCTTGGAGCTCCCTGGGGCCGCCGGGGGGCCTCTCTGGGCTGTCTCGGAGGGGGTTCGGGGCCGTCCTGCGTGCCCAAGGCAACTCCAGATGGAGCTCTTCGAGACTCCTGTTGCCGTGTCTATTCGGACATCCGTCTTCTCGCGCGCGACTTCCGCAATCCCATCTTACTCCGTTTGCTGGGATGGTTCCCGCCAGTACAAGGCGGCGCGACTTGGCCATCGAGTTCGCAACGCGGCTTTCAGGGTTATGCAGGAAGGAGACTACATCCAGCACGTCGTCCCCGCCTCTCAGACCTCCAGATGCCCTCCAGACGGCCATAGGGCCTCCAAAAGTACAGAAGAGGGCCCCGAGAGAAGCTTCAAACAAATTCTTGTCGCTTCGCGTATCCCCACCAGCTTACGCCCATCCCCCTTCCGGGCTGATTCGTCCCTGTCGCTACTGGGCTACCCTATTGGCCCGTCTTCACGTCGCTCCTGGCGCGTGCTTTTTCCCCTGGTGGAGAATGTGCCTGCCATGTGGCTTATCGTATGGCCCTGGAGATGGCCTGCTGGTTTGTACGTCGCCCTCCCTTGTATTCCAAGTTCCTGCTCTTCGGCAAGGTACTTCCTGTTCTTCGTCGCCTGAGCCCGACCTCCTGCGCGTTCGTCTTCTCCCCTTTGTCTTCTTGTTTATCATCATTCGCCTTCTTCCTCTGTCGTCTCCTTCGCCCTCTTCCTCTGTTGTCTTTGCTCCCGCCTCTGCCGCGTCGCCGCTGCGCTTCGCCTGTTCATCTTTCCGCGTGTCGCCGGCGGCTGCTGCCCTGTGCTTGACTCTTGCTTTCGGCCCCTTGGACGGCGCGCAGCCATCTGCGTCGCTCGCGAGCGACAGAAATCCCCACCAGCCTATCCAGAGACAGTGCCCAGGCGAGTTGCCACTCAGAGTCTCTTCGGATGTCTGTTGGGAGCTTTTTGGAGGCCTCTTGGAGTCCTTGGGGGCCTCTTGGCGGTCCCGGAACACTCTTGGAGCGTCTTGGGTGCCTCGGGGAGCTTCTTGGGGCCTCTCGGGTGTCTCTTGGCAGCCTCGTCTTGGAGGCCTCTTGGGCGCCTCTTGGGGCCTCGTGGGCGCTTGTTGGGGCCCTCTTGAGGCGCTCTTGGGAGCCTTGGGAGCGCTCTTGGAACCATCTTGGACGAGATCGATCAAACAAAGTGGGTCGGCCATCTTGGAGGTCTTGTCGTCTCCGACTCCCTCGTGGAGGTCATCTTGGGCTTTCCTGGACGCTCGAAAGCCTCGCGAACCCCACCCTCTCCAGGTCCAGGGTCGGGGGCAGGGGGGGGGGGGTAAACTTAACTCGGGCCTGTTCCTCTATAGGAGGAATATTCAAAAATAATCAAAAATAGTCAGGGGACGATTTTTCCAGAATTAAAGTAGTCACGTCTGAGTGTGTTTGATGTATTTATAATTTTTCGTCGAAGATGCGCCTGTGCGGGAGCATGCCCGACCAAAGGGTAAACCCCTCACCGAAGGGGGGGAAAAGGAGTTGGAAACCAAACCGCCCTAGACTTACGTCGGGAGTTTCCCTATACAATGAGGGATATTTGAAAATCGTACTAAGAATGGTCCGGGGACGATCTTTCGATTTTTGTCTGTCGGTTTTTTTTTGGTTGGAGGACCTGCCCGACCTACCCGTCCACCACTTACGCCCAGAGGACTTGTGGGATTCCAGGAGTCCGTCCCCCCCAACCCCCCAAGGCTACCCAAGGCGCGTAGTCGGCCGGATGTCCCCGGAGGCCTCTCCGGGAACATCGGGCCGACGATGACGATGACGGTGTCGATGTTTGATCTGGTGATGATAAGGAGAAGTATGGGAAAGACGATGACAGAGACGATGTGCGCGTTGAGCGTAGCGGCGTTGATGCTGATGCTGACGGGAGTGAGTGATCATGATGATTCGGATGAGGATGATGATCAATATTATGACGATGATGATGGTGGTGTTGGTAGTGGCGATGTTCATGGTGGCAATGTTGTTGGTGACGAAGAAAATCATGACACTGATGATGATGCTGATGATGGTGGTGGCGATGGGAATGATGATAATGATGGTGATGCTGACGTGGATGATGTTGATGGTTCGGTTGGTCATGAAGATTCGGATGGTGGTGATGATGGTGGTAGTGATGATGTTGATGGATTGATGATCGCGGTGTTAGTTGTGGTGATGGTGATGACGATGCCCATCATGATCAGGGTGAATATGGCGAGTGTTAGCATGGTGGTGATCATGATCATTATCATGATCATGATCATGATCAATCTTGCGATGATGGTGACCATGATCATCATGATGATCACGGTGATGATAGTAATGCTGCTGCTGATGATGGTGATCATGATGCTTATGATTTGCAAGTATTTTGTTATGATGAGAAGGATGATGGTGACGATCTAGATGCTGATCACGATCATCACGACACTCTCCGAAACGCCCAGAAGCGGGACCCCAGGACACCCCAATATATTCACAGACACACGGGGAGCTAAAACACGCCTCCGGAAGGCCCGTTCCGAACCCACCACACCTCGACAATGTTCCCCGAAACGCGGTTCCGACCTGATGATGGACTGTGTATATCCATTACCCCCATGTTGTGGAAACGCAATATAGGAACCGACCCAAACATACTTCCTGAACAGGTGTGTCTACTTACTGCGCTAATATGGATTAGCGCTAGTGTCAGATCAGGAAGTCCTTGTTCCAGTTCAGGGTTTTTTCTCAGAAAACACGTGTGGAAACGACGTTCAGCGTTTGCTGGTTTACGTTTTAGGTCTCGTGATTGCCAACATGGCAGGCGGCGTTGACCTAAAAACACAAGGGCTCTCTTGTCTAAACCAACCCTTCTGGTTGCCAATGTGCGATACATGGACAGAGAAGCGGAAGGGGCAACGACTTCAACTCTACAAGGCGTGGGGGGTGCACCTCTTGGTGATGATAGTTGTTTTAGTTGACAGTGACGGCGCTGGCATCTTAAACCGATAGCGGTCGACGTACTTGGCTGTGTTCGGCACAAGGCGCCCGCGATGCGAGCTGTCGGTCAGCGTCGATTTGGGCGGACGTTCACACTATCGCTCCGTCCATCCCGCGACGATCATAATGCCCCGTGTCTCGTACTATCCCTTCCCCTCCGCCCCGTTCCTCCGATGGGCGATGATTTAGACTACGCGCTCGCGTGCGACGTTCTCACTTTCGGTCTGCTCGCCTTAATTGGCAGAAACAAAACACTACGTAAAACATACATGTTCGGAGGCCCGCGCGGATGTCTGGAATCGGCGGTGGACCCACCGCCCTGACGCGCGAAGCGCGACAGGAGCAAATGAGAGCATCACCCGCGGCATTACAGGGGGCCCAGCCAGCCGATTCACGGGGCCCGCGCCGACCTGCCAACAGATGTGCTTGTGCAGCGCGGCGTTTCTGTGACGTGGACGTGGCCCGAGATGGCGCGGCCGGGGGCCTCCGCGCGTGCCGTCGGCGCGCCGCCCGGTCTGCCTCGATCTGGCTGGCGTGAGGCAGCCGGAGTTGGCGTTCGCGGCCCATGCGTGCGTGTTGGGCGGTGCCCTCGTGTTTCGAAAGGACTTGCTTCAGAGCCCCGAATCATCAGGGGTAACTCGGGTCAGGGATAACTCGGGTTCGTTTTTCGGGAATCCAAACCCGAGTTACCCCGGACCCGAGTTACCCCGGATAACTCGGGCGTCCAGAGCCCCGAATCATCAGGGGTAACTCGGGTCAGGGATAACTCGGGTTCCTTTTTCGGGAATCCAAACCCGAGTTACCCCGGACCCGAGTTACCCCGGATAACTCGGGCGCCCAACTTGCTTGTGAAAGTGGTTGCTGATATTTGCGGTATTTCGCGTGGCGCTGCCAGGGTTCGCCCACGGAGAGCAGCGGCGTCGCCCGGAGTGTCGCTGCCGCCTCCCTGCCTTTTGGGAACGCCCACGCGGCCAAACGTCGGACCGAAGTCGGCCAAGCTGGCGGACTCAGTGGCACCCCAGCCGTTGTGTAACCCGCTCTTGGGCGAAGGGTTGATGGCCCCTTGGGGAGGTCTTGAGGGGGGCTCCGATCGCACTTGGAGCCGTCGTCTGGTCCTCTCGGGGCCTCTTGGAGGCATGTCGGAAGCCATCTTGGAACCATCTTCGGCTATCTTGAGTCATTTGGGGGGGCCATCT
Organism: Prorocentrum cordatum; assembly: GCA_963575745.1. Classification (NCBI taxonomy): domain Eukaryota; class Dinophyceae; order Prorocentrales; family Prorocentraceae; genus Prorocentrum; species Prorocentrum cordatum. The sequence continues at coordinate 161,122 of CAUYUJ010018023.1, forward strand.
TGGAGCATCGGTGGAGCCATCTTGGGCGAAAACGGACCCCGTTGACACATCGCGGAGCGCCCCAAAAAGACCTCAGGGAGTGGGGGGAAACCCTTCCCCGAAGGCAAGAGGGGCTTGGGAAATGAGAATCTCGTTCACACCATCTACGCCCTGAAGGGCTGGCGGGACCTGCTGCACGGTAGCACTCGCGACGCGGACGCTACCACAGGGCGTCTCCAGAAATGGCCACATCCGTGCCGCAGCCATTTCGGTTCAAGGCCGTGTTTGGGGGTCGCGCGCCTCAGCTCCCCTGTCGGGTTAGGGCCGCGCGCAAGACGGGGCCGCAGCAGTCATGGTTATGGTCCCGAGCCTGGAGTTCGAGCCCGAGGGCACCCTGCGCTGGAAGCTCGGGGCGGTGGCCGCTGCGCTCAAACAGAAGGTCCAGACCCGGGCGCGCAGCCCACGCCCTGCCCGCGCCGACGCCTCTGCCGAGCTTCAGACTCCAGGCCTCCCAAGTGGTGTCCGAGCAGATGGAGTCGGTGGATCGCGCCGCACCGCCGATGCATCGGCGACGAAGCTCGATGTGGTGCTCGATTTTCTCCACGTCAGGAATGCATCGGCGAAGGTCGCCGATATATTTATATATACACATAGAGACATACATATATATATATATATATATATATATATAGCCGACGTATCAGCGATGCATCTGAAATGCGGCGCGATTTTCCGAGCCCATGTGCTTGGACCCCATCTGGGCGGCCTCCACAGACGGCACAGTCGCCGGAGGTTCAAGTGTTTGCGCACACTCCGCTGGCCCGTCTTGCACTGCTGTCGTGATCTGATTTCGGGCTCGTGTGGGCGGGGGATCGTCGGGGCGTTGTCGGTTCATCCCCCGCTGTCGTGCGCGTGCCCCCTGTGGGGGAAGCACGATGAAGCATTGTCTCTGGGCAGATTGTGGGTAAGGGCGTCGAGGTCTTCCTAATCACTCTTGTGCGACGCCTGTGCCTGTCAGGGCCAACGTCAGGGGAGGGTCATTTGTCTCAGGGGGAGATGCATCGACCGTCAGTTGCCCATTCATCGCTAACAGGGGGGGAGATGCATCGACCGTCAGTTGCCCATTCATCGCTAACAGGGTCCTGATCGCGCACCCGACCCAAGAACGTGCTGTTTCGCTTCTGGGGGCCCATCGCCGATACATCGGTGATGTTACTGTATAGCCGATTTCAGCTCGATGTTTCCCTCCCCGAGCCGGTCACACCGTATCGGTCCCCCTGAGCTTGGGACACTTGGAGCCTCTGGGAGTTCTTTTGGTCGCCTCCGTGGGGAGCAGGAGCACAAGCCTCGTTGATCCACACCACAGTGCACAAATAGACGCCTACGGGACTGATTTTAGGGCGACCCTCTGGGCCATTCTTTGGCCCTCTTAGGGCCCTCTTCGGGTTGTCTTGG
>CAUYUJ010018023.1:167555-195576 GCA_963575745.1 Prorocentrum cordatum
CAACCAATGTATGCACCGTTTGTTCGGCCGTCTGAGCTGTCTCGCGAGATTGGAGCGGTCGCCGAATCTCTTCTGAAATGCCTGACAAGTGGCCGTTTCTGCGTGCAGAGCGGAGGTGCTCGCATTGGATTGTGTCTGCGCAAATGCAGCCTCCATCCCAGAAGCGTGTCAGATGTATGGCCGGTAGCAATCATACTTGGTGGACGTGGTGGTGGTGAATTCTGGGGCTGTGAGTAGTTTCGCCGTTTTCTTCAATTTGGTGTTTCCTCTAACCTCGGAGCATCCACGCGGGCGAATCTTCGCCCCACACTCGACGCCAAGTTGCGAAGCGCCGTGGGGAATTTACGAATTCTGAGCACCCAACCTCGCAGCGAATCAGGTGTCGACTCTGGTACGTGCCGCGCTAGCCATTGAAGGTTTCCCCGTGTAAGGTGATCCCTCGAATCGTCGTCGTCCAACTGCGTCGCGCGTCGAGTAGTTGTCGTAGCATCTTGGGGCCCTCGCGGAATGGCGAGGGAATGCGCGGAAGCCTCCGGTTCCGAAGTGCAAACTCGAGCGCGCCCTCTCTGCCTCCAGCAAGATTCTGTCATCTGCGAAATATTCGCTCGCGCGGGCGCGACGCCCCCCCCGCCCCGACGCGATGCGGCGCGCCGAGAAGCGGGCGCTCGCCAATGACAACTTCTGGGAAATGCCGGGGGGGGGGGGGCCGCGCCTCCGGCGCGCGGAGGGAGGGCGCGCGCTGCATAGCATGTCAACGGAATTAATATTGGGGCACTGCTTGGTCTGCGGGGGGGCCTTCGACATTCGCCTCAGCGGGCCTGAGGCCTTCCTCTGCTCCTGCGCGGCCTTGGCAATCGCCAGCTCCCATTCTAGCCTGCTCGTCTAAGGGCGCATCAAGGGGCTTGCGCGCGCGCGCTGCGAGGGCTCCCGCTGCCGCCGAGGCGACTGTAGGATACTCTCGCCCCATTGATCAAGTTGAGTGCGAAGCTCATTTGTCCGCGGGGCGGGGCAATCGCGGTGCTCGCCTCGCGCTCTTCGGGTTCGTGGCGCGCCGCGTGATGCCAGTGCCTTGAGTATATAGTCCGCGATCTGGCCGCCGATCCAGTGCCATCTTCCTCTGTCCTGGAAGATAGAAGGCAGCGCCATATGCCGAAGCGAATTCCGCAAGGCAGACCCCCTCTTCTTCGGGGCAAACATGCGAGCCACTCGCCAGAAGTCCCTGGGCAGACGAGCTCCAAGCGAGTGTATCTTGTCCGCTGCCATCTGCGTAGGTCTGGCAAGACTAACGTTGAACGACGCATCCGCCAAGACGCCCCCACGTCTATTTCTTCTCCTCGAGCGCGCCGGCACGCGGTCTTCTGCGCCCTGAATTGCGCTGCTCGGTGGGGCTCGACCATCTAGGCGATCGTGCGCGTCTGTTCGCGAGGCCGCCCAAGCGCGCTCGGGGCCGAACAGGCGAACGACGTCAGCAGATGCATCGATGCAGAAATCCCACGATTGTCCATGATGTCTGCAGCGCCCTCCTCCACGCTTAAGCCTGTGAGTGCATGGGCCGTGGCGGTCGAGTAGAACGCCGATGTGAGGTCCGCAAAGTTTGCGACGCTAGTGCCTTTCAATGTCTTGGATGTTGGCAGGAAGGAAATTATCGTCTATCTTAGCTGTGTTGGAGCCTGCGGTGGTCGCCCTCAAACTTGTATTTCCCTGGCAAGCCTATGCGCATATTCGAACGGCTGGCTCCGAAGAAAACGGCGATCGCACTAGGAACAGACTCCTTTCAACAAGATAGACTTGTAGTAGTTGCGGTAGGAAATCACGCCTGAGCCTGTGCGCAGGGAGAACGCAGAGCCGCGTTTCCAAGCGCGCGGCCCCTGGCGGCGCAGGCCGACTTCGAGGGTCAACGGCGCGCGGTGGCGGGGTGGGGCGCAAGGTGCAGGTCGTGGCATGTCGCTGCGTGCGACGTCCTTGCCAGCCACTTTCCGCCGTGTGACCATCTCGCAGATTGATGCGAGCTTGCGCTGGTCAGGTGCCCAGGCTGTGGGGATCTCCACCGGATGCGGACCATGCTGTAGCGCGCCAGTGCAGCGTCCCCGCAGCTTCGCCTCCGAGAGAACCCATGCATCTTCAGCTGGGGCCAAGTACTCTAACATCAGTCGGGCTTCTTCCTGCTCGTCCTCAACTGGGTCGTACTTTCCTACAGAAAACGACTTCGAGATCTCGCCTGCCTTGCCGCCAAATTTGCAAGACTGCGCCGATGGTGCGCCGTTCGCGATGGCGATCTGTCCGCGGCAAATTTCCGGGCCCCCGCAGCCAGAGAGCCGATTGATGCAGATCAGTCGGGGCGTGCGCTCTCGCGGACGCTCCAATTTGTGTCAATCAAGAACTTCGCGAGGCACTCCTGAACGCATTCGCGTCGGCCCAGGACCAGCCCCGAATCCCAGCCCACATCCCGAAATATCTGGCTTCATTATCTTTGGATATCTTCGGATATTTCCGAAAATGTTCGAATCTGTTTTTTGAACCAATGGGAATCTTTACTATTATAAGTTACTCAAACATATTCGCACATGTTCCAGGCTCTCGGGCGGGGCCGATTTTGGCCATGGCGCCGGGCCCGGTCAGACGTCATCGCGATGCAGCCCGGCCGCGCCAGACCTCATCGCCTCGGCCCCCGGCAGCGTCTGTTTTCGCAGCATCTTCGAAGTGGCATTCGGGGCGCTCGAACTCAATCTGCGGCATTTCACGGTCGCCAGGTGGCGCAAATCCTTCGCGCGGCGCCCCGCCGATCATTGAAGCGGCGCGGCAGCGCCGGCTTGCGCGATTGCGTCGGGCCCCCGCGGGCGCCTTTGCAGCCGCGCGCCAAAGGTCACCTTGGCCTAGGGTCACTCCCACGCATTGTCGAATGTCGATCAACATTATGGTCGGGGGCCACTTTGCAGCAATATTGCGTAGGTTTTGCCGCGATCGAACAGGGTCAACTGCCGGGCGCCGCCTGTGCGGGGCATGGGCTACATGTGCCATCTCCATACTCCATAAAGCGTGGGTCTGGTATTCCAACGACCAAAACCCGATGAGCATTGTGAAGTACCTGAAGATCACCACGACGAACGCATCAGGTACCACGCGCCTCGGCTGCATACGGGAGCTCAACATTGACCATCAAAGAACACCCGAAGATAGGATCAGTTCCACCACCACCAATCAAATCACACCCATATTTGGTAGGACAGTCTTTAAAGCAAGGCGCCTCCTGACAACCAATCACATGACCCATCTGCTCGCTCATCTGGCATGGCATCGCGTGGGCACGCATCTGGGCCAAGCCGAAATTGCCTCCAACGTCTCGGTCCAATTGTGCCTGCTGAATAGTCAAAGTAGCTACTTTCATTGGTGCGTTGTGCTCCATGATCTCCGGTTTCAATGGCCCTTTTGAATCCGCAGTTTCCGCTGGCTGCATTTGCCATGCATGCTCCGCTCAATCTCCGCACGTTTCCGGATGGGTTCGCAGGTCGGGGCGTCTGTGTGTCATTCGGGTGGCATTGTGTTCTTCCCTGCCTTTGCCACCGCGTCGATGCATTCGTTCGAAGAGTGCCCAGCGCGGCCCTTAGTGCGTGAGAACTGAATTCCCGCGTTTGTACGACGGCGTACATGACGCGCACCATTAAGTCAACAAAGGGATCTCTTGATGAAATCCCCTTTGCAATGGCGCCCACTGCGGGCTGGCGGTCCGAGACAATTTCAAGTACCACGTCGGTTGGGATTTGTAGGTTGTAAAGTATGCTCCGGACAAGGCCAGCCACCCCGGAGGTGAAACTGGACGGGAAGGAGACAGCGTCGAAAGCCACCGTCTCTGTGACGAGCCCCGAGAAGAATCCGTCAAATTCAAAGCTGCACCCATCGGTTGACAGCACCGTGGCCGCCCAGGCAGAGTCTTCTTTGGAAGTTTGCCAGCGCGATCCATCGGTGAAAATGTACAGTTCTGTGCACTGGGTTGCAGGAGCATCGACAAGTCCGGCGAAGTGTGAGCGTGGGGGGTGCAGCCGGACATTCCAAATTCTTTAGCTGGTGCTCGACGTTGATGGAACTGGGAATATCCATCGCCCAGCTCCGCACATCACTTACCATTGGTAGCTGCTCGCAGCTCGAAATACGGATCGCGTTGATGTGAGTTGCGGGTGAAACAAATGAAATTACTCCTTGCCTTGGGTTGAGATCTTACGCCGAGCCAGGCATAGGTCGTGTCTTCCTCCCCTGTTTAGGTGTCTGCGCGTCCACTGAAGCTGCCATGGTGAACTCCGGCGGCTCGCGCATGAATTCTTGTCAGTAAAGCCGCGGTCTTTGGAAGTATCCCTTTCGCAGCCGATAGCTTCCGCAGCCACTGCAGTGCCCGAAGATGCCGACAATCGAGGAACCTGGTAAGGTGCTGAGATGAAAGTCCTGTGAGCAGGTCCACTCGGTCGCCAGCGTGTGAAAACTTATTGTGCAATCCGCATCAATACCGGAGGGCATCGCAGACCGGTTCCGCCACGGGGGCGGGTTGCCCCCGCCATCGTAGTGCTGCTGGGCCTCCCTGTCAGGGGAGGCCCGCTCGCCGCTCGTCGGTGCAGGTGCCCCTCTCGATGCATTCCTTCCGAGCTTTTGTTAGGCCCGTAGGCCAGCTCCTTCTCGGGGGCGCGGCGGTATTTCCTGGCTGGCATACGTCCCCGAGCATCGGTGTCACCTTCCGTCTAAACTCCAGGCGCTTCTCTACACATATTATGATCGTCCACTCCTTCCCGCTCGTCAACCACAGGCTTGCCATGTCATCCGGACATGATGTTTGCAAAGGGTGATGTTTGCAAAAGGGCCGCAATTGGCACAGTCTTTTTTGCTTCGACCATCTGTTCATAAGATCCTCGATTTGTTTCGCCCGTGGCATGCCCCCAGATTTTTGCATGACGTCGTCGTTCTCTGTCAAGCTCAGCTGCTTCTTGTCAAATCGGTTCGAGACCTGATGATATAATCTCGTCTTCCTCTGCCTCCTGTACCATCCGTAGCTCGTCCATCGCCTCCTGATGCAGCTGCTCCTGTAACCCTGAGTCAGAAGCTCCCGACGACGGAAGCCGATTTGTAACGTGTTCCGTGATGCATTGACCACAACGATTGACCGACATATGCTTCGGTAGATAGCAAATCGAGCATATCCGCATCATTTCTTTGTTGCCTCGAGTACCTCCTCAGAGTAGGATAGTACTGTCAGTGCCTCCGTGCCCTTGGATGCCATGTCGTAGTATTTCCGTACCTCAGCAGTGTGCTTTATCATGTTTTTCCATTCATCCTCATGCTTGTTATCGTTGGTAACGTCGTCGGCCACTGGCATCGGAGAGACATACACTGTAGAATCCGCCACCTCAATGACCATCTCTTTCGTCTCTGTTGCAATCCCAGTCGGGGCATCACCACCATCAATCCGTGAGGGAGAGACAAGCACAGCTTCATGAGGTTCAGGGGTAGCAGTTCCCTCCTCCACATCACCTTTATGTGCCTCCATAGACGTGCCATATTTCCGTTCGAGCCTACGTCCCATGCAATGCTTGTTGTTCTGGGTCCCATTCTTCCACATCGGTTGCATTTCCATGGCAAATACTCCCCAGGAAAGTTTCCAGCTGATGTCACGCACCACTCCCCCCCCCCTTGGCGTTAAACAACTCCTCCACAGTGCCGTGACCGTCACATTCACGGGCAGATTTGCAAGTCTCATCGCTTGTAATTTACCGGCCTGGCTTTTCTTGTAGTTGCCCTTGTGCAACGGCATGTTGCAAAGGAGAACATAGGTGCCTCGCGCACGTCAGCCTCAATGTGTCGATGCAGAGAATATATTTCCATTCCCGGCGACGATGCAAGACCAATCGTTCAAACTCCATCGCATCATCCAACTCTCTTAGCTACTTCGCGCATTTCTGTTTGTCTCAGGTCTTCACGATCTGCTTCCATGTCCACATCTTGGTACGGGTCCTGCGTGACGCTGAGTTCTTGGGACTGATCTGCTGCGTGAAGCTGTTCACGAAGGTCCTGTTCGTGCATTCGTTTGCGAATCCGTTCGCTTCGCAGTTGCTTTTCATGTTGCCTTCGAAGCTCCTTATCTCCAATCCGTAGTGAGGAGCCGCTGCAGCACGACGTTCTCTTTCTACTCTAGTCTGCTGTCGTCTTCGCATCTGCTTGTACAGTAGAGGCCCATGCCAAGAAACACCCTGCTTGCCACCAGGGTGCCCTGGGTTTCTTGGGTTTCGATGGTTTTGCTGTGGAAGGCGTGACGTTCCCACCCCAAAAGTCCATGGACGTCCCGGGGTCTCAGGGCTGGATTTCTTGTGGAAGGTTTCTTGTGGGAGCCGGCCTCCACTATTGTTCGGACCATGCGCTGTGCCATCTGCTGTTCGACTTCCGTGTGCTGGTTCATCATGGCCTTTGTCTCCCCGGCCGTGACAGACGTTCTTCCGTCGTGGAGTTGGGTGATTTTGTTGTTCGCCTTCATGGCAGCAGCCGCCACCCCCTCGTGATGTTGTTTCTCTAGCTGCTGGAACCTCTCTGCATGTCTGGCCATATCAAAATTCCGACACTTCTGAATTTGCTCGTTGGGTTGCAGGGCTTGGGCTTGAACGAGCATCCTCGTCTCCTGAAGTCTGGGCTGCGCGGATGAGGCTGCTGCGCGCTGTTCCGGCAAGGCTTGAGTTACAGCTTCTTGCACTTCCATCTTTCTCCTTCTGGCCCTCTCCTCCATGCGTTGCTCAAGTCGTCGCGCGCCAGCTGCTGAGGCCTGCGCATGCCGATCCAACATCTTCTGCACACCTACCTGGCTGATCATCGTGCCCTTCCGAGATGGCCCCCCTGCCGATGGAGGTGTCGCTCCCGCCGTCAGTGCTGATGCTGGGCTCGACATCAGTGCAGCCCTCGGCCCTGTGCTGGTCGAACCACCGCTGGCGCCCATGGGGACAGAAGCAGTATTGATCCCTGTCCACAGCCTCCATGTGGTGTAGTCGTGTACCCAGTTGGGGGGCGAACATTTCCAGATACTGCTCTCGGTACTGCTTGTGTAAGAGTGTGGCCCTGCCTTGGTGTTGAAATAGCTGATTCTCTCGATGCTGTCCCTGGTGGTGTACTCGGTGGTGTACTTGGCGCTCTGCTCTCCGCTGCCCCCAAGAATGTTGGCGCTGGGCTGGTCGGTTGTGGAGGTGGAGGTGGAGACGGTGGAGGTGTCTGTAACCTTTCTGCCTCGTCATCTTGCCGTGAGGTTCTCCTGCTCCGCCCTGTCGCCCTAGAAATGGACAGAGCCTGCCTACGATCATGCCCATCGTCACTATGATAACTAGGGGAACTGGTTCCATTGAAAGCTTCATCCAACAGGTCATGTCAATACAAAATGGTCTGCTCGTTCAATGCAATATCTGCATTGACCGTCTCGTGCTGCCTTCTCAACTTCACGATCTTGTCTTGACATCTTCATATGATGTCTCTTGCTTCCTTCTCCTGCGGCGCTTTGATCTGAATGTGCCACTCCATGAATTCCATGACAGCCAACTAGTCCCCCTGCGGTCTCGTAGAGGTACGGGCGTCTCGACCTTTGTAGATTATCTCCGCGATCGTCATCGTCTTAGGATTCAAGTTGCTTTTCTGTCGTGGAACATAGTGAACAGTGGGAGGTGACAGATCAATGGAACTCGATCTTGCATATTCTTGAGTACACAGCATAGTCTTCTGAATTATTGAACGCGTCACATACCTCATCTTCTGGTAGTGAGATGCCCTCCCCTCTTCATCGTGTTGCCGCTGGTAGGTATGGTTATGTGTCGTGCTGCTCCTCTGGTTGCGACAATGCTTGTTTTGATACGTGTTGCCGCTGCTACGCAACGCGCATTTATCTCCCCAGCCCTTACAACCGTGAGGATTCGCCTGGCTGCGCCTCTGCGGCGCCTCAGCCTCCTGTGCCAAGCAGGCTCGACTCTGCGAGGCGTCGAAGCGCCTGAGACGCTGGATGCAGGCATGCTACAGGGCGGAGGGGGAGGAGGAGGAGGAGGAGGAGGAGGAGGAGGAGGATGAGGAGGAGGAGGACGAGTAGGACGAGGAGGACGAGGAGGAGGAGGTGGAGGAGGAAGAATAAGAAGAATAATAAGACGAAGAAGACGAAGCAGACGAAGAATACTAATAATAAGCTATATTATTAATACGAATAAGACTAATAATGATAATCATCATGCGAATAAGAAAACTAATGTTAATAATAATGTTAAGAATAATAACAAGTATACCAATAATGCGAATAGTACTAATAAGCATAAGACTAAAAGTAATACGAATACTAAGCATACTAAGAATAGTAATGCTACTAATAATAAGAAGACGAGGAGGAGGATGAGGAGGAGGACGAGTAGGACGAGGAGGACGAGGAGGAGGAGGTGGAGGAGGAAGAACAAGACGAAGAAGACGACGCAGACGAATAATACTAAGAATAAGCACAATTATTAATAATAATAGTAATTATCATGATAATGAGATCAAATAATGTTATTACGAATAATAATAATAAACATTAAACTAATACTGCAAGTACTAATAATCATAAGACTAATAGTAATACGAATAATAAGCATACTAATACTATTAATACTACTAATAATAAGCAGACGAGGAGGAGGAGGAAGAGGAGGAGGAGGAGGAGTTGGGGGAGGAGGAGGAGGAGGAGGGTACCCCTCGGCTGCGGGCGCCTCGCTGCCAGAACCTCAAAGCGGGGACTGCGCCCATGGCGGCGCGGGCGCGGCCGCACATCCCCCCGCTCCGAGAGGTCACGGCTGCGCCGCCCCTCGCCTTCCTCCTCCTCGTCCTTCTCCTCCTTCTCCTCCTCCTCCTCCTTATCCTCCTCCTCCTCTTCTTCCTGCTCCTTTTCCTCCTCCTCCCAGATCCTGAGCTGCTTTAGGCGCCTCCCGACTTCAAGAGTCGAGCGGTGGTCGCTTCTTCCCTCCTCTTCTGGGGGCGGGCGGAAACCGAATCTGTTTCCAACGCCTTCCTACTTCATGCTTCTACCCACTTCTTCCGACCGGCGGGTAGGCTGCGGACGAGGCGCGCGTTCGCCATCTCTCTTCACCCTCGTACCAGGCCAGCGCTGGGGACTTTCCCAGGGGTTTCTGGGAGGCTTCTCGGGGCCTTTCGGGGGCATCTCCAGCCCCTCAGGGACTTATCTCGCGTACCTCATGAGCGCCTCGGGGCAGATGTTTCTCCCCGCTCGTCTTGCGGGAAGGGCGCACAGGGACCACAGAGAGCCCATCTTGGAGCCTCTTTGGGCTTCAGAGGCCCTTTTGTACGGTCTTGGGGCTCTCCTGGGGCTGGTTTGGATCTGCCTCTCTCTACCAAAGGGCCTGAGAGGTTTACTGGAGCCCGCAAAGGCCAGAAGGCGAAGATCGTTTTGATGAAGCTCTGGTCTTCCACTTATGTGGACAGTTTCAGGAGCCTCAAAGGGATGCTTCTTCGGAGATAGGGCGCCCTCCTTGAAATCCATACGGCAGTATGTAATTTCATCGGAGCGGAATTGGGACCTATTGGAGTCACACTGGGGTTCTCAAAGGCCATACCGGGGCAAGACATGTTGGTGGATTGGTTGGTAGGCTACTTGTTCGGCGATTGATTGCCTCGGTGCCTGGTTGGCTGGTTGGCCGACTCTTTGGCTTGTTGGCTGCCTGGCTGGCTGCTTGGCCGGCTGGTTGACCAGCTGGTCGGCTGGTCGGCTGGGTGGCCGCCTGGCTGCTGGGTCCACAGGAGAGGGACGCGCCAACGACCCCGCGCCATGCAAGGGAGGAGGTGCTCGCCGCCCCCGTGCGGGCCAGGTCTACACTTTACACGCCTCTGGCCCGACGGGCGCGCGCATCTGCGACCGGAGCTTCGAGCTGGCGGACCACCTCGAGAGCGGCACCGGCCCCGGCCTGGCGTCGCGCCACGCGGAGCCGCCGCGTGCGGAGCAGTGCTTCCTCGTGACGGTGTCACAGGGCGCGCGGGAGCACACCCTCGCGACCGAGGCAGGCGAGAGGGTTCTGATCGCCAGGCTGGACCGCGCCACCAGCGGCGCGGGCACCACCATGCGGGTGTTGCCAAAGGTCCGTTGGCCTACAGTGGAGGCCCACGATAAGACGCACCCTGCTTGCCTCCAGGGTGGCCCGGGTTTCTTGGGTTTCGATGGTTTTGCTGTGGAAGGCGTGACGCTCCCACACCAGAAATCCACGGGCGTCCCTGGGTCTCAGGGCTAGATTCCTTGGGTAAGGTTTCTTGTGCATTGGCTTCCACTGTACCCTGATTTCATGGCGATGATTTGTTGTCGTGCCGGGTGTTTTCGTTTGGTTTCGGGCTCCGGGGCCATCACAGAGTACACATCGATCCAGCTCGAAAATTGTTGCAAAAACATATGTTCTAGGGCTGCACTCGTGACTTTTCACGGTCTTGTGGTTTTTCGTTCTGTCGGATAGCAAGGTGTCCCAAGGATTCCAGGTGGTCTTCGGAGCACCCTTCACGAGGCCCAGAGGACCCCAGTGGCTCCCAACTGATCTGAAAAGTCGAGGGCACCTCGGGCCACGGGTACTTCTGGCAGCCCCCGAACCATCGGCATCTTCGCCGCGCACGGGGACCAGGGTGCTCTCGGCCCGGCGCCCGACTTCCGGCTCCAGAGCGACGCCTCCAAGAAGACCTGGTCGCTGCTCGTGGCCAGGTGTCGAAGAAGAGAAGCGGCATCAGCATACTCCAGATTTCGTAATAAAAGGGAGGGGGCCTGGACCCTCCAAGACAAGCCATTTCAGACCTCCCCCGTGGGAGAACCCTCCAAAACATCGTCCCCAGACCCCCCAGGCCCTCCAATATAGCCTGGAAGAGACCCCCCCCGAAATGAGACCCCCCTCCCTTTCTTACGAAATCTGGAGTAACCTTTCGGAGGTCCTTGCAGGTTACTCGGATCGGCGCTGGACCCCCTCCCCGGCGCAAGAAGCGCGCCAGGCAGAGGGGCCCAGCGCAGATCCACAAGAAGCTCCGAGTGTGTATGCTTATGCTGTCTGCTCGTCCTCTGCAGGTGCGAGCGCTGCGAATCCCGGGGAAGGCGGCAGCAGGGCACCCGCGAGCTCGCGCGCATACGCCACCACACTGAGCGCATCGGCGAGAGCGAGGCCTTCTGCATGGACGTGGAGCTGCCCCGGTACGAGGAGGGCAGCCCCGGGGGCTGCTGCGGGGTGTGCGGGGCGTGCCCGGCAGGGGAGGTCTCCGAGCTCTCCTCCCGCCGGCCGTGGTGGGATGCGGCGAACGAGACCCGGGGAAGAGAAGGCGGCACGAGCATAACAAATGGCAGGTCTGCACGGATCTCTTGGATCTGCGCTGCCCCCCCCCCCCCCTGGCGGCGCCTCCGGCGCCGCCCCTGGCGCGCTCCGCGCGCGCCCAGGGGGTTGAGGGTCCCGGCGCCGACCTTGGACCCTCGCGCGGACCTCCGAGAGTTTCTGCTCGTACTGCTCTCTCTTCCTCGAGAGACCCTGAGGCTGGGCTTCCAGGGGCGCTGCGACGCTTCGTCCGAGAGGAACTTCCAGCTGGAGGTCCCGGGCAGCAGCAGGCGCTCGCCGGCCAAGCTGCTCTTCGGGGAGCGCGAGCACGCGATGAACAAGGTCGGCAAGAAGATGTTCGCCCTTTATCACTCCGAGCCGCTTGGGACTGTCCAGGCGTTTGCAGCTGCCCTAAGCACGCTGCACTGGGCCTGAGGTCCCCCCCCTCCCCCTTGGATCCTGCCTCTCCCTGGTTTCCCTCCTCCCCTGCTCCCCCGTCTTCCCCCCCCCCCCCCTCGCCCTTTCATCACGTTTTGTCCTCTTCCCCCTCATCCCCCCCTCCGCCGACTCTTCCCACTCGACCCCCTCCTCCACATGCTTCTCCCTCGTAGCCTGTCCGAACCCCCCCTCCCCATCCTGATTTTCTTCTTCCTACCTCTTCGTCGTCGTCGTCCTCCTCCTCCTCTTGCCCTAACTCGAACGGTCGCTTACCTGTCCAGTGCCCTGTTGTCTGCCTTTGTCGCCTCGTCTTTGCGTGTGCCAATGGGAGTTGTCTCAGCCGCCATTGACAGGTTGTAACCTCCGCGCCCGCTCCACACCGTTCTTAGACACCGTCATGCATTCGGGATAAAAGCATGGGTTCTTAGTTGGTAGCGGAACACCTCGCTCCACCGCCACAGCTACCATGGCCCGCGCCGCAATGCCTCGCGCCTTTTGGCGTCCGCTCTCCAACGTCTACCGCGGCGTCCCGCTCTACACCAACGTGGTCTACACGGTTTCGTTACACCATCGTGCTGATTTTCTACCTCGCGCCGGCAAGCGCCGTGCCTCGAGGGGCCAGCGGGGCCAATCAGGCCCAGCCGTCATTCCGGGCTCAGGAAGCCCACAACACCTACGAGTCCAAGAACATGTGCCAGAAGGACAGCGCCTCCCGCGCTTTCCCCCCTGGGCTGGTTCGAACTGCGTTCGATGGTTTCTGAGCCTTTCGTCGTCACAGAACTCGCCTGTGAGTGCCGTCGCCGACGCCAGACCGTCGAACAATCCAACTTCCACGTTCTCGGTGTTGGCACAGGGCCCCAAACCAATCCCATCCATGTTCAGCCGCAACTACGTTGTGGAAGCTGGTAACGCGCGCGCAGGCAAGAACGGGAATACAAAGTAGGCTCGGGCAGCTGCGTTGCCATCCTTTTGTGAGGCCGTCACACAAGCTTGGGCATACTCGTTATCGGTTTTCGGGGACATGACCCTCAATGTTGTCTACGCGCTCCCTGTTTCATGACAGACCTGGATCCCTATGCGTCCTCCTCTTGATTATCGTACAGTCGGCAATGCGCAGTGCAGTGGCGATACGACGTACGACGAGTTCTCTCGCCACCTATGTGGCGGGGTGCTCCGAGTGCGGTCCGCACTCCAAACGCACAACAGAGGAGACCACCCAATACGCTGATGAGACGGAACGCGCCATGGGCAGATGCCCACGACGGCTTCGAAAGCCGCCGTTGGTGGGCACTAGGAACGTCACGCCTCCTCGACACCTGGAGTGGGCCCCGCTTTGGATGAAACCGTCGGAGTGGGCGTGGCCGTTGCCATCAGATGCACCGCCTGCGTGGACGCGGGCGGAGGCGCCAGCGGCGACGCGGGGCGCCATTGCACCTGGGGGCCCGAGCAGCAAGCTGGTGCGCCCTTCCAGCGCTGGGCGCGGGAGGCGATGATTTGGTCAGCGGCCTGCGTTTCGTCTCGCTTGGCTGGCATGGCTCGCGAATGAGTGGGCGAGTGGCCGCCGGCTGTCTTCATCCAATGTGGCCATATCAACGGCAACCCGTTGCCGCCCATGTCCCGCCTCACGCGCAGCCTGACCGAAAGGCGGGGCCAGCTTGGGAATGAGAAGCGCGCGCAAGCAGCATCGGCTCTGCTGAGCTTCAAGCGATTTAACCATGTGCGCATAGACATTCCTCCGCGACAGGGCGCAGCAGGTCGGTCAATTCACGATTGTTGCGCGCGGTGGGCGCATCGAGCATCTATCTCGCTACGGCCACGCACGCGCAACGCTGCAACGTGGCCTGCACGACGGACGCGCCATAACTGGCGCGCATGATGGGCCAGCTACGCAGATGTGGTCGCATGATCGAAGGCTTGCCAGGCAATCTCGCCTCGGCAGCGCGTCCGTCTCGGCGCCGCTCGTTTTTTCACGGGCGCGCTCTCGCGCGATCAGGATCAGAGTGCGCGTTGCGATATGGCCGATCAGAGTACCTTTGGCACTGGGGCCGGATCCAGCTGGGATGGCGCGGGCCATCCAGCCCGCGGAGCGGCCCCGAGTCCGGCGGCGGCGCCGGCCACCGCCCGCGCGGGCTCAGCAGCGCCGCGGACGGCATATCCAGAAGCAGTTTTTGATTGGCGCCAACTCCGACGCCGCCGGCTCGCTCGGTCAGAAACCATTGCCGGCGATCCCGACTTGCACGACGCCCCCGTGGAACAGCGCGGCGCGCGCCTCCTTCGGGCCCGCGGGCGCGGCCCGCCCCGATGGCGCCGCTGCGGCGCCAGACCTGCGCGCCGCGTGCAGAGGGCCATCAAACGCAAG
Source organism: Prorocentrum cordatum (assembly GCA_963575745.1). Classification (NCBI taxonomy): domain Eukaryota; class Dinophyceae; order Prorocentrales; family Prorocentraceae; genus Prorocentrum; species Prorocentrum cordatum. The sequence continues at coordinate 181,665 of CAUYUJ010018023.1, forward strand.
TAAGTCCACGCAATAGGCGACCGCGCCATCCCGGCGTAATTGCCCGACGCTAATCTCCGCGCGACTTTCGCCGGCTCCGGGAAAGGGGGCGCGGCTGGCGTCGGCCCTGTGGGCCGAGATTTGGCCGGCAAGGCAACCCGCAGGGCCTGGGCGGGGCGCGTCTCAAGTGCCTCGAGTGCGACTCAGAGGAGAGCCTCTTGCGCGACTGTCCCCGCCGACGCCGGCAAGGGCGCGCCTCCCAGGGCGCCCCGGCCTCTGCGGCGGCGCCGCCGCCGACGCCGGCATCCTCGCCGCTCGCGCACCTGGGGCTCCGCGGAGCGCCTGGGCCGACCGCCCCCCGTTGACCAGCGCCAGGTGCCCATTCGGTTTGGATCCAGGGGGGCCTGCGGGATGCCCGAACCTGCGGGCCCGACAGCGATTGCCCCGCGCAGAGCGCCCGTCCCAGGAGCCGCGGCCAGCCAACTCCAGCTTCGGCATTTCTGCGGCCAGCGCCAGCAGCAGCAACTCCCAGCGTCTCGCCCAACGAATCCGGGCTGCGGTTGGACAGAGTCATTGGCCAAGTCGGGTGAGTACTTCATCGTCTTCATCGGCTTCGCCCGACCGTCGCCAGACTGATCTTCGGCGACCGCGCCAGGAGATGGGCGACGTCTTGGGCCGCGTGCGACGGGGCTCTGCTCAACCGACGGATGGGGCAACTATGCTGCCAGTGCAAGCTGCAGGAGAGTGGGGCGCAGCATCTGCAGCGCCCGCAGCTCCAGCAGGATCAGCAGCACCACCATCACCGACACCACAGCGCTGGGTCGGAGTGGCCTGCGCTTCCCCGCTGGGGCCACAGCATGGGCCCCACCAGCCGATGTGCTCTTGCCCAGCTGGGCTTACATGCCATCTGTCTCAGCACTCCGCATCAGCGCGCCATCTGGATCGAGCTCCACGCGGCCGCCGCAGTCCGCGCGGGTCGCCGTGTCGCCGCAACTGCTTGAGTCTCCCACCGATCTGGCTGTCTTCACCCAGCGCGCCCCCATCGACGTGAGCCAGCTGGGAGAGTGGCCGCGTGGTTCGCAGGCCGCGACGCTGGATGTCCAGCGGCGTGCGATCCGAACGCGGAGGAGGCTCCGCGCTCGACCGCGCGCGACGAGGACACCTCGACGAGCTCCACAGCACCCAGCTTGCACTCGAGTGCTGACGGCGGCGGGGCGGGCAGCGACGACGAGCCCCACAGGGTTGGGCCGAAACCCATGCACATCAACTCCTCGCGCCGGCCGCCGCGCCGGCTGCGCCCCGCGTCGCGGTCTTCAACGGCAGCGACAAGGAATGTCATATTTCCGTCGCGGCCTGCGTACATGGCGATAGAGTTGCACGCCCGCAGCGCCGCCCCTAGCATGCCGCCTACAGCTCGCGCAGAACGCCGACGCGCTGGCGCGCTGCCTGGCGTGCCGCGGCCCAGCCGACGTCGTCGCCAGCTGCCGTGTCACCGGTGCAGGTCGTGCTACAGCGGGTCCAGCTATTGCGTTGCGGGCCGGGGCCCGCGCGGCAGACCACGGCGCGTTGGGTGCGGCACCTGCGGCGCAGGCATGAGCCCGAAGAGATGCCGCCACTGCGGGGCACCGCGCAAACTCCTCGGCCCGCGCCGACGCCCAGGACACCGAGGCAGGATCGTATGCAGCCCCCTGGCAGCGCTTCGAGTCTCGTGTCCGTTGCCGACGCAGCAGTGCCGTGCGACTTCCATTTTGACTTGCGTGTTCCGCCGCGCCGGCCGACGTTCCCGCGGTGGCCGACCTCGTCTGGCACAGACCCGAATTCATCGACCGACTCACCGTGCTACCTGGCGAGCACCGATCTTCCGTGCGGCGCCTGGATCAACCTCCAGGGGAAACGTTCTCCCAATCAACCTGGCCGAAAACGCCGTGAAGGCCAGGCTTCATCCAGCAGGGGGGGGGCTGACGTCTCCATTCTACGCGGCAGGAGTGGGCGACGGCTCACAGGTTGCCCATTGGGAGGTGCATTGCCCCATCGCGGTCACCATCCGCGACGGCGCGACCACCCGGCGCAGCGCGCGTGCTCCTGCAGTCGAGGAGGGGTGGTTTCGATCGCCCTGCCCTGCTGGGCCTGCAATCCACGCAGTTCAACAGCGGGGTTGTGGAGACAGGCGTAGCACGCGAACGGCTCGCATTCCCCGGCCCTGGAGGCTACTGAGTAAGTTGAAGCCCGCGCGCCATGCATTCTGACTTGGAGTCAGCTCCAAGTGGCCACTGCAGCATGCCAGTCGACGACTGTGACCAGCTCAAACCATCGACCAGGGGACTTCCATTCAAACAGCTCGCACTACTAGCAGTGGGCAGCGACGACCAGGATCGCGACTCCAGCGACAGCCGAGAGCTTCAGAAGCTCAGATACAGCTCAGCCCTAATGCACAATTACAAGTGCGGTGGGCATCTGAGGCAGCAGGCTGCGACCCATTCTTTTGCGCGGACGTCAGTATCGTGTCCTGTGGTCGCGAGCTGGCGTCTAGGGGCTTGGCCGCTCTTGCTCCGCTGGGCGCCTATCCACGGATCGCCCCGCGCTCTGCACTAGCCTTCCAGGGTATCGATTTCGTGGGCGGAGTGGTGGACCCCGACTGCCGTGGCGAGAGCAGGGTGACCGCGGTCAACGCCAGCCCGCAGACGTTCGTTGTCGAGCAGGGCCAGAGGATTGCCCAACTCATCCTGGAGCGCATTATCACGGACCCCGACATCGTGGTCGTTGCCGGCCTTCCTCCATCTTCCCGCGGCTCTGGGGGCTTCGGTCGCACTGGCAGGATGCGCTTCAGCTTCGACCCCGTCCCACAGGAATCGGGCGCCGCGTCGCCGGCGGTGCCCTCAAGGCTGGCCCAGCCGACCTGAGGACGGGACGCCCCGCTAGAACTTCAAGAGCACGGCGTCGACGTCATTCGCGCCGGCAACTACGAGGGTGCTTTCGCGACGCTAGCCGACCCCGCATTTCTCTGTTCCACCCGCAGCATTAGATGGATCACGCGCGACGCGGATAGGGGCGAGACTCAATTCATTTTCGACTCTTTCCCCGATTGGCCTCCGCAAGCCAAGGGGTCTGGCGCGAGATCCGTTATCTACGGCCGCCGCGGCCAGCCAATGGCAACGACCTTCAGCGCGGCAGATGATCGACGCGCATGTGCTCCACTCGATTCGGCGCAGGTCGCGCCGCAAGCCCTTGGTCCCAGACGCCAAGCACAGCGGCGCAGTCTTCGCGCCGATCACCAATTTGCAGCCAGGTTTGCATGTGCTACATCGACTGGGCGATCATCGACCGAACGATTTGCGCAGCTCTGATGTGCCGCGAGGTTTTGCGCCGGTCGCCTGACTCCACTTGCGCTTCCATAGGCGCGGGCGCGACGCGGAGGCCGCGCCCTCATCCAGGCGCGACGGCGGTTTGCGCGCCAGGCTCGAGCGCCTCTTCCAGCACTATGGCTACGCGCCGCCGCGACACCGAGCAGCGCGCCCAGCGCCGCAACGCCAAGCGCGACGTTTAGAACGATAGATCCAAATAGCCACGACATGTGTCCGACAATTCCGCGGTCGGCGCCTACCCCGCAGCAGAGCGCCCGAGCGCGAAGATGCGATGAAGGAGGGCACGCCCAAACCTCGTAGAGGACTACTGCGACGACTGCGGCTCTGACCTCGCAGGTCTGACCCAGATCTGCTGGGCTTCCCAGCCATTGGCGAGCTGGGCCGCGCCCGCCAGTATGACGATGGCGACCTCCGCGGCGGCCTTACTTCAGGCCTGCCCACGCGGTGGTTTCAGGACCCGTCGGCCTTGGCAGCAGATTGCCATCGGGCGCGCGCTCCATCCATGGCCGAGGGCAGACGCATTAAACTTCCCGTTGCAAATCTACCGAGTTCGACGACATTCACCACCTTCTCTCTTGCCTCACCTTCATCGACCACGGAACTGACATCATGGATATTTGCGGTGGGATACGCGGGCCAGCCAACTTGCTGTCCGCCGCCGCCCCAGGCCGGGTGCAAATTTCGGCTTGGCCACGGGCCGTGGCCCCAATGACGAGAGCCAGCAGATGGCCGCGGAGCGGTACATCCAAGAACAAGAGCCCCTAGTGGCCATCGTGGCGCCCGCCTGCCGGCCATTCGGTCGCCGGGCACCCTCAATTTCAAGTGCAATTGCTGCAGCGATCCTACGAGGACGCAGCACCTCGCGGCCGATTCTGCGGGTGCATCGCCCAGCTGCAACTGCAACTCGGCGGATGCTTCGTCAGCGAGCAGCCCTACCCATCGGCTGTGCGCCAAGCCGCCCTGGCCAGAGACACTGCCGACACCGGGCGCACATGGGGTCATCTCCGACCAGTGCCAACTGGGACTTTGCGATCGTTGCGCGGGATTTTGAGAGAGACCGCTGGCCCTGTCTCCGGCGCCCCGGAGATCCTCGAGCAGTTCGTGAATTTCAGGTGCGCCAACAAGCGCGCGTGCACGTCGGGCCACAACAGCACCGACGCCCAGGCCTGGCAATGAAAGATGGCCGAACGGGTTGTCCAGAGAATCGTGGACCTACGCCGGCGCCTGAGACGTCCGCGCGAGGCGACTTAGGTTCGCGAGTGCGATGTCGATGCGGCGGCCTGTCCAGCAGTGGCCTCAGGGGCCGCCGAGGGAGAGAACGGGGTTCTCATTGGCCGCTGAGCTCTACACGCGCAAGGCGTGCCGGCGCAATGTGCGACTGGATTCGCCTTTGCACTCCCGCGACCCGCCCACCTGCCGGCGCCCTCGCAGTTCCCGAATCCACGAGGAACGTTCCGGCTGCTGCGGGGAGAAAGATCGCGACCATCCAACGCGCGCCCGCGAGTTCAGTCAGTGTAGGCTCGCGGACCCCCATGTGCGGCCACGCCCACGCACTGGCCAACATCCACGTGCATCAGCACGACCTGGAGGACCACGCCCTACCAGTGATCAACAGGGTGAGCTACCTGGGGGGGCCGACCTCGGAGCAGTATGACGAGGCAGCACTGCCGGCGGCACCGTCCAGCACGCCAGGAGCCAGCTCATCCTCCAGCACTGTAGATCAGGGCAGTGGGTCCAGCAACTGCGTTGCTGGCCCACCACTGCGAGCCAGCCCATCAGCCGGCGCCAGCCCCGAGACGGTCAGCGCCACGAGCTGCCGACGCTGCAGTAGGCAACCCGACGCTTGCAGACCAGATTCGCTTCGACATGGCCGCGCCACCGTGAGATTTGCGCGACGTCTCGCACGAGCTACGGATGCAACAGCTACGCATGCTATATCTCCAACGGTGGCACGCCACTAAGGAGGAGATGGTGCGTGCACTGCGTGCAGCCAACATGCCACAGGCAATCCTGGACCTCATCCCCACAGTGTCAAAAACTGTCGAGAATACCGTAAGTGGCTACCACCAGCACGTAGAATGCAATATCTTGGGCTACAAGCATCGCGTGATATTGCGCCTGTTTGCCGCGCCTCCAGATGGCACGACGGCCGAGAGATCGCGGACAGATGCGATTCAAAATTGCTGGCAGCAGTGGACAGGTCGCGTATCCCGCTGTTCGGATGAACGGAGACTGCGTCGTTGACGGCGAAGGCGGGGTGGCCTCCAAGTCCGAGTATTCACTTCGTATGGGGAGATGAGGAGGAGAGGAGCTCAGGTGGACATCCGTGCTCCACGCCTGCACGCTCGTTTCATGGCGCGACGCGGTGCAGTGTTAGGACGCGCGCTAGACGCCTCCGAGGAGCAGCTAGAGCGCGAAGGCATCGCCGCGCGTTGCGCCCGGCAGCGTCGTCTTCGGCACGCAGCCTTGCGTGCCCCCACCACTCGAAGCAGACGAGGAGGGCGAGGGAGATTGCGTGGCACGGAGCCGGGCCCGCTGCCAGCGGCGAGATGCAACCCAGCCAGTTGCAGGAGTACATCCGTGATATCGCCTTGCAGCGCAAAATTAAGACCACTTCGTTCGCCCGCGTCATTTCGGGCCCCCCCGACACGCGCCACCGAGACCCGAGCGGGGCGCTTCGACGTGGGCGATCAGTTGGGGATCCACCAGCTTCCTAGCACGAAGGACGTGTCAGGCTGGGCAGGTCCGGGCACCGCGTATGGGCACTGGCATGGCGCGAGCAGGCCTGGCCTGGAATCGCGCGGAGGACTTGGTAGAACATTTCGCGCAAGGCTCAGGGGCGAGGATCTTGGGCCATCGGGAGGACGAGCAGAACAAGCAGCTGACGAGCAGGCTCGGCAATTTCCTGCGGTTCTCGATGCTCTGCGCCACTTGATCCGCATATATTTCCCCTTGCCAGACGTTCGTGCCGCGCGTCTCGTTCGAGGTCGGAAAACTGACGGCGACTGGCCAGGCTGCAACCGCAGTCTGGTCATCTGGGGCCCCTTTGGGGCCCGAGCGAGGTCCGCCGCCTGCGCTTGGGCGGCGTCGAGTTCGACGCCCGCAGCCTCGTCGGCGAGCAGTAGATGGGGCGTTCGCATCATCCGGTGCGTCGCGGGCGACGAACAGGCGCTTGCAGCCGACGCCCGGCAGGGTCAGGGCGGGGCGCTGGATGATTGCGTCATCGACGTTCCCGAGGGCGCCGCCAGAGTCAGCGAGGGTTGTTCACCGTCACTCTGATACCCGAAGAGACCAACAGCGACTTCCCTGGCTACATCCAGCACGCGATGTTGGGAGCTTGATAGGAGGTGGAGGGCGCCGAGGATCTGGCCCGGGAGCTGCAGGAGCTGGAGGCCCCAGCAGCCGGCATGGCCCGAGCTGCCGTCGAGCCCGCGGCCGCCAGCGTAGGCCGCAGACCATGCTCGGGGGGAGGGCGAGGAAGGAAAGCGCGCGGATTATACTTGGACCCAGGAGTGCGAGAAACATTTTTGAGCTGCCACGAGGGCAACTATGTTGAAGGTGGCCCCGCCGCAGCCATGGTTCAGGCCTACGCCGCCGCTAAGACCGCGGTAATCAATCGCGACGCCGACCACCTGACCAAAGTGGAGGCGCGGTGCCGCCGCCGTCCTCGCCATCTGGGTCAAATACAAGTGTTTCGAGCGACGCCCTCTCGAAGGCGCTCGGAACGCCGCGGGCCCCAGGCGCGCTTGACATGGGAGCGCCGGAAGGGATCGGGCGACAAGACCACCGGGGTTATCCGGCGCTGTGCTGCGCTGAGGGGCTTCCGCGACGCGGGCGTTGGAGCCTGCCAGACGTTCGCAGGTGCGGCAACACGGGCGTCTTAGCGCATTCTGTCCTCAGAGAGGACTTGTCGTCCGAACAGGGCTCGCGTCGCCGTGGGCGTCGAGGGAACTTTCTTGCGGGGCATGACCCGTGCCGAGATGCAGGGGCGGGGCGAGGCGCCGTGAGAGGTGGCCTTCGCCCTGCCGCCCTGCAGCGTTGCTGTCCCCAGGCAGGCCCCAGGCTGCGAGTCCTTCGACGCGCGGACCGAGCGCCTGCGCCGCGTCGAGCTAGGCGCGGGATAGGCCCGGATTTCGAGGTCAAGCACGCGGCGGCCGGCGCCCGTGGCGCCGGCCCCCCAGAGTAAGTGCTTTCGCTTTCCAAGCGCGCCGACGATCTCAAGATCTCAGGGCGCAGGGAGCACGTCGACCGCCTCGTCGGCCGCGTCGAGAGCGTCTTTTCAATGAAAAAGTCGACTGCGGCGACTTTAACGGCGGCGCCCGCCAACGCCGCAGCGCCGGCGGCCGACGCCTGACCAGGACGAGTGCGTCGACGCGCTGGCCCCCGTCCAGGCACGTCGACCCGGTGAGATCGAAGGCCGACGATTGGCCTGCGGTCCTTCTGGATCTCTTTGTCTCCCTCCTCGGAGCAGCTGCTTATGCGCCGCTCGCGCGACGCCGCGTTGCCGCCTGCGTCGTCGGGCTGCAACGGGCTAAGAACAATCTGCCCACCAGGCGCATCGTGCAGCTCAACTCCGTAGTTCTGGCCACGCAGAGGGTCGAAGCGCCCGCAAGTCTGCCCGGAGACGGGGCGCGCGGGCCAGATCTGCGCACGCAGCGACGGTTCCTTCGACTTCGAGGGGGAGCTAGGATACGGCATGAGAGGCGTCGTTTTGACGCGTCCGGGCAAGTGCCGCAGCACTGGCAGCCAGGTCTGCCACTTGCGTGACTCCATGAGCCGATCGCGCAAATTCGCGCGCGAATCTTCATTCGGCTCCGAGCTGCTCGCAGCATGCGGAGCAGCAGATGACCCACAGGCGCGCCAACTCGCGCTCCACCAGGCGGCGCTCGGGCCCGCCTAGGCAAACGAGATCGGGGGGCTGGGGCGGGGGGGGGGTGCGCTGTGCCGGCCGAGCTGGTCGGGGACGGCGCGCCCGTCTTCTCCGCGTTGGCCATGGGCCGCGCGCGGCCGCCATCGGATTAGCATGGCAGGCCGCCTGCGGTGGTTAGCAAACCACTTGCGCACCAAACAGCAGTCCGACACACTGTGCTGCGACGCCCGCGGCGCGAGGGCCGACCCCATGGCGAAATTGGGCATCGGCCAGGAGCTCATCTTAGAAAACGCGGAGGGGGAGCTCGCCTACGCGCACCCCGCGGTGAGGTTGAGCGAGGAGCGGCACAAGAAGACAGCACCGAGCTCCAGCCACAGCAATTTCGACAAAGACAACGACGACGGGTGACCAACTCGACGTCGCATGTCCGAATTGAGTTCGCACGCGACGCAGTGAGCCACGCCTCTAGGGGGTGCTTTCTCGAGTCATGTTCGAGAGGCAGCCTGTGAGTTTTCAGACTGCGTGTGCTGCCAACCGTCAGCAGAAGGTCCCAGGCATTGTGATACTATGTGGGTATCAACGGGCTCGGTCGTTGAGCGAATGCTCGATTTAGCGCTGCGGTGGCAAACTCTGTTCGCTAAGCAGTAGCTGTTATTTCGCAAGTTGCGCTTTCGCATGTCCCAGCCATTAGTTTTGTTGATGACGGGGCGTTTCGTAGAGCCTTGTCTTCATTGTACCTGGCAGCTGTTCATGAGAAGGGCGGTCCAGATAGCCTTGCCGTCACGCGGCGCGACGGATTCGCTGGAGCACCAGATCCGAACGGTAGCTTACCTGTCCAGTGCCCTGTTGCCTGCTTCTCTCACCCCGTCCTTGCCTGTGGCTATGGGGTTGGTTTCCGCTGCCATTTACAGGTTGCAGCCCCCGCGCCCGCTCCGACTACAGTGGCGTCCGCAGAGGGGCCGTGGCTTTGCCAAGCTAGTTGCTAAGCGCAAGTATTTGTTCGCTCTTCCAGATTCTCTCCATCCCGCTCCCAATCCTGTACTCCCCCCTCCCCCCACACTCGCCCGCTCATCACCCTTCGCATCATCACGTGCCTATTATTATGATTACCATTCGTTCCATCATTCGCCGTGGTACCATTCCGCATACATTATTCTTTTCCCAGCTCGGGACAGCCCATCCCCACGTCTTGCCATTGTGGAGAAAAGGGTTCGGACATAAGGAGGCGTGCCCATTTCTTCCCTCCACTGCAGCTGCCTTATTTCCACCTTCCGCACTGTGGCAGGCGACTGTAATAAGTCCCCTGTCGTGACCTTGCAGGCACAGCGACGGCTTCGGGCCATAAATTTTGGCGAAGCATCGATGTCGGGGGGTGCGATGGTGCTCCCAGCTGCTTACTTTCTAGTTCGCATTTGCAGAGAAGCATGCTTTCCAGATTTGTCGTTGGGTTGGAGGAAGAGAGGTGCCAAAGGAACTGCTGGAGGTACGGAGTGGGCGAGGGATAGAGGCTGATGGGGAGGAGGGCGAAGAAGAGAACGATACGTCTGTCGTAGGTGCATGTTCTCTCGACTTCCCGCTGGTGTGGAGTGCGCAAAAAATACTTGTTCCCTCTTCGTCAATAGCGTCTCGCGAATCGCCGCTCTAAGAATGCAGGTGGACCGGAGTTCGGACTGCGGTGTGCAGTCGTTGACCTTCGCTGCGGCTAGCCAAGCCGCGTCCATCCCTGGGTTCCCTGGGAGGAAAGCGAAAAGGCGAGCTCGGAGGGGGGGAAAGGGCACCCATGCGTTGGGTGCGTCGAAGTCCCCGCGCAAAACAGCCTGAGCGAAGGCCAGAAAACCAGGGGGAGGGGCAGGAGGAGAAGAAGGAACGAGCACGGGGGGAAAGGAGAGGGGGAGGAGGGAGAAGGGAGAGGGGGAGGCGGGGTTGGACAACCCTGACCCAATGTTTCCTTCTCCCCCGTCCTCCAAACGTCCTCATACCCCCTCCTCCCGTACTCCTACCCCCCATCCCTCCTCCGCCTTTACCTCCTCCTCCTCCTCCTCCCTCCTTTTCCTCCTGGGCTGTTGGGGGATCCGACAAGCTAGTAACAGTTGGCGGACTCGTTGGCTTTTCAGCGCCTGGTTCTGGTATTGTACGCCCACATATAACCAACTACGTTACGCGCTGCCCGCTACATGCCTGTGCTCGCAAGGCTCCCGGTGGACAGTTCACCTCCTGCTCTTCCGCCTCCTCTTGCTGCTCCTCCTCCTCCTCCTCCTCCCTGCTTGCTCTCCTCCTCCTCCTCCTCGTGCTCGTTATCAGTTACATCCTCCTCCTTCTCTTCTCCTCCTCTCCTCCTCCTCCTCCTCCCTCCTCCTCCCTCCTCCTCCTCCTCCTCCTTCTCCTCCCTCCTCCTCCTCCTCCTCCTCATCCTCCTCCTCCTCATCATCATCTTAATCATCACCATCACCATCATCATCAGCATCATCATCCTCATCGTCGTCGTCATCATCGCTATCATTATCGTCATCATCATTATCATCATCATCATCCTCAACAACATCTTCATCATCATTACCATCATCATCATCATCATCATTATTATCATCATCATCATCATTCTCATTACCATCGCCCCCATCCTCATCAGCATCATCACTATCATCACCACCATCATTCTAGCCAGCATCACCATCATCATCATCATCATCATCATCATCATCTCCATCATCATTCTCATCATCATTCCCATCCTGATCTTTATCATCATCATCACCACCATCATCGTCATCACGACCGTCATCCTCACGAGCACACTATCACCGTCATCAGTTTCAGCATCCTCATCATCACCACCATCAGCATCATCTTCATCAGCATCCTCATCATCAGCATGGTCATCATTACCATGCTCGTCACAATCACCATCATCATTATCACCACCATCACCATCACCATCATCATCGCCATCACCATCACCATCCTCATCATCCTCATCATCACCGTCACCATCGTCATCATCGTCATCATCACCATCACAATCACCGTCACCATCATCATGATCACCATCAGCATCATCGTCATCTCACCATCGCCAGCACCATCATCAACATCATCATCATCAGTATCATCATCACCGTCACCAGGATCGCCATCACCATCATCACCAGCATCATCAGCATTCTCTTCATCAGCATCACCATCGGTATCATCTTCGTCAGCATTATCATCATCTTCAGCATCATCATCACCATCATCACCATTAACATCACCATCATCAATCATCAGCATCCTGATCATTCGCACCATCATCATCACCATCATCATCATGCTCATCATCACCATGAGCATCGCCATCATCATCATCATCATCATCATCATCATCATGATCATCGGCATCACCATCACCATCACCATCGTCACTATCCTCCTCACCATCACCATCATCATCATTTTCATCACCATCATCATTCTCATCATCAATCTCATCGTCATCATCATCATAATCAGCATCATCATCAAAGGCATCACCATCGCCGTCAGCATTATCAACAACATCATCATCATCATCATCACCATAATCACCATCACCAGCATCATTCTCGTCATCACCTTCCTCACCATCATCATCACCATTGCCATTATCATCATAATTCTCATCACCATTATCATCATCATCACCACAACGACCATCATCATCATCAGCATCAGCATCCACATCATCATCCTCATCCTCTTCATCATCATCACCAACATCATCATCTTCATCATCATCATCATCCTCATCATCATTATCATTACCATCATCAGAGGTCCAGCGGGGTGGAGTGGTACGCGGACCCAGTTGGGACCTCAAGGCTCCCTGCGTGGCTGCGAAGTGCGCAGCTGTCGCCACTTTCGTCGGCTCTTGGGAGGTCCAGCGGGTGGAGTGGTACACAGACCCAGTTAAGACCTCGCAGCTACCTGCGTGGCTGCGAAGTGCGCAACCATCTCCACGTTCGCGGGCTGCTGAGAGGTCCAGCGGGGTGGAGTGGTACGCAGACCCAGTTGGGACCTCGCTGCTCCCTGGGGGGCTGCGAAATGCGCAAGGGTTGCATCATCATCATCATCATCATCATCATCATCATCATCATCATCATCATCATCATCATCATCATCATCATCATCATCATCATCATCATCATCATCATCATCATCATCATCATCATCATCATCATCAATCATCATCATCATCATCATCATCATCATCATCAACATCAACATCAACATCAACATCAACATCAACATCAACATCAACATCAACATCAACATCAACATCAACATCAACATCAACATCAACATCGTCATCATCATCACCATCATCATCTTCATCATAGTCATAATCGTAATCATCAGCAGCAGCAGCATCAGCATCACAAGCATCATCATAATCATTATCATAGTCATCAGCATCAGCATCATCATCATTATCATCATGATCATCAATATCATCCTCCTCATCATCCTCATCATCATCACCATCACCAACACCATGACCAGCACAATCACATCACCATCACCATCACCATCATCATCCTCCTCGTCCTCATCATCATCAATCTTTCCCGCGCTCTCCTCCCTCCACCCTTTCCTTCCGTCCCCCCTCATTCCCCATCCTCCCCTTCCTCCTCGACTCGGAGGAGGGCCAGTTGAGACATCGGCTCTCCTGCACGGCCCAAGTCCGCCCAAAAGCGGCCCCAAGACCCCGCCGGGGCTCCATGCCGACACCGTTTTCGAGGCGGATCTGTCCGCGGCGACGAGAAGCTTCCGGCCAGGAAGGACGACGAATGCCAGGGAAGGCCGCCGTTGTCTCCACTGGCCCTCGCCCTCTTCCGGTCCCTCCCCCCCTCCCACCAGACGTGCGACGTCTTGATTTGTTCGACGCGGGGCCCTCGGAAGCCCCGGCCCTTCCCCGGGGCCGGCGCTCCATCCCGAGCCGTTTGGCCCCAGGGCCTGGCGAGGCCTCTTGGAGGCCGCAGGCTGTCCGAGCAAGTCCCGTCACGACGTCTTCGCAGCGCGAACACGTTTGGGTGCCCCTCGTTTCGGTTGCACTGCTTCAGGGGAGCGTCTGGAGCCAGAGACGCATCAAGGAAAAGTCAGCCAGTACGGTTGGGCGACACATGCGTGTGAAAAGGTGCCACCTGTAGCCACGACGGCTCGGCATGGCCTGTCAGAGAGGCGCCTCCTTCTCGACCCCTCCTCTCCCCCCCTTCGATCTAGGCCTCCCAGATGGGGTCCGAGCGGATGGGGTCAGAGGGTCGCGACGCATCGCCGACGCATCGGCGATGTGGCTCGATGTGAAGCCCCACTTTCTCCACGCTGGCGTCGCCGATGCGTCGCCATCGTCGCCGATGCATCGGCGATACACAGGCGACAATGACGCGATCCACCGACCCCATCTGCTCGGACCCCATTGTTTGAATAGGGGATAGACCACAGAACTGGTTTGCCCCAGACGTGCTTTTCTCCCCGGAGTTACGAAACCATGCGTGGCATGTTGTGCGAGCACTCCACGCAATCTTCGCACGCCCGACGCGAGAATCAGTCCTGGGGTGAACCCACTCGACTCGTGGGAGACCTCCGAACGTCGTGGGAGAGGAGGAGGAGGAGGAACAGGAGGAGGAGGAGGAGGAGCAGGAGGAGGAGGAGGAGGAGAAGGAGGAGGAGGAGGAGCAGGAGCAGG
>CAUYUJ010018023.1:198176-217055 GCA_963575745.1 Prorocentrum cordatum
CCACCATCACCATCCTCACCAGCGTCAGCACCATCGTCATCATCATTGCCATAATCAGCGCTGCCCCCCATGCTCATTCCCCTCCTCAGCAGGCGCATCATCATCAGCATCATCATCAGCAGCAGCACCATCATCACCACCACCACCACCACCACCACCATCATCATCATCATCATCATCATCATCATCATCATCATCATCAGCATCAGCATCATCATCATCATCACCATCACCATCACCATTTCCATCACCATCACCATCACCATCTCCATCATCATTATCATCGACGTCATCATCATCACCATCATCATCATCATAATCATCATCATCGTCATCATCATCGCCACAACCACCACCAACATCATCATCAGCATCATCATCACCACCACCATCACCATCATCATCAACATCATCGTCATCGTAATCATCATCACCATCATCATGAGCATCACCATGAGCAACATCGTCATCATCATCAGCAGCATCATCAGCAGCATCATCATCCTCATCATCATCGTCATTACAATCGTTATCATCAACGTCACGATCATCATCATTATCACCATCATCTTCAGCAGCATCATCAGCAGCATCACCATCACCCTCGTCATCAGCATCACCATCATTGTCATCATCTTCATCATCACAAGCATCATCAGCAGCATCATCATCAGCAGCATCATCAGAAGCATCATCACCATCAGCATCGCCATCATCAGCAACAACAGTCTCATCATCGTCAAAAACGACAGCAACGCCATACTCATCATCATCAGCACTCCTCTCCACCCCTCTCGCCCTCATCCTTCCATCTTCTCCCGCATTACTGTTTCTCCTCTTCCACCTGGTTCACCTTTTCCCTCCTCGTATCTCCCTTCCCCCATGCTTTCCATCTCCTCATCCCAACGCCTTGCTTACCCTCCCTCCACCCTCTTGGCGGCAGGCAGCACAAGACTCCCTCAGCCCCACTGCCCGCCCTAGCCCCAAGACGGCCACTAGACTCCCTCAAACCCAACTGACCCTAGCGAGCCCACAAGAGGCCCCAAATGACGTCCCCAAAGACAACGCAACAATGATGCATTGCTGCGCCATGTCCCCAAGCGCGGTGGCCATACTTATGCCAAGACCGTGCTTCGGTCCAGCGCGGCTTGGGGAGCCCCGAGTCCTTCAGGAGAGCCGAGCAGCCAACATGCAGGTTAGACATAAGTGGGATGCCGTGTGCATCCACGCAGGGCCACACCACCCAGAGGTGCGAATCTCGCACCTGATGGCTGGGATCCATGGGGTGGCCCGCTGTTCTTGTCTGCCCGGCCGTTGCGCGGCGGCCCGGGGGGTTCAACGGCATCCCTCTGAGGTCCATCGCAAACTCCAGAGGCACAGCACTGCCATGGCGAATCTCCGAAGCTGGCCATGCTCTGGGGCTGGCCCACAGACAGCTCTGGAAAGAAGCCCCTTGATTAGAGGCTTGGTGTCCTGCTCCTCGTCGTCGTCGTTGTCATTCTCCTTCGGCTCCCGTCATCCTTCTCTACCACCATCACCACCACCACCATCACCATCACCATCACCATCACCATCATCATCATCATCATCATCATCATCACCATCTCCATCACCACCACCATCACCATAATCACCATCATCATAATCATCATCATCATCATCATCAGCAGCAGCAGCATCATCATCATCATCAGTATCATCATCGGCATCATCGTCATGATCATGATCATGATCATCATCATCATCATCATCATCATCATCATCATCATCATCATCATCAGCATCATCATCATCACCATCACGATCATCAGCAACATCATCAGCATCATCATCAACATCAGCATCAGTATCAGCATCACCGTAATCCTTATGCTTCTCCTTCTCGGTATCGTCCTCATCATCATCATCCTGACCAGCACCATCACGATCAGTATCATCATCATCAGCATCATGATATCGGTATCATCATCGTCATCAGCATCATCACCATCATCATCATCATCATCACAAGCAGCATACCCACCATCACCATCATAATCATCATCACCACCACCATCATCATAATCAGCATCATCAGCATCACCATCACCATCATCATCACCATCTTCATTATCATCGTCATCATCATCATCCGCAACAGCAACATCCTCACCCTCGCCATCATCATCATCATCATCATCATCATCATCATCATCACCATCCTCGTTGTCATCGGCGGCACCATCATCATACTCATCATCATACTCATCATCATACTCATCATCATCAGCATCATCAGCATCATCACCATCAGCATCGTCATCATCACCATCAGCAGCATCATCATCATCGTCACGATCATCATCGCCATCATCCTCGTCATCATCCTCACGATCACCATCTCCATCACCATCAACATCGTCATCATCAGAATCATCATAACCGTTGTGATCATCATACTCAGAATCGCAATCATGATTATAATCATCAGAATCGTCATCAGAAGCATCATGCTCGTCATCAACATCATCATCATCATCATCATCATACTCATCATATTCATCACCAGCATCATCATCATAATCATCATCATCAGCATCACCATCAACATCGCCATCACCACCACCATCACCACCATCATCACCATCATTAGTAGAATCATCATCATCATCATCATCATCATCATCATCATCATCATCATCATCATCAGCGTCATCATCATCATCATCATCATCATCATCATCACAATCATTATTCGCTTCCTTCCCTCGTCATCAGAGCTGCTGGCGCTGACGCTGTCATCCCCAAGCAGGAACGCGCATAGGACTGCCACTGGCGTGCATCTGACTGCCGCGGTCCTCGTCCCGAACCACGGCAGGCTCTCCTGAGGGGGAGAGGAGGGCGAGGGGAGGAGGGGCAGGAGGAGGCGGAAGAAGAAGAAACAGAAGAAGAAGAACAACAAGAAAAAGAAGAAGAAGAAGAAGAAGAAGCCGTTGAGGAGGAGCAAGCCCAGAGGAGGGACGGGACGAGGGAAAGGGCGAAGGCCGACGGCGGCACCCCTGCGTGGCACGAGAGGGCGAGGGGGTCGCAGGCGGGCGGGAGGGCCAGGGAGCGGCGGCGGGGCTGGCCTGGCGACGGGGGCGACGACGCCGTCGGGCATCGACGACGACGACGACGACGACGACGACGACGACGACGACGGCGGCGGCGACGACGACGACGACGACGACGACGGCGGCGGCGACGACGATAACGACGACGACGACGACGACGACGACGACGACGACGACGACGACGACGACGACGGCGGCGACGACGGCGGCGGCGGCGGCGACGACGACGACGGCGACGGCGACGGCGACGGCGACGGCGACGGCGACGGCGTTTGGCCACGGCACCGGGCGAGGGGGCGGGGTCGCGGCAGAGGGCAGAGAGGATGGCGGGGGAGGCGTCGTCGTCGTCGTCGTGGTCGTCGTCGTCGTCGTCAGGGAGCCAGGGGCACAGCCAAGCGGGCCGCCAGGAAGGTCACTTGACGCGTTCTGCACCCGCTCGGGGAGCACAGGAGAGCAGCGGCGCAAAGGAAGGGCCGCAACGACACTGGTGCCAACCCACGCTACGCACCTATGCAAGCGGCCAGTATCAGGTCACACGCGTACTTCCCACGGTCTGCTGCAAGGTCGCGTCATGGCCCAATCGAAAGCAAACGCTATGAACGACAGAATGCGGGTTTCAATATTATGCGGGCATGACCCTGGCATGCCTTGGCGAGTGGTGTACGGATGACTTATGTGGAACATACCAGTTTTAAGTAGGATACCAAAGCAAAGCGATGTTTTCACAAGCACAAGCCTGGCTTCATGAAGGGTGTCATGGTCAATCCGCCCTCACCACATTCAGCGAAACTCAAATGCAACACGTCTTAAGTTACACGGCAATTGTAGCTACACGAACAAAATTCCAATGGTGACGTATGGTCAGCAACTGATGCACTGAACGTACAACCGAAACGCCATGAACGTTAGCCACGTTGTTCCAAATTGCTCGACTGCGACTGTACAGACAACGCGACGGGTAGATGACAACTTCGATGTAACACTGCACACGGGCGCGTCGGAGTTACATTCTGGGCTTCTCGATTGATCGCACGTCTACCGATTGGTAACTTGCTTCGCTTCGTTCTCGCACAGTTGCGCGTGACAGTTTTGCGGCACTGTTCATGTACATTGGAGAGTGGAACTTTAACGGCCGCGTTCGCCGATGCGCGAACCAACGCCAATACTAGATCGAAGCACCTCACAACAGCAGTGGCACGTCCATGGGTCCTCCCCGGAGAGGTTGACGTTGTGTGTGGACTGCTCTGTACACAGCATCGCACCGACACTCTCTGTTGGACAAGCGCGTTCCACTACTCGCAACGTAAGTATTCGCAAATGGCCTGGGTCCGCCGCGGGGGATCTGCGAGATACCTATCCGACCCCCCTGCGTGTGATAAGGAGGTTGGGGCGGGGCAGCAATGGGCAAAAGTGGTGATTGTTGTTCTGACGATGCCTGTGGGGCGGAATCTAGTGAGTAGTGTGATTGTGCACGTGAGTATGGTCTGATGTGGCGATGTTTTGAAATGCGCAATCCACGGCGGGACACCGGCAGGACACCAGCGGGACGCCGCGGGCCACCGTTTGACGGGAGGAGCATCATTTGGTCCGGCCGCGGCCCAGCCACAGGAGGATTTCGGTACACCAGCGGAACACTGGCGGGACACCGCGGGGCACCGGCCGCCGGAGGAGAAACATTTGGTCCGGCCGCGGCCCAGCCACAGGAGGATTTCTTCTCGCCCGCCCACGCAGTTTCGCCTCACCCGCACGCACGCACGGCACGCACGACACGAACCCGAAACCGACATCGACTTCCCGGTAGGGGGGGTCTCCGTGTCACGTCGGACTCACCCCCCAACCTCCGATTACATCGAAGAGAACACGTGTTTTTCAGACGTTTGCGA
Source organism: Prorocentrum cordatum (assembly GCA_963575745.1). Classification (NCBI taxonomy): domain Eukaryota; class Dinophyceae; order Prorocentrales; family Prorocentraceae; genus Prorocentrum; species Prorocentrum cordatum. Next base: position 203,152 of record CAUYUJ010018023.1, read on the forward strand.
GTAGGCACTTTGCGGGTCGTGGAACGCGCTCGGTGATCTGTTGGAACCGGACGCCATGCCTCCAACTACGTCCGCGAGGTCGCCATGCCTCCCTGCAGGCAGCGGGCGGGTCCGCAGCCCTCGCCCAGAGCGGGCCGCCCGCGGCCCACCGCCACTGCCGCGCGCACGACGTGCGAGGCGGGGCGGGGGTGTATCCATACCCACCGCCTGGGGGACTGACATGCACCGAGGAACCCACCACAGCCGTGCACCCGTCGTGGCAGGTGGATGCCGGGTGACCAAGGTCACCCCGTTGTGGCATCCACCAGGCTGTCGGTCAAACTGTCCTCGGAAACATCCCAGGATGAGGTCCGGGGAGACCCCAGGGGGGCGGTGGCGATGGCTACTCCGAGTGTCGTAATCCATGGGGGGGGGATTGAAATCGCTCCACCCCCCCAGACCAGCCATGAAAGGGCGGCCTTTGGTGCAGACCCCCGGGAACCTCCAAGGCGGCTCCAAGCAGACCCCCCGAAAATCAGACCCCCCTCATTTAATCCCACCAGCCCTCTGGGCGTCGGTGGTTTAAGGAGTTTCCTCTTCCACCCCTCCTTCCCCTTTCGGGGAGGGGCTTATCACTGTTCCCTATTAATATACACCCCCTCCCCCAGGCGACTGGGAGCCAACCAGGGTCAATGCGGACACCCCCCCACCATACCTTGCAAAAAACAATACAAAACACACTCTGCCTCCAAATTCGGAGCATGCGCAGCGAACCCGATGCGGCCTTCCCCCACCATCCCTGTCAAAAAACAATACAGAGTACACTTGGCGGCGGCGGCGGCTGCGGCGGCTGCGGCGGGGGCAGCGGCTGCGGCGGCTGCGGCGGTGGCGACGGCGGTGGCGGCGGCGGCGGCGGGGGCGGCGGCGGCGGCGGCGGCGGCGGCGGCGGCGGTGGTGGCGGGCGGCGCGGCGGCAGCGGTGGTGGCAGCGGGCGGCGCGGCAGCGGCTGCGGGGTGGCGCGGCGGCGGCGGCAGCGGGGCGGCGGGCGGCGCGGCGGCGGCGGCGCGGGCGGCGGCGCGCGCGGCGGCGGCGGCGGGCGGCAGCGGCGGCGGAGGCGGCGGCGGCGGCGGCGGCGGCGGCGGCGGCGGATTCGCCCCCGGAAGCTGCCCATCCAAAGTCGACTGCTGAATATGCTGCGGCTCGGGCCAGGCTCGGGTGCTACGTATGTGTTGGGAGGGCGGGTGGGGGTGAGCGAGACGGCTTGCGGGCGGGGAGGGAGTCTTGACCCCTCCCCCCACCCCCTCCCCTGGACCTGGACGGGGGGGTCGCGAGGTGTCAGGGCGTCCAAAACAGCCTCGGCGAGGAAGCCAAAATCATTGGTTGTACTAGGGTTTGGGCCCCATTTCGGCCTCCTGAGGGGGGGACCCTAATTGAAGCTCCCCTCTTGTTTGATCGATCTCCTCCAAGATGGCCCCAAGAAGCGCCCAGGAGGCCCCAAGTGGTCCCAAGATGGCCCCAAGATGGCCCCAAGAGGCCCCCAAGAGGCCCCCAGGAGGCGCCCAAGAGACCCCCAAGAGGCCCCAAGAGACCCCCCAGAGGCACCCAAGATGCTCCAAGAGGCCTCGGCGAGAATGCCAAATCATTGATTTCACGAAGGTGTTAGCCACATGTTGGCCATTTTGGGGGGGGACTGATTAAGATGACCCTAAGAGCGCCTGGGAGAGCCCAAAATGACCTCCAAGATGGCTCAAGGTATCCCAAGATGTCTCAGAATGGCTTCCTCTGTGTGCTGCCCACTTCCCTGATCGAGGCAGTTCCTCTGGGCATCGTTTCTGGATGGGCTGGTGGGGATTCGCGAAGCGTCAACAATCTCCTCCTCCTCCTCCTTCTCCTCCTTCTCTTCCTCCTCCCCCTCCACCTTCTGCGTGGATTGTTGCCCGAAGCGGCGAGCGAAAAACGAAGTGACTTTCGCGTGGATGTGTTGTTGGTCTTCGTCCCTGGCCAACAAAAGTCCACCTGGGCGCAGCCCTTTTGAAAAAGGGCGGCGCCCAGGTGGGCACGTCCCAGCGGCAGCTGCCGCCTGCGACCTGGGGCGAGCGAGGGGGGAAGAGGCTCTCCGTCACCCCCCTATAGTCTGCTGCGCCCGTCCCCCTGGGACTGGCCGCGGGTAGGCCCCCGCCTGCTGTGGGTGTCAGGCAACTCCGAGGCAACTGCTCCAGATCATCACCACCACCACCATCTTCCTTTCAGCCTTCGACCTCTTCCTCCTCCGCCTGCTCCTCCTCCTCATGGCATGGTCAGAATCATCACCGCCATCATCATAATCATCATCACCATCATCATCATCATCATCATCATCACCACCATCATCAACATCATCATCATCGTCATCATCATCATCAGCATCAGCATCAGCATCAGTATCATCATCATCAGCATGATCATCACCTTCAGCATCATCATCATCATCATCATCATCATCATCATCATCAGCATCATCATCATCATCATCATCACCATCAGCATCAGCATCAGCATCATTATCATCATTACCATCATCATCAACACCACCACCATCACCATCACCATCCTCATCAGCCCCGGCAGCCCCTTCTCATCCTCTTCCCCCTCCTCGAGCAGCCCCTGCCGCCAGTCCAGCGCGCAGGACCTCCCCTCGCGCGGGGAGGGGGGGGGGCGGGCCACGCCTGCGTCGCCCGCGGCCGCGTTCGACATGGCTCGTGCCGCGCCGCCCCTCGGCCGCCGGGCAGCGGCCCTTGCGGAAAAGATGGTGATGATGATGATGATGATGATGATGATGACGATGACGATGATGATGATGATGATGATGATGATGATGATGATGATGATGATGATGATGATGATGATGATGATGGTGGTGGTGGTGGTGGTGGTGAAGAGGATGGTGGTGGTGGTGGTGAAGATGATGGTGGTGGTGGTGGTGAAGATGCTGGTGGTGAAGATGATGATGATGATGGTGGTGATGATGGTGGTGGTGGTGATGATGGTGATGATGACGACGACGATGATGACGGTGGTGGTTGTGATGGTGATGGTGATGGTGATGGTGATGGTGATAGTGATGGTGATGGTGATGGTGATGGTGATTGTGATGGTGATGTTGATGGTGGAGATGATCACGACGACGATAGTTGGGGTTTTGATGGTGATGGTGAGGGTGATGGTGCCAGTGCTGGTGCTGGTGTTGACGGCGATGACAATGACGGTGACGATGCCGATGATAATGATGATGGCAACGATGATAGACGATGGGTGGTAGATCGTGGGCGGGGGTTGATGGGCAAGGTTTGATGGATGATGGATGGTATGGGTAATGGACAAAGGACAATGAGAAATGGGACGGGTGAAGGACAATGGACAATGGGGAATGGCGGATGGTGGCGATGTGATATATACATATATAAATATCGTTGTATGTACATTGAACGAAGTATCGATGATATATGGTGGTGAGTGATGGACGACGTTGGATGATGAAAGACGGATGACGCTGATGATGATGGTGCTGCTGCTGATGGTGATGGTGTTGATGATGATGAGCATGATGTTGCTGCCGTTGAGTATGGAGAACAGGATGGTAATGGTGATCATGGTGATGATGATGGTGGTGATGATGGTGATGATGATGCTACTGATGATGATGATGCTGCTGCTGATGATGATGATGGTGATGATGATGATGATGATGATGATGATGATGATGATGATGATGTGCCCGTCCGCGGTAGGGTGTCCTGGTGGCCACAGCAAAACAACAAGCCATGCTATCCTGCTCTTTGCGATCCAAGTACTGCGGCTGCAGAGTGGGGCCCACTGGATGCAAGGCCTGACGAGACTCTGCAACAAGATCGGCGGCATCGTTGCCAAGATCCCTGTAGCACTGCCTTCAAGTCAGCTGTGGACTGTCCAGAACATGGGCCTTGACTTGATGCAGTCCGATGAAAAGAAAAACTGTTGCTAGATTCACCGCGCCCGCGTACAATCATCGGGTGAGATGGCTGGCCTTATCAGTAAAAACTGGCTGCCCTGCCTGAATAACTACAAATGTGTTTCGCACCAGAGTGCTATGTTGCCGAGGAGGCAGCCTGAACCTTCTAAGGCTAGCCCCCTTGATTTGTGCCGCAGTGTTCGCCAGATCCTAAGCAAATTAATATAGCGGTCCACCTTCTGCGAGCGTGGCGCCAGGGTCGCCGGTGGCATTCGCACTGTGGATTCTCAGACTTCTTCCGCGAGATCGATCGAGTGGAGGGCTGAAAAAGCTAGCACTTCGGGCGAGGCCCGACCTCTTCCGGGCGTTCCCCCATGCGGGGACGAAGCCCCCTGCGAGGCCAGTGACGACGAGCTGCCGCCACGACGCTCCACCCTCCCGAGGAGCTTGGCGGAGGAGGAGGAGGAGGAGGAGTAAGAGGAGGAGGAGGAGGAGGAGGAGGCGGAGGAGGAGGAGGAGGAGGAGGAGGAGGAGTAAGAGGAGGAGGAGGAAGAGGGGGAGGAGAAGGAGGAGGAGGAGGAGACGAGGAGGAGGAGGAGGAGGAGGAGGAGGAGACGAGGAGCAGGGTGGAAGGCAACGTTGGCGTTGGCGCTGCCAGCGCTTCCGGGCCAGGCCCTTCCGGGGAGGCCGGGCCCAGCTCGGAGGGGGGGCGGCCTCGACGCGGCGGCTCCTGCGGGGCCCTCGGTTCCGGACGTCCGCCCCAGAAGGGCATTCGCCTCGCTCGTCGAGAGGCGGCCTTCGGATGAGAGCCATTCCCAGACATCCGGCTGCTCCAATTCTTTGGGGGCGTGGACCCAGGAGGTCCGGACCACGTCCCCAGGACTGGTTTCTCGTCGTGAGTCGTTGTTCTGACGCTACCGAGGCCCGGCGAGGGCCCCCGGAGGCCGAAAACGGCCAAACTCCCGCCGCCCCAAGTTTTGTTGGAACGTCGGATCTCAGGGCTCGAGTCTTGCCACTCACGGTGCGTCTGATGCCTCGAACAAGCCTCCCGCCACGCGCAGATGCGCGGGCGCCAGGGGTCGGCCGGCCCTCTCGCAGGCCGCAGCCCCCGGCGGCTCCCTTGCCAGAGCGCGGGCGGATCGAGCCCGCGCGCGCGGGGGCATCGCTCGCTTGTGGCGCCAGGCAACGTTGCAATGAGTATCGTTTAACCGATCCGCATCCCCAGCGGCGTGGCCTGGGCCCCACTGGCCGATTTACCCCCCTAGATGGGGATACAGGCCATCCCTTTCTCGGGTTTCGAGGGGTGTATCCCCAACTGGGGGGGTAATTTGGTTGGGGTCTCGAAGGGGATGGGGATGGGGATGGGGGTCGGTTAAACGATAGTGATGCACTGCGCACGCAGCGTGGATATTTCTCGATGGGGGTCGCAGATTGCCCGCCGCTCGACCGCGAGCCCCTGCAGACGTCGTCGGCCAGAGCCTCTCGGAACGGACGGCTTTCCCCGTAGGGGAAGCGCCCCTCCGACAAGGGCAGGGCTGGCTCGCGACGTGGCCACGCTGGCGCTGGCTTGCGCCAGTGTAGCGACGCGTGCGCGGCCTCCTCCGTGGGCGGAGGGGCGGAGCCCGAGACCCGGCCAGCAGCGCTCGGACCTCCGGGGCGCGTCCTGCCTGCACGCTGGCGCGCGGGGATGCTCGTGGCTCCTTCTGCGCCTGGTGCCGGCCGCACGACTGCTCCAGGCAGCAGGCTTCCGCCCCGCCGCCTGGCCCGCTCCACGAGGCGCCCCTGGCCAATCTCGGCTCTCGGGTCCTGGGCCCGCTCCGAACTCGTTCGCGCCCGCCTCTTCTTGGCGCGGGCGCGGCGCCCGGGGAGAGAAAGGGGGGGGCGAGGAGGAGGAGGAGGCGGAATGATAACGGAAGAGGAGGAGGAGGAGGTGGAGGAGGAGGAGGAGGAGGTGGAGGAGGAGGAGGAGGAGGAGGAGGGGGAGAAGGTGGAGGAGGAGAAGGAGGAGGAGGAGGCGAGAGAGGCGCGTGCCCCCTCCCCCCCCCGCCCTGCTGGACAGCGTCATGCAAGATCCCGCCGCGCCCGCCACCCCTTACGCGTTTCTGCGGCAAGGGCGCCGCCCCGCGAGCCCGCGGGCGGGGGGGGGGCACCTCCTCGACTCCGCCTCCGAGCGGGGGGGGGGCACTCTCGGCCCCTTGCCTCTCCAGTTGTGGCTGTCCTGCGCGCTTCGCGCCAGACTCCAGGCAGCGTCGCGTCCTCATCCTCCTCTTCTTCTATTCCCCCCTCTTCCTTTCCTCCTCCACCTCCCCCTCCCACTCCCCTCCCCCTCCCCTCCCCCCCCCTCCTCCTCCCCCCTCCCCCTCTACTCCTCCTCCTCCTCTCCTCCTCCGCCTCCTCCTCCCTCCTCCTCCGCCTCCTCCTCCTCCTCCTCCTCCTCCTCCTCCTCCTCCTCCTCCTCCTCCTCCTCCTCCTCTCCCACCTCCTGGGCAAAGCATCGGAGGCGGACGCAGTGTGTGCCGCCCCGCCACTGGGCCGCTGCCTTGAGGCGGCGACTTACCTGACACCTCCTCAAGACAGCGGCGTCCCCGAGGCCACCCAAAGCGACGGCAACCTGCCGTAAAGCACGCAAGGGAGGACAAAACATGCATGTGGACAAAGGCGGGATCCACACAGACAGCATGCGTACACAAGCCACATCCTCTAAGACACAGGCCCATGCAACATAACAGAAACGCGAGGCGCGTGTGACAGAGCGTGTCACGCTCGGGAAAGCATGCAACAACGGGGACAAACACCTCGCAAACATCGAAGCTCAGTGACGTAATGTACCACGTAGCTAAACTAAAACCTCCCCTCGGCCAGACTGGGCCTGAGACCCCTCGAGTTTGCCCCACACCTCTTCTTCCTCCTCCTCCTCCTCCTCCTCCTCCTCCTCCTCCTCCTCCTCCTCCTCCTGGCGCTGCTCGGGCGCCTCGCGCGGCGTCGCGCTCCAGCCGCCGCGCGGCGCACCGCGCTCCGCCCGGCGCCGGGCCTCACAGCAGCGCCCGGCCGAAGTAGAGCAGCGGGGGCGCCAGGCAGGTGCTCCACAGCGCGGCGCCTTCCGGGGAGGGCGCTCGCCAGGCCCCCAAAGGGCCCCCACAGGGCTCGACCTCGACCCGGACAGTGTCTTCGAGCGCGTTGTGCATTCGTTCTTCCCTCGTGCTGTCTCCGTGCCGCCTGTGCTGCAGAACGGCATCGGAGCGAACACGGCCCACGACATCGCCAGAACACCGGGCAGGGCGAGCCCTGAGCCCCCAGGAGGACAGGATGGGGCTCGGCACTGCGCGTGCAGGGCGTGGCATGAAGCTGTGCTCTCGTGCCTGCACCTGTGGAGGGGGGAGGATGGGGGAGGAGGGGGAAGCGAAGGAGGAGGAGCGCGCTCGCCAAGGAGGGGGAGGGCGAAGGAGCAGGCCAGACGACACGCCAGGTGAAGCCTTCCAAAAGAGAATGTGTGGCGAAGCGACGGAGGAGGAGGAGGAGGAGGAGGAAGGAGGAGGAGGAAGAGGAGGAGGAGGAGGAGGAGGAAGACGACGAAGGAGGAGGACGAAGGAGGAACTGGAGGAGGAAACGGAGGAGGGAGGGAGCAGAAACGGAGCAATACCGTCCGGCACGTCGTCAGGGTCCACACCCGAGCGGGACCGGTGAGAGGCCACGAGACGTGCCAAGCTCAACCATGACCATTCACGCAGGAGCGGACGGCCGACGGGCGCCTCCCCCAAGAGAGAGGCAACAGGTCGGGGCACACCTGTCGCAAAGGCGGGCTCACCCCGCCCCGCCCCAGGGGCCTCTGGTCGGCCTCGGGCTCGGCCTTGGCCTTCGGCTTGGCCCCCGGACGTGCCCCTGCGACCGCGCCTCCGCCAGCAGCACTTGCCCCGGCTCCCGCAGGCGAGAGCGGCGCCGCACCGGCCGCGGGAAGCCTCTCCTCGCGCCCCTGCCTCCGCTCCTGCAGGGCGGCTGCCTCCTCCCGAGGGCGAGCGGCAGCCCGCTCTCCTGCAGGCGCGGGCCCACGAGGGCGGGGCGCCCGCCGCGCTGCTGGCCAAGAGAGATCTCGCGCTCACCGAGCCCAGGCGCTGCCGTCCTCGCCGCCGCCTCCGGTCTCACGAGGCGAAGAGCCGCACAGCTCCTCCCGCAGCTGGCACCTCCTGCGCACCGCTCCCGCAGAGACAACAGTGGGGAGGCACACCTGATCAACTTGGCATCCGACCTCGAACACCCCACTCGAGCAAGCGTGTTCGTGGGCCCCGGGATCCTCCGCCGTGAGCTGCTGCACCTGTCGCCACCAGTGGTGGCGCTGAAGAGGAGACTGGCCCAGCTTCACGACCTGCTGCAGTGACCAAGAACACCCTCTGGGGCCATCCACGGGCCATCCTGTAATGGACTGCAACGCCATGCCGTTGACTGCCTCGCTGAAGGGCCTCATCTGGTCGCCGGCCGTGATGACCAGCGTCCGCACGGCATCCTGAGCAGCGCGCGGTGTAGAGGACAAAGCAAGCCTGGCCGACCCACGGCGAGCACCGCGCCGCCTGCCAGGACAAGCAGGGCCCGCTCGCCCTCCACCGCAAGAAGGTCGCACAGACGGCACTTCGTCGCCGGTCTGGTACCCCGCCCGCTGCTCGACGGCGGCCCGCTCACGCAATGGCCGCCCTGGCCCGCCACGACGCGGACCACCAGGGCCGCCCGCGCCGCCTGCAGTGGCCGCGCCTGGCGGGGGTTCGAGCAGCGGAGGCAGCGGGCGGGGGGGGGAGGAGGAGGAGGAGGAGGAGGAGGAGGAGGAGGAGGAGGAGGAGGAGGAGGAGGAGGAGGAGGAGGAGGAGGAGGAGGAGGGAAGAGGAGGAGGAGGAGGAGAGGAGGAGGAGGAGGAGGAGGAGGAGGAGGAGGAGGGAGGAGGAGGAGGAGAAGGAGGAGGAGGAGTGAGTGAGCGAGACCAGTCGCGAAGCGACTCCGAAAGACCTAGGAACCCCGACGAGCGAGCTCGGCCCGACTCCGAACCTTGGGCCGTTGCCCATTAGCGGCTCTGGATAAACACTCGGCTCGACTGGAATTCGGAGCCTTGAGACATGGTTGTCCAAGGCCTCTGATCATCTGACTAGCAAAGTACCCGCAGCTCGAACAGAACCAGAGCTTTAGAGCACCGTGCAGACGCATTGTGTGTGTTTCATGCACCCACCCCCCAGCGATGTGCAGCCGAGCCCCTGACGGCACCCCGAAAACCTCGCCATTGATATACGAAGGCAGGAAGCAGGGCGTGTCACGCCAAACAGATTGACGGGCTATCGTGGCGGAGTTACAACAAGCGAGGCATCGACGGCCGCACTCGGCAAGACGGTGATTGGTGGAGAAAATTTGCACAACAGACGGGGCGGGAGGAGGAGCAGGTGAGGGCTCAGAATTCTTCCTGGGGCCAGGCCCCCGCAGCTCCTTCTCTCGCCGAGCGTGTCGACCGTGGCTCTGAGAAGACGTAGACGGACCAATAACGCCTTCTTTTCCCACGTCGCAACACGAAACACAACATCCTCGGGCACTTGGCACCTGGCGGCGGCAGCGTGAGCGAGCTCGTCAGCAACAGTATTTCCCAATACCATCCACAGGGGGAATCGTCGGGTCATGACGTCGCTGGCCTCGAGATGTGAGTTGACGAATAACACCACAAACGAGGACGGATCTCTCTGCCTGAACTGCACGCCGATGCGGTGCCAAAGGTCCGCATCAACTCCTTCTGGCTCCAGGTAGCGCCGTTCGGCCCACCCGTTGGCCACATTCTGATTGTCGGTGGTGAAAACTACAAAGCCTGACGAGCACTCAGCTGCAAGAAGGAGCGCGCGCAGCTCTCCTCGCGGCACCGACTGGCGAGGTCCTATCAGGGCCCCCGAGACTGTCGTGGGCATCGCCAGCGGCTCGAAGCAAGACACGGTACATACTGCGAGGCCCACCCGTCTAAACCTCGAGTCACTCGAATACTTGCCGCCACTGGCATCGCCAAATAGATAGATACAAAGGCTGCTGCCAGGTGCCTGTGCCAAACCAAACTGAGTCCTCCTCGTTCGACAGACCCGAAGAGAACCAACGCTCCTCCTCGTCTGGCGGGGGAATGGACACCCAGCTTGACGGCAGCAACCCACGCAGCCAGAAGCACTCGGCCGACTCCCAATTGGCGTAGGCCTCCTGCACCAGACATTCGGAGTGAGCGCGCGCTGTAGCTCCCGTGTTATGTAGGCAACCCCAGATACGATGAAATTGACATTCTTTTTCCACCCCACAACGCGGGCAGAGCTGGTCGATGACGACCCCCTTGGAGGCCGCTACTTCTGCCCGACGAACCCGAGGCCACGAAGCCCCTGCCGCTGTCGTGACAAGCAGCTCCGACAGACGGCTACCGCGATCCAAGCTCAACAGCTGGGCGTGAAGGCGGCGAAGCGAAGTGCAGTCAACACCCTCCTCCATGCCTCCTCCACAGTAGTGCTGAGCCGCGTCGCGCCATATCTCGAACAAGTCCGCCTGGATCGTCCACGTCAGGCCAGCCTTCCCAAAAAATGATCAGGAAAATGCCATTCAATAGTTTCACCTTCTGCAGTCCCCGCTGGCCTGGTCCAACCTGCGGCGGAAACAGGGCCCCAACCAAGACTCAAGAGAATATTGATTATGGCTGACACTGGTCCTCGTATGTGCCGAGACCGTTGTCCAGACGGAATGCCTCTGAACTTCTCGACGAGCGATGACCAGACACGAGATGCACCTGGACGTACAGCGGGCTCACTCTGCCAAACTTTAAACCAAGTGCGAAGACATTCCTCAGGCATCTTCAGAGCTGGGTCCATGGGCGCCTTGATCGCCAGCAGCGTCGCGAGGCAGCGCCCGCGGGGAGGTGCAGAGATGGCTGCTCCTAGGCGCTGCCTGTACTGCTGCACGTGCACCCCGAAGACCCCGTGAACCCGAAAGCCGCACGCCCCCGCCGCCTGAGCCCCCAAGCGCTCAAGCCTGGAAGATACCGCATACTTGCGCCCTGCCTGAGCAAAGCGCCGCACCCTGGTGTTCATGGTATTGTGCTTGGCGTCTCTCTTCCGCCGCGCAGTGCGAACGTGTCGCCTGCCGCAGCCGAGGTCCGGGCCTAAGTATCCTGCAGAACGCTCAGCGCGAACGTGAAATCCTGCAAGACGGAGGGCTCTGGCTACCTTGGCCGCGTCGGGACGGTGGGAGCACATGACGATACTCTTACTGGCAACACGCAACTTCATCGAAGCCAAGCCTTGACACGTCTCCTTCAAACTGGAAATAAGCTGCTGCCGTGCCTGAGCGCAAGAGCCGACTGCACGCTGAGCAAGGTCATCCACCCAGATGCGGCGGCCCATCCGAGGATGGCCTAAACATATCCTATCGAGCACATAGTATACCATGATGCGTCCGAACCTCGTGCCGCTGCGCAGCCCCTGGACGATCGACTGAGTAGGCTCAATCGGCAAGGCCCAAGAGCTGCTCTGCCCGAGAGTCCTCGGCGCGGCGCACTGGAGCACCTCCAAGCACAGGATGGCCGCAGGAAAGCCGAGTGCCAAGCCCTTCGGCACCAGGATCTCCCACAGCACATTGTCGCAGAAGCCGTCGATCTCGAGCAGCCCTGCGCCTGAGGGGATGCCGAGCTGGCGCCCGACCTCCTCCCCGAGCGTCCGAATGAACGCTTCGCGCAAGGCAGCATTGCCTCGCACCGCCGCGCCCCAATGAGGCGCTGACGCCTCGGACCACCGCCTGACCTCGGGCTCGCGCACGAGGCTCCAGATTCTGCTGAACATGGAGAGCAGCCCGGTAATCCCATCGCCCTCAGTCTTCTTGGGGAGGAGCCTCCCCAAGGTCATCATGATCTGACGCGGCCAGGCGATCTCCGACTCGATGGCCACGTAGAGAGACGCCAGGTCGTCCAAAGCAGCGAGCGGGAGCCGCTCGAAGTCAACTGGGGGCATTCGATCGACCCCTTGGCCAGCACCAGGTGCCATGGACCGCGCCGCGCGCCGAATGTCCTCTCCAGAGATGTCTGGGAGAAGCTCGAGCTCGGCACGCGCGCGGGCCTGACGGAAAGCCTCCTGCAAGGCTCCTGCATCAGGCTGCGACCGCGTCCACAGCTGTCTCCAGCGCTCGGCCATGTGGTCCGCGATGTCCAGCGGCTGATAAAGGATCCCCCCTCGACCTCCAGCTCGTGGCGAACTGCCGGTTCCTGACGGATGCTGCGATGGAGTTTGCCTATGGCCGCATCTGTCCCCATCCAAGATCCGAAATCTTTCAAACTGCCCGTCTCTGAGCTCTGGCCGAGATCTTACAGGACAGGTCCACATGCAACTGAAGCTGATGCTGATCAATCCCTGCCTCGTCCAAGACGCGTCTGAAGACTTTTTTGCGACTTTCGCCAACTAGGTTCCTTATTGCGAAGTAACGCGTGTGCTTTCTCTGAGCGATCGTCCACATGCCTGCCGAGGGATTTCAACAGACGTCGACGTTGCCGATGCCCATTGCCACGCTTGTAGTGCCGAGCTAATCCGTCCAGCAAGGTATGTAGCCGAGTCCACCAGCACGAAAGGACATCACGCTCGGGCGTCAGCCGCTGCCTCTCCTGCTAATGGACCACATCAATGCGAAACCTGGGGCCCTCGCGACGGGCAATCCCAGGAGAGTCCGCGGTGCGCGCGAACGGCGAGCTCAGCAGCACTCGCCCAAGACGCGCACAAGGAAGAGATGGCCTGCACGGCGGCAGGTGCATTGAGCCAAGAGGCGACGGAGCGGAGGAACGGAGGGGAGGGGGGTATCACCCGCTGGGATGAAACCTACCTGCCTCCTGCTCTCTAACCACGTGGCCTCAGGGATATAAAAGTCGGCTTCATGCGCGACATGATTCCAATCACTTTGAAACATGTTGCCAGGGCTGCAAAAATCGGCTTCACAGTTCGGGGGGGGGGGGGAGGAGGAGGAGGAGGAGGAGGAGGAGGGGGAAAGAGGAGGGGGGGGAGGAGGAGGAGGAGAAGGGGTGGGTGAACCGTCGGGGTCTGAAATATTGCTGCACCTAGACGCTGGGGGGCGTGGGGCATAATTAAGTCGGAACCATGCGGAGGCTGAACGATAGGGGGCCCTGGGGGAACCTTGCCCAAAGCACCTGAGACACTATTGCAACCTCGAGGCTCGCCAGGCTTAGCGGGAAGCCCTCCGCCTTGTGCACAGCTGGTTTAAACTCAGACTCGTGGGCCCGCGGGTCCTCCTCGGAAACGAAGCCAACCTCGCCGGGGTCCTCTTCGAGACCCTCAGGGCATTCAAAACTGGCCTCGCTCCGAACTTCGTCGGGGGCGGAATGCTCATCTGACTCTCTCTCTCTCTCTCTCTCTCTCTCTCTCTATATATATATAAAACTAACTGATTTTTCCTCGCGGAGCTGCGCCGGGGACTGCGCCCCTCGCTCTCGGCCTTCGCTCGGCTGCTTTTCGAGCCTGGCGTCGGGGCTGCGCGAGGGCGCGCAGCCTGCGGCAGCTTGTAGGGCATGTCTAGATACCGAGCCTGAAGCTGCTGCCCTGACCGACGTAAGTGCACCAAGAGGCCCACATGAGATTTCCTGGGCACGGCAACGACAGAAGTGACTGCAGCAACATATGACTGGGCCATCTCAGAAACGATGAGGTAACCGATGTGCGAGCCCGCCCTGGAGCCCTGGGTGAAAGGAGAGTAGCTCCTAACCGTGAAGTTAGACACTACGCTATGACACTACGTAAACTTCACGTAGCGCAGTGTCAGAAACACGCGACCGCGACTCTACGCTACGACACTGCACTAGCGTAGTGTCATAGCGTAGTGTCACAGCCAAGTGCCCCCAACACTACCCTATGACACTACCCTAGTGTCGTAGCGTAGTGTCGTAGCGTAGTGTCATAGCGTACTGTCATAGCGACTTCAA
>CAUYUJ010018024.1:0-7500 GCA_963575745.1 Prorocentrum cordatum
GATGATGATGATGATGATGCAGATGATGATTATGCTGATTATGATGCTGTTGATGAGGTTAATGATGATGATGACTGATGATGATGATGATGATGATGATGATGATGATGATGATGATGATGATGAGGATCATGATGATGATGATGGTGCTGATAATGATGGTGCTGATGATGATGGTGATGATGATACTGATGATGCTGATGATGCTGATGATGCTGCTGATGATGATGAGAGGATGATGAGGATGATGATGATGATGATGTGATGATGATGATGATGATGATGGATGCTGATGATGATGATGATGATGATGCTGCTGTGATGCTGATGATGGTTGTGGTGGCGATGATGAGATTGATGGTGGTGGTGGTGGTGGTGATGATGATGATGATGATGATGATGATACGGAGGATGACCGGACGACGACGACGACGACGATGATGAGTATGATTGATGATGATGAGCTGATGATGATGATGATATGGTTGATGGTGATGACGAGACGATGACGAGGAGGATGAGGATGAGGATGAGGATGAGGATGAGGATGAGGTGCAGGAGGAGGGATGAGGATGATGATGATGATGATGATGATGATGATGATGATGATGATGATGATGATGATGATGATGATGATGATGATGATGGAGGTGGAGGAGGAGGAGGAGGAAGGGGAGGTGGAGGAGGATGATGATGATGAGGAGGAGGAGGAGGAGGAGGAGGAGGAGGAGGCAGAGGAGGACGGTGCAGGGAAGAAACGAGGACGCGGAGGAGGAGGAGGAGGAGGAGGAGGAGGAGGAGGAGGAGGAGGAGGAGGCTGTGGCTCTCACATGTCAAAGCGCACCGCAGCGTCGAAGATGCGATTAGCGATTTTGACCGATATCGAATCCTAGGACATCGGATGGCGGACATTCTAGCAAAGCAGGCCGCCGGGAAGCACGACGTTCACCTCTGTTCACTTGCGGACTGCAAGCTGGCCCTGGAAGAACATGTTGAGCTCGTGGCGGGTGCAGGGAGGGTTCTGGCCAGCTGGCCTCCCTGTCGCGTGAGTATTTTGGTCCCTTGTCCGAGGTTCCACGACCCCCTCCTCCCCGCCCGTTTGTCTCTTCCCACTCGCCCACTTGGACTGGCAAGGGTTACCGTTGCATCTCCTGTTTGAAAAGGGTCGCTCCTCAATGCAGGAGGCCTTGCTCACAAGAGTACCCTCCTCCCTCGCAGAGGCTATTAACAAGCGCCGAGCCCTTCACCATTCCCTAAGCATGGGGTGGACTGATGACGGTAAGAAACCACTTGTTTTTTGTAATCTCTGTGGGGGCTATAACATGGGGATGGGGCACTCAAACTCCTGCAGCTCTGCCTCACGGAACAGGACCGAGTGAGGCAGCAGACGAAAGGTGGCTCCCTGGCAGGGGTGAATGCCCCCCCCCCTCCCGCGTCAGCAGTGAGCGTCGGAAACTGCAGCGCGGATGTGTGCCGGGGACTGCCCTCACCTTCTCCAGAGTCACCCACCTTGGGTGACTCGCAAAGGTCTGGACGTCCAGACCGCTACAGGGATGGGCGGACTCAGGAATGAAGGTGCAGGAGGATTTGAACCCTCTTGGTGGGCTCATCCAGCTATGGGCTATTCTCTTTATGCCAGCCCGTCGGTTTTGAACCGCCTTGGAGGGCCCTCGCCTGGAAGGCGAGGTTGATATCGTGCCCAGCCCTCTTGACAGTGAGGAGCTCACGGGCGCAAGGTTGGCGGTTTACTTTTTCCGGGGGGTCTCATTTTTGGGGGTTGGGCCGCATTTTTTACCATGCGCGTGTTTTCTGTGCTCGCACGGACACGCTTCACAGTGCTACAAGTGCTACCATGTTGCTATCAGTGCTCACAGGAGGATGAGGAGGAGGAGGACGAGGAGGAGGACGAGGAGGGAGGAGGAGGAGGAGGAGGAGGAGGAGGAGGAGGAGGAGGAGGAGGAGGCGGAGGAGGAGGAGCAGGACAAGCTAGGCGCTTGCGTCATATCTGACGTCCTGCCCCTCCCTCTCATCCCATACCATGGCGTAGATAATCCTCTCTATTCGCACAGTCGGATGTCGAGTAGGGCAATGATCGCGAGAGGGTACGCGATGCATGGTAGAGCGCGGCATGGCATGGCGTAGAAGAGAACGGCAAAGCGTAGCATGCCATAGCAGGGCGTGGCATTGCGCAGTGAAACATTGCATCACAAAGCATTGCAATGCAAAGCATGCCATCGAAGATCGGCACAGAACGCAACACCGCACAGCATGTGGATCGTCTTCGAGAGGTCTGGGCCAGTCTGGAATCGTAGCTCAATTTCTAGCTCATTGGGCTCCCCGAAAAGCTCCACACCGGGCGGGGCTGGTGGAGAGCACTCGTTGGCTCTGCTTCCAACATCGCCTTTTCAAAGCAAAAACGGGGCTCTCGCTTGATACTTCCTGAAAAAGACGACGCCGCAAAGTGGGGGGGGGGCTCTGCGGCCCCAAAAATCAAAAAATGGGCACCGAATTTGTCTTCACTTCCCATGGTTTTTTTCTGGGCATTGTTGTAGATTTTGGGGCCAATCTGGAAGGGCCGAAAACGCCCGCGCTGCAGTGGGAGCACGATTTGGAACAACCAGAGGCGCAGAAATGGGCCAACGTCTCAGCGGGAGCAACAGTTAAAAAAAAACCCGAGCGACAACCCATTTCACGGGAATCCTTTGTAAACAACAAGAAAACAATACGCGGAGGGGGGCCGGATATTTTCCGGACGTCATCAGGGGAGAGAGGAGAGTAGTATTCATATTGTGTAATTGTGGAGGAGGAGGAGGATCAGGAAGAGGTGGACGATGCGGTTGAATAAACGAGGACGCGCAGGCGGAGGAACAGGAGGAGGAGGAGGAGGACGGCAGGTGCTGTCTGGCTCTTTACCTACTGGAGAAGTTCTGGCTTGTTGGGGCTATCGCGTTGACAGAGAATGCCCTCTATGCACGGCAGCTCCAGAGCCCTCCTGGCATCGAATGTACGGATGTTTTGCTCCAGAGGCTGAAGAAAGGAGAGCTGAGCATTTTGGTCCTGAGTTTTTGGAGCAAGTCTGGCGTGCTGGACCAAGCTGTTTATGGTTCTCGAGGTTGTGACCTACCGCGCCTGATATGTCGCAGCCAGTGCCTGACTGGCTATATGCTCAAATTCATCGGCCCTGACGGGCAGGAGGTAGAGCCATTTTGTTTTGAGGCGCCTGTGAAAGTTTTCTCCGATGGTTCGTGCTTCCAAGGTGGTCGGCTCGAGATTTCCCGCGCTGGCTTCGGGATGGTCTCCATGACTGACTCTGAAGTGGCTGTGCGAGGTATACAGTCCGTTCCCAAACCAGTTCTTCCAGATTGGTAGCGATACCGAGCACAGTGGCTTGGCCATTTTTCGATTCTGCGTAGAACTCCTCCATCCGCCGACACTCCCCCTGAGTCTGTCCGGGTTGATTACTCGGGGTTCCTTGCTGAAGCCAAGCAGCCTGCGAGGGCTCTTTCGGGGAGGTCGCGTTTCAGTCTTTTTCTGGCGTGCAATCGGTGGGAGACGTGGTGGTGGGCCGTGGCCTGGTCTCGTGAGGGTTAAGGCCCACATAGTCTTAAGCGAGACCACCGATGATGCGGATTCTTTTAGCATAGCTGGCTCAACAAAGGTGGACGGGCTAGCTAAGTTAGGTGCTGCTCTTCTTAATCTGTCTCCTATTGAGCTCCAAGGGTTTGTGCAAGCCCAGGCCGAGTATCAAAGCTTGGTCACGGGTGCTCTACATATTGTAGTGGCCTTCGGCCAGTGCCGCCGATCCGGGGCGCTCTGACTGATGTGATCCTTCTTCGCCCTCGTCCCTCCTCTCTTTTTCCCTCCCCTCCTCTCACTCAGCATTTATCCAGTGGCCGTCGGCCTATCCCGCCACCGTGCGTGGGTGGTGGGTCAGAGGCCTCATGGATGCTGGTTGGGATCTCGTGGTTGGCTGGGACTTCTGGGGGCCTCTTGGGCGCCTCTTGGGGCTTCTTGGGGGCCTCTTGGGCCTCTTGGGGCCACTAGAGGGCCTCTTGGGGGTCTCTTGGGAGCCTCTTGGGGCTTCTTGGGGGCCTCTTCTGCGCCCCTTGGGGCCTCTTGGAGGCCTCCTCGGAGCCTCTTGGTGCGGGAGGGGTGGTACTCGAGTTCGGAACCCCCTCGGAGGCCACGATCCTTGTGAGGGGTGTCAAAAAACGCATCCGCCGGAAACTCGCACCCCCCCCCCCCCACCCCCCCTTCCCCGGCAGAGCCACCCTGGCAAACCCCCCAGAGGCTGAGGCTCAGCCTCGAGGCTGTAGCTGAGACTCCTTGAAACTCACACGCCGGATCGGCGGATTCTGCAGGCTTGACCCACTTGTGAAGAGCAGTTTGGTAAATTGTCCAGACCCCCGAAACCCAACGTTGGTGAGGACCCCAGGCCCCCGCCACTGCCCCGTTTGTCATTGTTTTTTTCGGTGCCTGCAGTGTCCTCGGGTGGTCTCTGATCGAACCGCAATCCCTTGCAAATCCCTCAACCCCACCCTTTCGGATCTGCTCCGTGGAGGTGCTGGGTCGTGGCATAAGTTGCATTGGGCCTTTCGCGCGCGATGGGCGCCCCGTCCCACTCCCGCCACGCATTTTGCAAAGTTGGCGGCAACATGCTGATGTTGAGTGAAGGCATAGACTTCTTATTATTTTGTAGTGGTTTGGGTGGGAGGGCCCAAGTTGGCCAGCTATCGGCCACTCTCGTTAAGCTCCGAGTCTCGCCCGCCGCCCTGCCCCCCGCTGCCCCCCATTTTCGCATCCCCTTTTGCTGCTGCTTCTCATCATCATCCTGGCATCTGCGCCGCAGACCGCAGGCGTGCGGCCCAAGTGGATATTCATCTTCGCCATCCTGTTCACGGTCGTGAAGTCGACGTTCTCCTACATGCTCGTTCTGGTGCCGATCCGTGAGCGTATTTATCCCCTCTGGACAGTTTTGCGAAGAAAAGGATGGCACGCACTTTAATATTTAACGAGTTCAGCTATTCCGACCTCTTCGACACCACCTGTTCCTCTCCCCGTCCTCCTATTTTCCTCCTGCTCATCCATGTTCTGCCTGCTTCCCCTCCCTCTCCTTCCCCCCTTTCTTTCCTCCCACTTTCTCCATTCTGAGGAGGACGAGGAGGCGGAAGAGGAGGGTGTTGATGGTGATACGGAGGATGACGCGGAGGAACAATTGGAGGAACATTGTGATGATGAGGGCTCATGGTGACGATGCTGATGATGATGTTGATCAGGATGGCAGTGATGGTGCTGATGATCATGACGAATCGGATAATGTGGTTGATAACAGGGGAATGTGGTTGATGATGGCGAGGAGGAGTTGGAGAAGGAGTAGGAGGAGTGAGGATGAGGAGGATGGTGATTGAGGGAGTGTGCGAGCGAGCGCGTTCGTGCTTGAATGCGGGAGGGGTGAGCGAGTGCGTGCGTGCGTGGCTGGATGAATGCAGGAGTAGGTGTGGTTGTAGTTTCTATCGTAGTAGTATCAGTAGTCGTATTAGTAGTAGTACTCGTAGTAGTAGTAGTAGTAGTAGTAGTAGTAGTAGTAGTAGTAGTAGTAGTAGGTAGTAGTAGTAAGTAGTAAGTAGTAAGTAGTAGTAGTAGTAGTAGTAGTAGTAGTAGTAGTAGTAGTAGTAGTAGTAGTAGTAGTAGTAGTAGTAGTCGTAGTCGTAGTCTTAGTAGTAGTAGTAGTAGTAGTAGTAGTAGTAGTAGTAGTAGTCGTAGTAGTAGTAGTAGTAGTAGTAGTAGTAGTAGTAGTAGTAGTAGTAGTAGTAGTAGTAGTAGTAGTAGTAGTAGTAGTAGTGGAGTAGTAGTAGTAGAAGTAGTAGAAGAGTAGTGTAGTAGTAGTAGTAGTAGTAGTAGTAGTAGTAGTAGTAGTATAGTAGTATCAGTAGTTAGTAGTCGTAGTTAGTTAGTAGTAGTAATAGTATTAGTAGTAGTAGTTCGTAGTAGTGTAGTAGTAGTAGTAGTAGTAGCAGTAGGTGTTAGTAAGTAGTAGTAGTATAGTTCGTCGTAGTCGTAGGAGTAGTAGTAGAAGTAGTAGTAGTAGCAGTAGCAGTAGCAGTAGTAGTAGTAGTAGTAGTAGCAGGTGTAGCAGTAGTAGTAGTAGTAGTAGTAGTAGTAGTCGTAGTAGTAGTGGTAGTAGTGGTAGTAGTAGTAGTCGTGGTAGGCGTGGTCGTAGTACTAGTACTAGTACTAGTATAGTAGTAGTAGTAGTAGTAGTAGTAGTAGTAGTAGTAGTATAGTTAGTAGTAGTCGTAGTAGTAGTAGTAGTAGTAGTAGTAGTCGTAGAGTAGGATCGTAATAGTAGTAGTAGTGGTAGTAGTTGTAGAGATAGTACTAGTAGTGACATCAGTAGTCGTAGCAGTATAGTAGTCTTGGCAGTAGTAGTGTAGATAGTAGTTTAGTACTAGTACTAGTAGTAGAGGTAGTAGTAGTAGTAGTAGCAGTAGTAGTAGTAGTAGTAGTAGAGTAGTAGTAGCAGTAGCAGCAGTAGCAGTAGCAGTAGTAGTAGTAGTAGTAGTAGTAGTAGTAGTAGCCGTAGTAGTAGAAGAAGTAGTAGTAGTAGTAGTAGTAGTAGTAGTTGTAGTAGTAGTAGAAGAAGAAGAAGTAGTAGTGCTGGTAGATGTAGTGGTAGTCGTCGCAGAAGGTGTCGCCTTCGTAGTCGTCTTACCAACATCCTCATTATTTTTCTGCGTGGTGGTAGTAGTAGTAGTAGTAGTAGTAGTAGTAGTAGTAGTAGTAGTAGTAGTAGTAGTTGTAGTAGTGGTAGTAGTAGTAGTAGTAGTAGTAGCTGTAGTAGTAGCCGTAGTAGCAGTAGCAGTAGTAGTAGTAGTAGTAGTAGTAGTAGTAGTAGTAGTAGTCGTGGTAGTAGTAGTAGTAGTAGTAGTAGTAGTAGTAGTAGTAGTAGTAGTAGTAGTAGTAACAGTAATTGTAGTAGTCTCCGCAGGAATCGTCGTCGTATTAGCAGTAGTAGTTGGAGTTGCAGGGGTAGTATTTTTATTTTTCCTAGTAGTAGTAGTAGTAGTAGTAGTACCACCCCTGGATTAAAAAGTCTG
Source organism: Prorocentrum cordatum (assembly GCA_963575745.1). NCBI lineage: Eukaryota > Dinophyceae > Prorocentrales > Prorocentraceae > Prorocentrum > Prorocentrum cordatum. The sequence goes on from CAUYUJ010018024.1 coordinate 7,098, forward strand.
GATCGGCACTGCAGGCCCCCTTGCATCGTCGCTCCCCGAGAGGTAAACATGACTGGCAAGAAGTACCAATCATAATCGCAATTTCCAAGCAACATAACTGGGACCGGAAATTTATCGGCGAGGAAGTCCCAAGTGAAATCGCCAATTTCCGGTCGCCACTGAGAATTTCCGGTCGCCTGGAAAGCGTCCAGAAATTCTTCGGGAGGAAGTATTCGGCGGAATGCGGATTTCTGGTTGTCACCCCATTTGGCGATTGTAAAATTAGAGGGGGTGAGGATGGACCGGAGATTTAACCATGGCGGCCCCTGCAACATTGTACCGGGGCCCCGTGGCCTAACGGGAGCCGAACCTCAAGGCTTATTCCCCGACCTCTGCGGTCCGGACTTTTTATTCCAGGGGGTTG
>CAUYUJ010018024.1:12500-67500 GCA_963575745.1 Prorocentrum cordatum
GGGGCTCGCGGAGGCCTCGGGGGGCCTCGGGGCCGGCCGAAGGGCCTCCAGACTTGCAAAATCAGGGCCCTGCTGGGGACGTCCGACTCATGGCGGTTCCATCCGGTTCGGCCAGGTTCGGTTCGAAATCGATTCCTGTTCGGTTATCTTCGGCTCAACATTGGGTCGTTCGGTTCCGGTTCGGTTCGGTTCTTGATGATAAAAGTGCGGTTCGCGCCTGTTCGGTTCGGCCCCGTTCGGTTCGGCCGAATTGGTTCGGTTCCTGAGCCTTCTTCTTCTGATGATGATGATGACGATCCTGATGCTGCTGATGACGATGATGATGCTGATGGTGATGCGGATGCTGCTGATGATGATTCTGATGACGATGCTGCTGCTGGTGATGATGATGCTGAGGATGATGCTGATGCTGCCGCTGGTGATGATGATGATGATGATGATGATGATGATGATGATGATACTGATGCTGATGCTGATGCTGATGATGATCATGATGATGCTGATGCTGATTCTGATGATCATGATGATGATGCTAATGATGAGGATGATGATGATGGTGATGATGGTGATGATGACGATGATGATGATGGTCGTGGTGGTGGTTGTGATGATGAAGATAATAATGATGATGATCATCTGATTCTGATGATGCTGATTATGATGGTGACGATGATGACGACGATGATGATGATGATTTTGTTGGTGCTGATGCTGATGCTGCTGATGAGGGGGAGGAGGAGGCGGAGGAGGAGGACGATGCCTATGGTGATGTTGTTGATGCTGATGATGACGATGACGATGACGACGATGATGATGATGATGATGATGATGATGATGATGATGATGCTGCTGCTGCTGCTGCTGATGATGATGATGATGATGATGATGATGATGATGATGATGATGATGATGACGACGACGACGACGACGATGATGATGATGATGATGATGATGATGATGATGATGATGATGATGATGATGATGATGATGATGATGATGATGATGATGATGATGATGATGATGATGATGATGATGATGATGATGATGATGATGATGATGATGATGATGAGGAGGAGGAGGAGGAGGAGGAGGAGGAGGAGGAGATGGAACAGGAGATTGAACGGGGTGCCAGAGCAGGATAGTAGGGAGCAGGAGGCGGAGAAAGAGGAGGAGTAACTTGGGGACAATCTGCTTGCCTGCCGCTGCGGCGAAGACCAGCAGGTGGCTTCGCTGGGCTGGGGCGTCACGCGGCCGTTCCTGGACCACCAGGTCATTCTCAAGCTTCAGGCCTCGTCGTCCTCGTCTACATGTTCTTCCTCCGCCCTCATTCTTTACCTCCCTTCCCATCCCACAGTCCTGACTTTCCAGACTCCTCTCTTATTACCCTCCTGCGTCTTCTCTTGTCCCCTTACTTTTCCTTCTTCCGCCTGGCTAGTTCTTCAGTGCCGCACCGCCAGGCGTGTCGGTAGGGCGCTCTGCGCGTTTCGCTTAAGACTTCCTCACGTTCTTTGGTATAATGGTTGAGATTCTCGGTGCTCGCGCGGATTGCAGGCACGCCGTTGTCGACATTTTGTTGTCGCGTGTTATTTCCGCCAGGGTCTGACTCGACATCTTGATTTGGTCATTTGGTGCACAGGCGGATGATGATCTACTTCCGGCCGTTGTTATCGCTTGAGGATTGTTTCAGGGTAGATCCATCGATGATTTTCGTTATGCCAACAATTACGCGGACGGATTGAGGAGGTATTTCAAATGTTTGCCAGCGTGGATTCCAATCAGTGATTTCTTGCACCGTAGATGCGTAGTAGATGCTAGATGCAGTATATGCGGTGCAAGCCATGGCGTGTAAACCGTGCGTTGCATACTACTTGGGTGCAGTGTCATCCTGGCCCCGCCGCGCCTCCTGAGGTTGCCTTGGGGGCCCTGGGGTGGCCTCCTGGCCGCGAAGGGTGTGTGCGTCGAGGGGCTCTGTGGCCTGTGCGTGGTGACGAGCCTACCGCAACTGACGGGCGATGGGCCGCTGGTTTGTTCGCCCAGCTCGGGGGCGACGAGGGGGTCGGACCTGATATGATCCCCGCTGAGCTCCCACAGGCTAACGGCAGCGCAGCTGCGGCTCGTTATTTGTCAATGTCGCGTCGGACCTAGATGAATACCTCCTGGCCTCGCGAGTGGTGGAGTAGCCGAGTAGCCGACCTGTGCAAAGGCCAGGGAGATCGCTGCGTCTGCGATACCAGCCGCGGCCTTCTCGTTGCAGACGACGGCCGCTAGGGGTGCCGACAGACACGTTACGAAGGACGAAGGACGGAACGCGTCGCGTATTCCTTGTGACCAGCGCAGTGCCGTAGCTGGCCATGGCGTCGGCTTCGCCTCTCACATAATTATTTTTTCGATCGTGTCTTCTGCGTTGTTCAATTGGTTCGGTTGCGTGCTCTCCACCGACGTAGTCAAAGCTTTCGATTGGGTAGTGAGGCAGCTCGTGCTTGGCTGGGCCCCCCTTGCCGACTAAATGCCCCGCTGTCTGTCTATGGGTATCGGTGAGAAGTCCGCGTGTTGGCTGCGCTTTGCATTTGCATTGGGGCCAGCGGTTGCATCTTGGAGCAGTGGGGCGTCCACGCTGAAGCTGTTGAGTTCTCCGAGACCTTGCGCGATGGTGTATGGTTGCCCGTCGGTTCTCTCGATTCCGCCGTGCTGAGTGTCACGGGCGGTCGCGCAGACTGCAAATTGGGGTCGTTGTCACTCAACATTGCGTGCATTTTGGCTTCGGATGTGTTCTATCAGGAGTGGAAGGAGGACGATATTTCTTTGCGCGTGCATTTTGAGGGCCTGTACTTTTGGTGCTTTCCCAGCAGCGGCAACCCGCCAAAGTGCGCCTTTTGCGCCCGCTCCGCTGGCGAAGCTTTACGTGAACAGATCGTCGACACAATTTTCGTCGACGACGAAGCTATCGCCCTGTGGGTTCGACTGCTGCTCTCGTCGACACTGCCGTCGACAAGTGGCTAGAATTGGTCGCGCGTATTTGAGATGTTTAGGATCTTGAGATCAATTGTGCTGGCAAGACGCCTTTTCAACTATCGCGGGCGCGGCCCGGTTGGTCACCGCGAGCGCTGGCGATGCCCCGACCGACCCGTTCGCGTGCATGATGTTGATTCGCCCAAGCATTTTGGGTGTTCTACCTTCTCCTGCCAAGGCGGGAATGGATGAACACGGCTCTTTGTTCCGTCCTCGGTGCTTTCCTGCGCGCGCCATTTGGGCCGACGTTTTGTGCGGCGTGCGTATCACCTTCTCGTTGCCTTGCCTCATTTTTGTTGGGAGGTAGTCGGGGGTCCAGGGGAGTTCTGGGAGGGTTTGGAGGCTCTGGGGTCTCATGTTCCTCTTTTTTCTCCTCCTTCTCCTTGTTGCCGTGACCCCCCCGCGTCGCTCTCGCCATCCCTTTTTCAGTGGCTCTCTCTTCACCCAGCCATTCCAGGAACGAAAGGGCTGCTACAACAATTTATTTAGTACAGCAGGTCCCACCATTCATCCCCTTTAGGGCACTCAGGGTTGAGGGGCCAGGGATTCGTGACATGCTGGCCCTTAGGCCAGGGGAGTTTGCCAGCCAGTATCTGGCGTTTCTGCTTCACATAAATATTGTCGCAGGGGCCCCCTAATTTACGGGGACGGCCCGATTTGTAGGACCCGCAATTAATACAGAAAACGATTGGAAGACCAGTTTCGACCACTTTACAAACGTGTAGTTTGTGCGGGCGATCTGATTGAATTGTGGCCAGCTTTCTCGAGGCTGGTGTTAGAACAGCACATATACCAGGGGCCCGTTTATCATTGGAACACCTAGCGCACTGCACACAGCGCCAACGGTTCCCGTTCCAAAGCACTCGGTGGGCGCGGCCCCTGGGAAGGTACCTCGGCCTCGGATGCCTTCGATCACGATTTAGTTTCTCATGCAGCTCCTTGGCCTTGGGAATATCCGACAAAAACCTAGCTACTGGCATCGCAATCTGATTCCAGTCAGCCTTGGCCATTTCATATTTGAAGATATTAGAGAGAACATCAGGATGTGAATGTACTCCGTCTTCAACATATTCATCAGCCTTGTCATTTCCTTCTCATGTCGCAGAGCAACTCCCGACACATTCTCATCAGTCACATGAGCTCGAACTTTTTCAAGTCGCCACCTCGGGTAGCTTCTCTGGTATATATATATATATATATATCCACACTTCTGCCAAAGGCGAAGGGCCAGAGGTCGCCGTGACGTCGTTCTCGGCTCCTCCGAAGCGACTATTACAGTCAACATGGATAGTGTATTCTTCTGGCACATCATCCCCATCAAAATCAAGATGCTCGAGCGCCTGCAGCAGCGCGTACACTTCCCCACATATAGCACTCTGCGGTAAAAAAACAGGCACATCCCCAAAGACTCCCATGAGGCACCTTCCCTCTTTATCTAAAGCCAACACCGCCCATCCTGCCCTAGCAATAGGTAGAGTAGGTCCCAAGCAGGAGCCATCATAATCAATAAAAACGTGGCCAGTGAATTCTATCTTCTCGCAAGGTTCCCCATCTGAGCCCACATAGTTGATCTTCCCCTCCCAACAACAATCCTTGATGCCTGACGGGAAAGGGTGCCATAGGCAACTGAACAGCGGGTCATCGGCGCCAGCCTCCAAGCCTCGCGTGACCAGCTCTTCCGAAAGAAACTCACTTCGTTTTCACGCAGTCCTCGGCACTCAAAGTGGCGGTGCCACACTGAATCTAGCGTCCCATCCTGGTAGCTGCTACAGAACGGGCAGTTCGGAGATACTTTATATCCCCATTTGTGCAAAACACTTGCCGTGACGTACGAACGGGTGAACAACTGTCTAACTATTCGACGATGGATTTTACTTCTCTTGGACGACTCGGGTCTCCAGAAGGCCCTCGGAGGTTCCACCCAGAGACCATTGTCCAGGATAGCTGCTGCACGTTCGTTGTCATTATCTCCTACATACTTCACCATTCGTTCAGAAATCATCTGCTTACCTAGAGCGTAGGTGAAGTACTTGGCTACTTGACAGTAGGGCGTGGCCGTCAGAATGAGCGGGTCCCCGTTTCGCCTTTAGAAGTGCCCAGGCCCCACAACATTCCAACCAGCTTTGCTCATCCAAAGAAGCATGACCCCAATAGGTCCCCAGGCTCTGAAGTTCCAAGACTTCCAAGGGTGCGCCTCCAGGTGCCTCTGGACAATCGGTGCGATCTTGGCCAGCTCGCCTGCTGTCAAGCAGTCGCCCGGCCTGTGCAAGAGCGATGTAGTCTGCCAAAACTCCGTCGCATATCTGGTGACCGTAGCACCTGCATGGCGAAGAAGATCCTTCTCAGGTTCCAGCGACAGTGCAAGCACGAGGTCTGCTCCGCAGCTTGAAATACCAAGGAATCCCCTGCCCGAGAACGTAGCTTTCGAATCTCTGGGGGCGTCCAGCCCGCCACCTCCTCCCCGTGGGTCAACGCCGGCCGCAAAACCAAACCTTGGCCCTGGATCTTCTGGGGTTATGTAGAGACCTGATTTTACGAAGGCGAAGCTTTCCTTTGGCAAACCTCTCCTTCTACCCTTCAGCACCTTGCGATGCTTGCCCGGCGAAAAATCCACGCCTAAATTGATGATGGCGGGGTCGTAAGTGCCCGCGTACTTCCCAAGGACTGCAAGAGCTGATCGAACCAATTCAACACTGGTCCCCGTCATGCAGACCTTCTTGAGAGAGAAAGATAAGTTGAATAAGTTGAAGAGAAATTCAACCAGGAAAGCAAGCGCCACAGCCATGTTGGATACACATTCTGAAATAGATAAGTTATTTAATCGCTTCGCTCATGCCGCCGGCCCTGGAGCCCTCTTTAGGGCCTCTTGGGGGCCTCTTGGGGACCTCTTGGGAGTCTCTTGGGGCTCCTTGGCGGCGTTTTGGAGGCCCCCAGGGCCTCTTGGGGGGCTCTTGGGGGTAGTCGATTGCGGCTCCCCCCTCGGAGGCCACGATCCTCGTGAGGGGTGTCGAAAAATGGCCCTCCCCTGGAGTGCTCTGGGGGCTTCTCCCGGGCTTCTCTCGGGACCTTGCCGGGGTACTTTTCGTCCGGGGGCCCCCAGGGGCCGCTCCGCGCGCGCGAACTAGAAATATTGTTAACAAGTTACCGGAGATCTTAGCACGCCTCTGGCCCGTTGGGCCGGCGAATATTCGTTCAACCCACAATCATAAATATGAGCCGTAAGTGCAGGGGTAAAGCCTCTAGACAGATAGACATTCACACACGGGATGCAGTGGCACTTGATCTCGAATGTTGCAGTACTACTCCCCGCTACTATTCCCTGTGCTGGTTCGATCGGCTCAGAAACCATTTCATCCATGCTTAAAACTCTGGACCACCCGCGTGTGCAGGGCGAATCTGAGCGAGACAAGAGGAAACTTCCGCTCAATCGCCGTGCGATCTAGCTGCGGGTGATGTACATGTTCATAGCATTGTTTCAAGTCCCCCAGGAGCGAAAGCACATGCTTCTTGTCTCCCGCAGCTAGATCTCCACGAAGCGTCTGCCTCCACGCAGTGTCAGCAGGACTCCTGTTCGGCGCCATCGAAAAAAAAACCGTGATCCTGGATGCGCTAATGCCATCTGGGCGTCATTCGGATGAACGACTGATAAAACCCGATAGGCCGACGACCGACAACAGGCTTTCGAAATAGAGCGATCTGAAGCGTGCGCATCCAGGTTGGGGCCGCCCCAAGAACCGTCATGAGGCACATAATCTGACCTAAACTCCAGCTGCAGGTCGGCACGGAAGATGATAATGCCGAGGGTGAAAGCCGTCTGCAGTTATCGCAGCTCTCTTGAAAGACCTGCTAAGGGCCTGCACCTCATCAGCGCCAGGCCCTCGTTGGAATATCATCCCTGCTGGCCAATCTAGGGTTTGGTGTGGATCTCTCCCTTCCTCCCCCCATGCCTTTGACCGCTACTTCACCTCCTCCTCCAACTGCGACGTGAGACATGCTGTATGGCTCCCCCCATCTGTTCCTACTAGATCTTGGCGACGGGATTCGGCGGCCTTGGTGTAGGCATGTGCCCACTTGGCTCCACCTGCCAGCGCCTCAGCGCACCGGTCCTCCCACTTCTGGGCGCGATCTCGGCGCTCCCGCGGTAGGCAAGCTTCAGCATTAAAATGCGCGAACTGATATAGTGAGTATAAATATTCAGACGCCAGCTCTGCACGCCATATGAAGCCCGTACTATGCAAAGGAACCAGAGCTGCTTGGAGGAGCCCTAGCCAGAGAGTTTTTTCACCCGGGAAATGATAACTGAAGATTCCACCGTGGACCGATGCTTTGTATGACGATGAAACCAATTCTCTGAAATGAGCTGCATTCGTTATATACTTACCGCTAGAAACCAAGGAGTAGTGTTCGTGCACACGTCGCGCTAGCCAATGGAGGGCTCGATACGGGCTCCGAGTTGGTGACCTCTTGGCGCAGAGAAGCTCCCCGAGAGGTATGTCCGCAACCTGATAGCTGGAGCCGCCTCGAAGACCTTCTGGAAAGCATTGCGAAGAACCTTCCAGCTCCCCCCACGCGCGATCACTCCAAGCCCCATAAATGTCATCCACAGCATTCCGAAGATCCGATCTCTCAGAAGAATCTGGCAGCCCGTAGCCGCCCTCAACCTCTAAGAGCCCCAAGGTAGCCTCCAAACCTTCTTCCAGGTCAGAGTAGTTTGGGGCCTCTGGTGCAGGGCCGATGGGAAGGTCGACGGTCAATCGTGCAAACTGGGCGGTGAGGTAAAATATGCTCGTCCATCTCTGCGCGGGTGTTGTCAATGCATGTTTGCAATGACTTCCCAACAAGAAAATCATCGAAGCACGTGCCTGGATTGGATGCTACACGTGTTATCGTCGGCGTAGGAACCACAAGTTGGCCCCTTAGATTGTGGGGCCCAAAGCCCTCCTGGAAGACATTGGATTCTAGATTGAAATCTCCGCCGGGATTCTAGATTGAAATCTCCGCCGGCGATGTAGGGTAGATTGTTGCGTGTAATGTCTTCTCCCAAGACACTTGCAATATGAACATTGGCTTGTCCGAGGCCTCCGTCCTTCCAATGTCCGCAATGCATGGAGACAACCCCCAGCGCCTTCCAGCGAAAGGAGACCTGTGGAAGTCTATGTTCCACCAGAGGCCCTTCCCGACCTGGTTGTTGCCATAAGTCAAGATGAGCTCTGGCCAAGATACACACTCCAGCCGAACGTCCCAAGCGCTGCGTGATGCAGCATGGTGCCCAGAATCTCTTCCAGCCAAGTTTGCGCGCATTTTTTTTGGCCTCAAGGAGGCCTCGACCATGAGCTTATGTTCTTGCACAAGTACGATGTGAGCCTCGCACTCCTGTATCAGCGAAGCCGCAATTGACCAACAAGTGCCGTCGATCGTGAGGATCTGCAGTCCGCCTTTCGACGCCTTGGGCCGGGTGCTGCCCGGCCGACCGACCTGGCCGGGCAGCGCCCGAGGCCGCCTCCCCCTCCTCCGTGGGCCTGCGCCTGGACGCTGACTCCTCCTCCGGGGCCTGGTCTGCGGCCCCCCTCTCTCTGCCGATGGGGCTGGTGGCGTCCCTGGATCTCCCGCCGCAGAGTGTTCCTGCCTGGCTTCAGCTTCCTGTTCAGGCTCGTCCACTCGCGCCGCCTGACGTTCCTCGACCAATCCTCCCGCGGTGCGAATCTGGGCGGCAAAACTACCCGTGTGCGCGTGCGAGCCTTCCAACCGCTGAGGTTGGAGATACTGACGCATGTAGTGCATGCTTCGAAGGAAAGTGTTGGCGTCCATCTCGCCCTTGCCTTTGCCTTTCGTCATGGCTTGAAAGGCTTCTCCCAGCTGCTCATGGTGCTCAACATGTTCAAACCGACCCAAGCTAGGAGGGGCTGAGTAGGGGTCGGTCATGGTCGCCTTCATAAGATCGAATGCACGTAGTTGCAACTCCGTCTTGTGGATGCGGGCGGCTTCAAGGTTCGCCCTGAGCAGCGCCTGCTTCATTTCCAAGTCCGCCAGCGCTTGCTCCTGGGACTCCACGTACTGCGTCTGCTTCTTTAGTTGGCCTTGCGCCTTTTGCAACCTGCTCAATTCTGCCATGGTGAGCTGGCTCTCCGTCTCCTCCGCATCTCGCTCATCACGTAGGCGCTTCAAGACCACTTCTTGAGAGGCAATGGCTTCCTCTCTGATTTGGATTCCATCGATTTCAGCATGTCCAAGGACTGCTGCAACCGAATGATCTGCGAGCCAACCTTCTGCTGTGACGAAGATGCTGCCGTATCTGAAGTAGCCTTGTTTTTCTTGCTCGGCGGTACTGGACATTGGTCGTCTTGCGATTCCCAATGAGATCAGCATTGCCAGCACCAAGAATGTTTCAAATTCACACTCGCTGCACAAACTAAGCATGTCCATGCGCAGGCAGCTGCCACCTGCTTGGGCGGGTGCGGGCGACGTCGGTCTGGGTCAGAACCTTCTGCCTTACCCTTCCCTTTGCACTTGCCCTTGCCCTCGCCACGGCCTCCCATCACCCAAGATAGGAAGGTACGTTACTCGCCCACGGCCCAGCTGTGGCCCTGGTCAGGATTGTGGGCGATATCTGAATGCAGGCGCTGTGCCGCTCGAGCCCTGACCCCTCTTTCAAGGGAGGGAGATGGCTTGAGCCAAAATGGCTACGCTCTCTCGCCATCCCTTGATTACCTCTCCCGGCTCCAGGTCCTCCTCCCCCATACCCCCCTTGCTCTTCTCCTCCACCTCCTTCTCTTCCTCCTCTTTTGCCTTCGTCTTTTTTTGGCCTCCTACTCGTAATTGCCCTGTCCCTTTTCTGCGTCGCCCTGGCCAGGTTCTCCCCCCTCCGCGGGTTCTTGGGCCGCCCCTTCCCCTCTCCGCCTCAGCCCCTTCCTCTTCCTATTCCTTCCCATCTTTTATGTCCTTTGCTCCGTCAAAAAACAAACATTCTCTTCTTACTCTCTCCCGTCGTCCTCCTTTCCTCCTCTCCGATGCCCAACTCGAGTCAACGCTTGCACTGGGCTTGCGTATGACACATGGTCCCACTGTTCAGGTCATCTCAGCTCAACCTTCCCCCTCCCACTTCTCGTGTTCTCCTCCCCCTTGCCTCCTCTTTCTGTTCCTCCCGCCCCCGCCCCAGGGGGTCAGCATGCGTGTGGATCACGAGACTGCAATTTTCGTGGCGGGGAGGAGGGATGGGGACGGGAAGAGGAGGGAGTAAGGAAGCGGAAGGTGATGGAGGGGATGTGTAGAAGTCGATTCGGATGAAGGGTTTGGGGGGATGAATACGAGTCCTTTTTGGCTACCTTCGCGGCCTGTTGTGGCGGCGCAGGTGTTGTGCTTATTGTACATCGTCCTGGACTTTATTCGCGAGTCGGTGCTCTCTTTCAGGTGCGATGGGGATTGGGATGTGTATGGGGATGAGGATGATGGGGATGCTGCTGATGATGATGACGACGATGATGTTGATGATGCTGATGCTGCTGATGATGCTGACGATGGTGATGTTGATGGTGATGATGGTGATTCTGATGATGTTGGTTTTGAATGACACTCTCACATGTTTCCACCAGTGGGTCATGCAGCAGGACCAGGTTGGAGGCCGAGGCCTCTATAGCCGCATCAGAGACAAGTCGGTGTATGTCGGGAAGGTTAGGACTGGTGGGGAGACGGCTACGGACTCCTGCCAGAGAATGGCTGACAAAGCCAAGATCTGGACAGGCAAGTGGGCAAGAGACAGCTCTAGTTTTTCCCAAGGTTCGGGCCCTTTGGTCCGTAGCCATTTTGGCTCAAGCCATTTTGGCTCAAGTAAAACATCTGTCGAGCCAGCTGGGCAGGAACAGCTCCCGACAGCGGGTCCGGCGGATCGAAGACGCCTACGGCGAATCACCGCCGCCCCCTGCCTTTTTGGAAGCGCCTATGTGGCCGAACGTTGAGGCCAGACCTGCCAAGCTATCGGACCACGTGTTCCCCGAATCGGTTTGGAAAGCCTTCGGGGAACACGTGGGCATCTTGAAGGTCATCTTGGCCGTCTTGGAGGCCTCTTGGGCAAGCTTTGGGCGATCTTTGGGGCTTTTTGGGCCGTCTCGGGCCAGCTTCGAGCCAACTTCGGCCATCTTGGTGGGTTCCTGGCACGTCTGAAGCCGTCGGAAGCCGTTTGGGGGGCCTCTATGGGCCGACTTGGGGCCCGCTTGGAATGCTCCAGGGCCGTCTTGGAGGCCATCTTGGGCGTCTGGGAGGCCATCTTGGGCGTGTTGGAGGCCTCTTGGGCCCTCTTGGGGCCCTCTAGGGGCCATCTTGGAGGCCACTTGGGCCATCATGGGGCTCTCTTGGGGGCCTCTTGGGCGATCTTGGGGGCTTCTTGGGCCGTCTTGAGCCGTCGGAGAGCCGAAAAGGCGCAAATGCCAAAATCCTTCAAAAACCAAGGGAAAATCAATGATTTTGGCCTCTTCGGACTCTCCTGGAGGACCTCTTGGAGGCCTCTTGGGCCGTCTGGGAGGCCTCTGGGGGGCCTCTTGGGCCGTCTTGGGCCGTCTTGGACTCTCTTGGGCCGTTTTGGAGGCCGTCTTGGACCATCTCGGGCGGACTTGGAGGCCATCTTGGGCCATCTTCGCGATTTTTTGAGGATGTCCCGAGCGAAACGGCCGTTTTTGGGCATTGACAGACGGATTTTGGGAAACGCGCGGGTGGCCGGCGGGACGGGCCGAAGCCCACTGGGGAGTTCTTTTAGAAAAAGAACCAAAACCAAAACTGAATCGTCCAGCACGCCGTGCACCCCTGCAAGCAGGGGGCGGCGGATCTAGTGACCGTTGGCCCATCCCGCCACCGTGCCTGGGTTGTGGGTGCGAAGCCTATTGGATGTTCGCTGGGATATCGTGGGAGGCTTTTCGTGGACCTCTTGGAGGCAGTTCGGACGCCTCTTGGGGACCGTTTGGGGGACTCTTGGTCGGGCGACGAAATCTATACATATCCACTGCTCCCTGGCCAGGCCCATCCTGAACCCAGGAGCTGTGTATACGCCCTCCTGGCCAAACCAGGAGGGCGTGGCGTATACACAGCTGCTGTGTTCAGGATGGGCCTGGCCAGGGAGCAGTGGATATGTATAGATTGCGTCGCCCTATCTTGGGGCCTCTTTTGGGCCTCACTGGGGCCTGTCTTGGGGCCCTCTTGGGCCGTTTTGGGGCCCTCTTGGAGGCCCCTTGGGTCGTCTTGGGGCAGTCTTGGGGGCCTCTAGGGCCCTCTGGGAGCGTCGGGTAGCCGAAAAGGCGAGAGAGGGGCCCCTCGGAGGCCTCTTGGGGTGTCTTGGGGGCCTCTTGGGCCGTCTGCGAGCAATATTGGGCGTCCTGGGACGATCGTTCGCCGACTCGGGGTCCTCTCGGACCGTCTTGGCGGCCTCTTGGAGCCCTTTTGGCCCGTCCGAGGGCTCTTTTGGGTCCGAAGAAGTCATGCAAGAAGACGCCAGGAACCCGCGACGAGCCGCGCCAAGCCCCGAGAGCTCTGAGAATTTGGGGTCTAGGGCCCTTGGAAACTCCTCAGGACTGAGGACTGATGCTCAGGGGATGGGCCAAAGGACCTGAGGACACGCCCACTCCGCGCCCAGAGGCACTGTGCCAGACATGATTTTTTTTTGAAGATGGGGACGACGAACTGACGATAATGCCGATGTTGCTGCGGAAGATGAACATGCAGATGAGTAATATGACGATGCGACAAAACTGAGCTTATCGACGATATGTCGCCAGGATCCGGATCACCATTGTGATGGCGATGTTGTTGCTGCTGATGCTGGTGGTGGTGATGATGGTGATGATGATGATGGTGAACATGTTGGTGAACCTGTTGTTCATCATGATGATGCTGGCTGCTCCTGCTGATGAGAATTCTGATGATGATCCTGATGATGTTGTTGCTGCTGGTGCTGATGATGCTGATGATGATGCTGATGATGATGACGGCGAAAGGTGGGCGATGCTGATGATGATTTTAATGGTGGTGGTGGTGACGATGACGATGACGATGGCGATGAGCACTGCTGATGATGATGACGATGATGAGGATGACGATGAGGACGATGAGGACGATGAGGACGATGAGGACGATGAGGACGATGATGACGATGAGACAACGAGGATGCTAATGAGTACGGTGATGATGATACTGATGATGATGAGGGTGAGGAGGATGATGCTGCTGCTGATGATGATGTCGATCATGATACTGATGCTGATGATTATGATGACGATGACGATGATGCGGCTGGTGATGATGGTAGTGAAGAGGAACCATGAGGATGATGAAAATGATGCTGAGTATGCTGATCATGATGATGATGATGATGATGATGATGATGATGATGTCGATACTGAGTATGCTTATGCCGATGATGATGACGATGACGATAATCATGACGATGCTGACGACGATGACGATGACGATGACGATGATGATGCTGAGGATGATTATGCTGATGCTGATGATGGTGATGCTGATGATACTGATGACAACGATGATGATGCTGATGATGCTGTTGTTGATGCTGCTGATGATGCTGCTGTTGCTGCTGCTGATGATGATGATGATGATGATGATGATGATGATGATGACGATGATGATGATGATGATGATGATGAGGATGACTATGATGCTAGTGGCGATGGTGATGATACTGCTTATGCTGCTGCTGATGTTGCTGCTGATGGTGATACTGATGATGCAAATGATGCTGCCGATGATGATGACGATGATGCGGATGATGATGACGATGACGATGATGCTGATGCTGCTGCTGCTGCTGATGATGATGGTGGTGGTGGTGGTGGTGATGGTGATGGTGATGGTGATGGTGATGGTGATGGTGATGGTGATGGTGATGATGATGATGATGATGATGATGATGATGATGATGATGATGATGATGATGATGATGATGATGATGATGGTGATGGGACGAGGGCCAGGATGATGGGGAGAGTGGCGCGCGCGCGTGATCGCAGGCACAGCTACTCGCTGTCCCTGACCTTTGTGCTGCTTTGCCTGCTGCCAGTCTCGCTGCTCAACGGCGCCATCTTCTACTGGGCGCCTCCAGGGGGGTGGTGGGGGGGGGGGGAACTCAGCGGGGTCAGGGGTCGGGGGAGGAGGGCGCGCTGAGAGGGGCATACTGGGGACACGATGTATGTGAATGTGCCCACCCCTTCTTCCTCTTCCTCTTCCCCCCTTCTCCTCCCTTGCCTCCTCCCTTTCCCTCTCCTTCATTCGGCTCTCTTCGATCCTCGCTACCTCGGGTGCCTCTTTGCTGCATGGCTACCCTGCCCGACCCATGCCGATCACGATTCCAAATCCCTCCACTTCCTCCACCTCCTTTCGTCAGGGGCTTAACGACTTCTGCCGTCCCTTGACTCGCGCTGGAGCGGCCACGATCTCTTCCAACTTTCCTTGGATATCCCTGGATTTACCTGGGTTTGCCACGGCTGGTTTGGAATTCCTAGGTTTAACGGTACGTACCTTGATTTAGTCGGTTCGATCCCCTTTGGTCGAATGGCGAAACGTCGTCGAGATTTTAGGGGTCTTCCAGCGACCAGCGGGCACTTCTCCGCCGTTGGATGTCTCGTCCCCCTCCTCCGCCGATGGGTGTCTCTCCGACGGCAGTTTTTCACCCCGTGACGTGTGCGCCCCCCTAATTCGGCCTCTTCCCCAGGGTAGTTGTTGTTCACCCCGAGTCGTCTACAGTGGAAACCCATGCCAAACCGCACCCTGCTTGCCTCCAGGCTGCCCTGGGTTTCGTGGGTTTCGATGGTTCTTTGCTATGGACGGTGTGGCGTTCCCGCACCAAAAATCAATGAGCGTCCTCTGGACTCAGGCTTGTGTTTCTTCTGGAATGTCTTTTGTGGTCGAAGTTCTATTGTATCGAGGGCTTCGAGGCTTGAAACTGACTCGACTTTGTCCGAGCCGCCAGAGGTCTCGGGAGGGAGGGAGAGCGAGGCGGAACGGGAGGGGAATGGGGGACGATGCGCACGCGGGAGGTGGAGGAAGGGGGGCTCTACGATGCAGGCGCGGCGTTGTGTTGCGGAGTGTTCGGGGGCGCTTTCGTCTTCGCTGTCGTTCCGTTGATGTCTGCGTGCTGCGGGCCCTCGAGAAGCCTGGATCTGAGAACTGGCTACTCGATCAAAGCCGCGCCCAAGATTTGTCGCACTCATCGGCGTCCTGGGTCGGTTCTGGGTATGAAAAACAGTCCACAGACAGGGTCGAGAGCTTGAGGGGCCAGCGACTCGAAAAGCTTGAATCGTCGCAGGTCTGGGTTGGCTGCTCACCCGTGTCCGTCCTATGGTGCGACCCCCTGCGAAATGAGGCATTTCGATGCCGATTTGGTTGTCTTGGCGATTGCGGGAGGCGAGGGACGCCACTGCGCTCTGACGACTCAGTATGCTCGAACATCAGGCATTCGTCGTTGTCAGGCGCGGACTTGCGAACACAATGCATGTATTCCCAGAGTGAAGCACTCTCGTGGCGGGCGATCCTTTTGTCCATCGGCGAGGCTCAGGTGTCCAGGCTTGCTGGTTCCACCACCTCGCCGATACCTCATCGACTGCCGACTTGCTCCTCAATCCTCCTGTCGCTGCTGCCGCTCCTCCTCCTGTTCGTTTCTGGCGAGGGGCAGCGTGTTTGGATAGGTCGCACATGCGGGTTGATTCATTCTGCGCGGGACGACCAGAAGCGTTGATTGCGCGCTGATTGTGCGCTTGCCCGCTGGCTCACGACTTCAGAGTTCCTAGGACATGTCATGCCAGCCCACGACTTCAGAGTATCACGTCTTGCGGGCGGGCGTGCTCGAGTGAGTGCCTTCTTCTTCTTCTTCTTCTCCTCCTCCTCCTCCTCCTCCTCCTCCTCCTCCTTCCTTCCTTCCTTCCTTCCTTCCTTCCTTCCTTCCTTCCTTCCTTCCCTCCTTCCCTCCTTCCTTACCTCCTGCTGCTGCCGCTCCTTCATCGCCAGGATGTGTCCATATCCACCGGTTCGCAGTCGTGACTGGGGGCCGCCGTCCCTGCTGATGGGAACTGTCAACATCCACCGCTAACCGGGGATCGGGGGCAGGAGTTCAGAAGTTCCGGATATGGATGCTTCCTGGTGGTGAATATCCTGCCCCCTCCATTTCCTGTGATCGCGCCCACAGGTCTTCACGGCCCTGTCGAGTCTGATGGAACATTCTTTTTGTTTGCATTGGGAGCAAGGAGGAGAATGTTCGAAGGAAAGAGAGAAAGAGAGAGAGAGAGAGATTTGGGTTCAACATATGCCGACGATGTGGAGGCGCGGCCCATTCGGAGGTCTGGGATGGTGTCACTTGAGCAGCATGCCAGCTCGTGGTGGTGAGCGACATATCCCCGAGTGGAATGAGAAGCTTTTCGTGACAACAGTACGTGATATCCTTCCACTCTCTACTTGCCACACGTACCGATCATCCGCAGTGGCTGCTTTGTCATACGATGGTGTGATGCGTTGTTGGTGCGACCAGAGGTGTGTTCCTACGCAGCTTCAGCATGACATTTCGTGGCCCCATGCACGCCATACTTGTCAGATGGAGCAGGAGGTGGAGTAGGAGTAAGATGAGGTGGCTGGGAGATGCAGGAGAGGACGACGATGATGAGCAGCGGAAGGAGTTGCAGGGGCAAGACTAGGTGAAGGGATGATGTCGCTGCTGCTGCTGCTGATGTTGTTGATGATGATGATGCTGATTCGGCAGATGATGATGATTCTGATGGTGCTGATGATGATGCAGATGATGATGATGATGATGATGATGACGACGATGCTCATGACGATGCTCATGACGATGACGATGACGATGCCGATGACGATGAGGATGACGATGATGATGCTGACGATGGTGATACGGCTGATTATTATGATGATGCTATGAGGAGGATGCTTATGATGATGACGATGCTGGTGATGCTGCTGATGATGCTGATGATGCTGATGATGACGGTAATGATGATGATGATGATGATGATGATGATGATGATGATGATGATGATGATGATGATGATGAGGAGGAGGAGGAGGAGGAGGAGGAGGAGGAGTTGGAGGAGAAGGAGGTGGAGGATGGTATTGATGATGCTGTTGATGATGATGATGATGATGATGATGATGATGATGATGATGATGATGATGATGATGATGATGATGATGATGATGATGATGATGATGATGATGATGATGATGATGATGATGATGATGATGATGATGATGATGATGATGATGATGATGATGATGATGATGGCGATGATGATGATGATGATGATGATGATGATGATGATGATGATGATGCTGATGATGATGATGATGATGATGATGATGATGCTGCTGCTGATGATGATGATGACCAGGATGAGGATTCTGATGAGGATGTGGAGGGTGATTCTGATGATCCGTATGTGAGCATCTTTCCGCTGCAGTGTTTATAGTCTCCGAGCTTGTGAATCACTGGCACGCAGTTTTGTGTAGGAGATTGAGGATACATCGAGGAGTGTACTTCGATGGGCATGAGGACACAACGATGCGTAGTAGTATGTAGAAGGTCAACTGATAATGACGAAACAATCGTTGATGATGAACTTCTAGTGCGAGTAGGAATTGGATTGCTCGATGTATAACGCAAAGTTCTGGCGGAGGCGCCGCTCAGGAGGCGAGGCGAGGCCTCCCCCCTCCCCTCCCTCCCTCTCGCCCTCACTCTCCCCTCCCCCCCTCCCCTCTCAGGCCCTCCTCTGCATTCCCCCTCGTCCTCCCCTGGAAGCCTCCAGGAACTCCGTGAAGACTCCAAAGGGAGCGCGATCCTTCGTCGCTGGCAAAAACAAAATCGGTAGTGCGGGTCAGCATTCCCCCCCCCAGGACAATAGTTATACTTCAATGGGGGTAAGAAACCAGGGCCCCGCCCTCCCCCCCCCTCCCCCCCATTCCCCATCCCTCCCTGGGAAGAGCCGGGGGCAGGAATCTCCCTCCCCCCCACCCTGGTGAAGAACTGAGAGGTCCGGACCTCCCCCCGGGAGAAAAACATTTGGGGGTCTGAACCCGGCAGTGGGGCCAGTCCTGGCCAAGTCGACCAATCCCAGCCAACTCGACCAAGTCACGCCCTCAGTCCCCCAGACTTGACGGAATGCCAGCACGCCGTACATAACCCTTTTGTCTTAAGACAGCCTTGGGTTCCAGTGGTGAACCACTAAAGGTTCAGCAGACTGACCATTTCGACGAAGCCGGGGTTGGACCCAGTTTGTTGCGCTGCCATGACAATCTCTGTGGCTATAATACTTTTGCTGCATTCGCAACAACAACTACTAGTACTATAACTACTAGTATTCAAGACCACTCGTACTACTACTACTACTACTACTACTACTACTACTACTACTACTGCTACTGCTACTGCTACTACTACTACTACTTCTACTTCTACTACTACTACTACTACTTCCACTACTAGTAGTACTACTACGTTATTACTGCTACTACTACTACTACTACTACTACTACTACTACTACTACTACTAGTAGTACTACTACTACTACTACTACCGCCACTACTACTTGTACTACGACTACTACTACTACTACTACTCCTACTACTACTACTACTACTACTAGTACTACGACTACGACTACTACTAAAACTAATACTACTACTTCTAATCATGCTATTCTTATGTTTACTACTAGTACGACTACTATTGGTATTATTGCTACTACTACTACTACGACTACTACTACTGCTGCTCTTTCGACTACTTCGACTACTGCGACGACGAGTACTACTACTACTACTACTACTACTACTACTTATACTTTTACTTCTACTTCTACTTCTACTAGTACTACTACTGTTACTACTACTACTACTACTACTGCTACTACTACTACTACTACTACTACTACTACTGTTACTACTATTTGTACGACGACTACCATTACTACTACGACTACTACTACTACTACTACTGCTAGTCCTACTGGTCCTACTACTACTACTACTACTACTACTCCTACTCCTATTACTACTACTACTACTACTACTACTACTACTTGTGCTACTCATATTTCTATTTCTGCTACTGCTGCCACTACTCTCACTATTACTACGACTACTACTACTACTGCTACTACTACTGCTACTACTACTGCTACTACTACTTCTTCTCTTACTATTACTATTGTTATTACTACTACTACTACTACAACCGCTCCCACTAGAACTAGTACTAGTACTACTACTACTACTACTACTACTACTACTACTGCTGCTACTACTACTACTACTACTTCTTCTACTACTACTACTACTATTACTACGACTACGACTACTACGACTACTACTACTACTACTACTACTACTACTACTACTACTACTACTACTACTACTAACTACTACTACTACTACTACTACTACTACTACTACTACTACTACTACTACTACTACTACTACTACTACTTCTACTACTACTAGTTGGCCGCTCTGCGGTTGATCGGGAGTTTCTGTATATAGACGAAGGGCGTTCGCCTGTGCTTGACGACGATCTTGAGAATGAGCGGGCGGCGGTGGTGCAGCGGGCGAGGATCAGGAGGGTGAGGATCAGGAGTGTGAGGTTCTCGAGCTGGAGGTCCCTGGAGGTCATCCGTCCTCCTCCTCCCCGTCCTCCTCCTTCTCCTCCTCTTCCTCCTCCTCCTCCTCCTCCCCCTCCTCCTCCTCTTCCTCCTCCTCCACATGCTCGCTCTCTCCTCCTTCTCTCTCCTTCCGCCTCCCTCCTTCCTCCTCCGTCCTCCTGCATCTTCCCCCCTGATCATCCATCTCCTCCTTGTGCTCGCCCTCGTGCTAGTCCTCGTCCTCGCCTGGTGCGCCCGGCGCGCCCAGCGAATCACCAGAAATGGTCACGAGGGTCCGCTGGGGCCCTTGGGGCGATTTTGCGAGGATGTCTCGAGCGATGGATGGGGACACGCCTGGCGCGCCCAGCGCATCGTCGGAAATGGTCCCTGGGGGTGTGCTTGGGGCCCGTGGGGCGATTTTGCGAGGATGTCTCGAGCGAGGGCGCCGGATGGGGACACGCCCGGCGCGCCCGGCGCGCCTGGCACATCGCCGGAAATGGCTCTTGGGGGTGCGCTGGGGGCCCGCGGGGCGATTTTGCGAGGATGAATGCCTCGAGCGGAGGCGCTGGGGGACACGCCCAGTGCGCCCGGTGCATCGCCGGAAACGGTCACTGGGGGTGCGGTGGGGGTCCGTGGTGCGATTTTGCGAAGATGTCTAGAGCGAAGGCGCCGGATGGGGACACGCCCGGTGCGCCCAGCGCATCGGCGGAAATGGTTCTTGGGGGTGCGCTAGCCGCTAGGGGCCCGTGGGGCGATTTTGCGAGGATGTCTCGAGCGAGGGCGGGACACGCCCGGCACGCCCGGCGCATCGCCGAATGACTGCGCCATGGCATCGCCCGGCGGCATCCTGCGCAGAAGATGGGCTGCGCCGTCGCCACCGCCCCTCTCCTGTAGGGGGGGGGAATGTCGCGCAACCTCGGCGCGCTGGTGGGGCGTTGCGTGGGGCCCCCGCAAGCTGCGGCGCCAGTGCGGTTGTGGTGCGCGCAGGCGGGTTGTTTCGTTGTTATTGTCGTCGTCGTCGTCGTCGTCGTCGTCGTCGTCGTCGTCGTCGTCGTCGTCGTCGCTGTCGTTGTCGTTGTCGTTGTCGTTGTCGTTGTCGTTGTCGTTGTCGTTGTTGTTGTTGTTGTTGTTGTTGTTGTTGTTGTTGTTGTTGTTGTTGTTGCTGTTGTTGTTGGAAAAGGCGCGCGTGGGAGCCCTGGCCGCCCCCCCCCCCCAGCAACCGAGCAACCGAGCAACCCTCTCTGGGGGTCTCCTGGGGGCGCCAAGGATTCCCTAGGAATTCTATAGGCTTCCATAGGAATTCTATAGACCTCCCTGGGGATTCTACAGGTCCCCATGGGAATGCTATGGTCCTCCATAGGAATTCGATGGGCCTCCATAGGAATTCTATAGGCCTCCATAGGAATTCTATATAAGCCCCATAAGAAATTTATCGGCCTCCATATGAATTCTATAGGCTTCCATAGAAATTCTAGAGGCCTCCGTAGGAATTCTATAGCTCCCCATAGGAATTCTGTAGGCCTCCATATGAATTCTATAGGTACCCATCGGAATTCTATAGGCCTCCATAGGAATTGTATAGGCATCCATAGGAATTCTATATATCTTCCCATCGGAATTATATTGGCTTCTATTGTCCTCCGTACGAATTCCATAGGCCTACGGGGCTGTACGATGATGCTGATGATGCTGAGTAGGAAAATGAAAATGACGATGAGGGTGAGGACGACGAGGATGACGATGACGTCGATGCGGAGGACGAGGGTGAGGAGGACGAGGACAGGGTGGATGAGGCTTGGGGCGAGGACGGTCGTCGTCGCCGTCGTCGCCGCCGCCGTCGTCGTCGTCGTCGTCGTCGTCGCCGCCGCCGTCGTCGTCGTCGTCGTCGTCGTCGTCATCGGTGCCGTCGCCCCGCTTATAGGATCCCATACAGTCTGTATCGGATTTGTATAGGATCCTATACAATCTGTATCGGATCTGTATAGGATCCTATCCAGTCTGTATCGGATCTGTATAGGATCCTATACGATCTGTATCGGATTTGTATAGGATCCTATCCAGTCTGTATCGGATCTGTATAGGATCCTATACAGTCTGTATCGGATCTGTGTAGGATGCTATACAGTCTGTATCGGATCTGTATAGGGTCCTATACAGTCTGTATCGGACATGCTCAGGATTCTATACAGTCTGTTTCGGATCTGTATAGGATCCTATACAGTCTGTTTCGGATCTGTATAGGATCCTATACAGTCTGTATCGGATCTGTATAGGATCCCATACAATCTGTATCGGATCTGTGTAGGATCCTATACAGTCTGTATCGGATCTGTACCGGGTCTTATACAGCCTGTAACGGATCTGTGTAGGATCCTATACAGTCGGTTTCGGATCTGTATAGGATCCTATACAGTCTGTGTCGGATCTGTATTGGATCCTGTACAGTCTGTATCGGATTTGTGTAGAATCTCATACAGTCTGTACCGGATCTGTACAGGATCCTATACAGGGTGTGTTGGATCTGTGTAGGATCCCAGACAGTTTGTTTCGGATCTGTATAGGGTCCTATTCAGTCTGTATCGGATCTTTATAGGATCTTATACAGTCTGTATCGGATCTGTGTAGGATCCTATACAGTGTGTATCGGATCTGTGTAGGATCCCATACAGTCTGTATCGGATCTCTACAGGATCCCATGCAGTCAGTATCGGATCTGTATAGGATCCCATACAGTCGGTATCAGATCTGTGTAGGATCCCATACGGTCTGTATCGGATCTCTTCAGGATCCCATACAGTCTGTATCGGATCTGTCTAGGATCCTATACAGTCTGTATCGGATCTCTACAGGATCCCATACACTCTGTATCGGATCTCTACAGGATCCTATACAGTGTGTATTGGATCTGTGTAGGATCCCATACATTATGTTTCGGATCTGTATAGGATCCGATACAGTCTGTATCAGATCTGTATAGGATCCCATACAGTCTGTATCGGCTCTGTATAGGATCCCATACAGTCTGTATCGGATCTGCATAGGATTCCATACAGTCTGTATCGGATATGTATAGGATCCCATACAGTCTGTATCGGATCTCCACAGGATCCCACACAGTCTGTATCGGATCTGTGTAGGATCCTATACAGTGTGTATCGGATCTGTGTAGGATCCCATACAGTCTGTATCGGATCTCTACAGGATCCCATGCAGTCAGTGTCGGATCTCTACAGGATCCCATACAGTCTGTATCGGATATGTATAGGATCCTATACAGTCTGTATCGGATATCTACAGGATCCCATACAGTCCGTATCGGATCTGTATAGGATCCCATACGGTTTGTATCGGATCACTATAGGATTCCATACAGTCTGTATCGGATATGTATAGGATCCCATACAGTCTGTATCGGATCTCCACAGGATCCCATACAGTCTGTATCGGATCTGTACTGAAGCGGCGGCACGCCGGCGCGCATACGTTTTTCACCCATAGGACCACGTCAAGGTCGCTGGTTGCTGTTGCTGTTTATGTTGCTGGGGGGGGGGGGCAGAATGCGTCCACGGGGCTCTGAGCGCAGCCTTCGCAATAAGGCGAGGGCGGGTCCGGACGGCTAGAGCTCACGGGGCTCTCACGCGCGCCTTTTCCTTGTTGTTGTTGTTGTTGTTGCTGTTGCTGTTGCTGTTGCTGTTGCTGTTGCTGTTGCTGTTGTTGTTGTTGTTGTTGTTGTTGTTGTTGTTGTTGTTGAGGTGTTGTTGAACATCATTTATTCTAAAGAATAATTATTGTTGGGCCCCCTGGTGCGCGCCCCCCCTGCGCCGCCTAGGCCGCAGCTACATTTTCATCATTTTCGTGAGGAAGCCTCAGAAAAGAGGGTGTGTACAGGATCCGGTTGTTTTGTTGTATCCGCTTTCCCTTGCAAAAAACAATAGAAAATGACATTTCTTGTTCTAATATAATCAAATTTCAAGAATCCCTTGCAAAAAATAAGGTAAAGTGGACATTCGCGCGCGCAAGACGAAATCCTTCCAAAACCTTAGTGTTCGCAGCGATTTTAACATAAAAACATCAAAAAACCAATGGTTTTTCAACAAAAAAATGTCAAAATCTCATCCCGCGCGCTCTTGCGGATTCGTAGGAAACCCAACACTTTTTAAACATTTCTGTCAAACGGGCTTTTGCGAGCAACTTTTTCGAACTTCTGCGACAACGGTTGCGCACCTGCCAGGGCCATCATCCCTGTCAAATAATACCATGCGGGACACATTCGTTTTTTCTTCGCGCGCGCACGCCGTCGTCGTCGGCCGCGGGGCCCTGAATAGTAGCCACGGTCGTCCGCATGCCACGAAGTGAAGTGTCCGAACGTCATAGGGCGGGAAGCTGGGTGTGGGTGGTGGCGAAGAGTCGTTTGGAAATTTGGTAGAGCTTGAACCGGCCCCCCCACAAAGTGGGGGTATTGCCCGCCTCCTATGAAAACCCTGGCACTGGTGAGAACGGAGTGTCCCCACGTGCTAGTAATTGTTGTTGTTGTTGTTGTTGTTGTTGTTGTTGGTGGTGGTGGTGGTGGTGGTGGTGGTGGTGGTGTTGGTCTTGTTGTTGTTGTTGTTGTTGTTGTTGTTGAGTTCTCATTTCTGAAGAATAATTATTGTTGATCCCCCCCACCGGTGCATACTGTTTTTTCTAAATCAAAGTGTGCCCCTCGACGCTCGCACCCTGTTTTTTGACAGGGAAAGTCTTCCTGCTCAAACTGGCCCCTTGGCCCCCGGGTTACAACAAGAACAACGGCTCCCGCTTGAGACTTCCTTACAATTTAGCCAGGACCCTTGCTCCCGCCCGAGACTTCCTCGCATTTGATTCAGGAATCGTGCTCTCGCTTGGGACTTCCTTACAATTTATTAAGGAATCGCGCTCCCGACACCCAGGCATCCAAGAGTCGTGCCCGTTGTGGCCCCATGTGCATGCCCTTCGTGGCCCCGCTGTCGCCATTTGTGTCCCCCTGACTGTCCTACGTGGCCCAGTTGCTACCCTCAATGGCCCCATACTTGCCTTCTGTGGCCCCGCATTATCTGCACTTCGTGGCCCCCGCTCGTTCTCGCTCTTCGTGGCCCCATACGCATTCGCTTCGTGTCCCCGCTGTCGCCCTTCGTGGCCTACTTCTTGCCCTTCGTGGCCCTGCTGTCGTTCTCTCTCGCTCTCGCTTTCGTTCGTCGTCGCCGTCGTCGTCGCCGTCGTCGTCGTCGTCGTCGCCGTCGTCTTCGACGTCGTCGTCGTCGTCGTCGTCGTCGTGGTCGGTCCCCTGTCCGTCCTTCTTGGGGTTGGGTCGACGGTCCGCGGCCGCCCCGCCGATCAGCGCTGCCGCTGGCCAGGCCGACGGTCCGCGGCCGCCCCGCCGGTTGCCGGGGCCCGGCCTGCAGGGAAGAAAGGTATACCCCCCAAAAGGGGTTCGACCGAAGACGAAGAGGGCGGGTATCGAAGGCTTGGGAAATACGCGTTATTGGACACTCGAGCATATAAGGGCGAACAGTCTTAAACTTATTGTTGTTGTTGTTGTTGTTGTTGTTGTTGTTGGTGTTGTTGTTGTTGTTGTTGTTGTCGTTGTTGTTGTTGCTGATGCTGTTGCTGTTGCTGTTGTTGCTGTTGTTGTTGCTGTTGTTGTTGTTGTTGTTGTTCTTGTTGAATCTTCATTTCTGAAGAACAATTATTGTTGATCCCCGCCCACCGGTGCATATTGTTTTCTCTCGATCAAAGTGTGCCCCTCGACGCTCGCACCCTGTTTTATACAGGGGAAGTCTTCCTGCTCAAACTGGGCCCCTGGCCCCCGGGTTACAACAACAACGGCTCCCGCCGGAGACTTACTTACAGCCAGGACCCCCGCTCCCGCCCGAGACTTCCTCGCATTTGATTCAGGAATCGCGCTCTCGCTTGTGACTTCCTGACAATTTTTTCAGGAAGCGCTCTCCCGGCGTTCTGGAGTCGCGCTCTCGCTGGAGACTTGCTTGCAACTTACTGAAGAATGGCCTTGCGTTGGGATATCTTGCAATTTGCCCAAGCGCCGCGCTCCCGACACCCAGGCACCCAAGAGTCGCGCCCGTTGTGGCCCCATGTGCATGCCCTACGTGGCCCCGATGTCGCCATTTGTGTCCCGATCACTGTCCTACGTGGCCCCGTTGCTACCCCCAGTGGCCCCATACTTGCCTTCTGTGGCCCCGCATTATCTGCACTTGGTTGCCCCCGCTCGTTCGCGCTCTTCGTGGCCCCACACGCATTCCGTTCGTGTCCCCGCTGTCGCCCTTCGTGGCCTACTTCGTGCCCTGCGGATTACCTGCCCCGCGTTTTTTGGCACGCAGGACAACACTGCCTGACGCGACATTCCGTTCTTGTTTTGTACCACAGCAGAATGCCCTCAACCTTGCGATGCATGTGCAGGTGCCTCCTGCAGCGTGCCACGCCCTTGCCCTCCAGCTTGCACTTCAAGCCAGGTCCCAGCTTCGCCTGAACCAAGTACTTGAGTTCAATCGACACGTCACTACCGCCAAGCCGCACGTCACTGCGGCTGCTGCCTTGCACTCCGGCTTCTCCATGAAACGGTTCTTTTGCAATCCAGCGTGTCCAACACTTCTGCCGACCCACGCTTTCTCCAACCATGAACCTCAAAGCAACATGGCGCGAACCCAAGCGCAATGCACCGGGTCTTGAGGAAAACAGCCGTGGAACCTTTTCGACCCAAGAGGGGAGGTACCAACTTGAGAAAGAGCGCGTTCTGTGGTCGCTTGGAGGGGGGGGGGGAAACGGCCCCCCCTCCCCCCCTCCTGGATGGAGGGGGGGTTCGACCCCCCCCCGCCCCTCCCGTGACGGAGAGGGGGGGGGTTTTGAACCCCCCCCACTTCTCCTCTCTCCCTCTCCTCGTGCCGGCGCTTGTGTCGGCGGCGGCTGGTGGCGGGCGGTGGCGGGGACGACGGTTTCCTTTTCTGGGCTGGCGCCGGCGCCTGCGGCGGCGGGCGGCGGTGGCGGGGAACCTCGACGAGGACGACGGTGGTGGTGGTGGTAGTGGTGGTGGTGGGTTGTGGTGGTGGTGGTGGTGGTGGCGGTGGTGGTGGTTGTGGTAGTGTGTGGTGGTGGTTGTGTGGTGGTTGTGGTAGTGGTGGTTTGGTGGTGGTGTGGCGGTGGTTTGAGGCGGTGGTGGTGGTGGTGGGTTGTGGTGGTGGTGTGGTGGTGGTGTGGTGGTGGTGTGGTGGTGGTTTGTGGTGGTGGTGGGTTTGTGGTGGTGGCGGTGGTTTGTGGAGGTGGTGCTCGTGGTGGTGGTGGTGGCGGTGGTGGTGGTGGTGGTGGTGTGGTGGCTTGTGGTGGTGGTGGTGGGTTGTGCTGCTGGTAGTGGTGGTGGTTGTGGCGGTGGTGGTGGTGGTGTGGTAGATTGTGGTGGTGGTGGTGGAAGTGGTGGTGGGTTTCTGTGCTGGTGCTGGTGATGGTGAGTTGTGGTGGTGATGGTTGTGGTGGTGGTGGTCGCTGTGGTGGTGGTGGTGGTGGTTGTGTGGTGGGTTGATGCTGATGGTGGTGGGTTGAGGCGGTGGTGGTGGTGGTAGTAGGAGTGGTGGTGGTGGTGGTAGTGGTGGTAATCGTCGCTGCGTCCCCCCTGTCGCCAGCGCCAGCGCCAGCGCTGCTGGCCGCCGCCAGCGCCGGCGTCGGCGCCAGGGGGGGGGGTTTGAACCGCCCCCCCCTGGGCTGCCTCTGGTCATCGTCGCTGCGTCCCCGCCGTCGGCGCTGCTGGCGGCCGCCAGCGCTGGCGCCGGCGCCTGCGCCCAGGGGTGGGGTGGGGGTTTGACCCCCCCCCCTGGGAAGGGGGGGGTTTTGGGGAGGGGAGACCCCTTGGTTTTGATCGACGGCGCCGAGTGTTGGGGGCCCCCCCCCCCCCGGTTCGAAACGCGCCGCCGAATGTTCCCAAGGCAAGCGCCCGTGAAACGCGCTCTCTTTAACTTGAGCTCACATCTCTTGAGCCATAGAGGCGCATTAACCAAAATGGTCACGGAGGGATGATGATGAAGATGGTGATGATGATGCTGATGCTGATGATGATGGTGATGGTGATGATGATGATGATGGTGAGGAGGAGGAGGAGGCGAAGGGAGGACGGCGGGACAGGGAGGAGGAGGAGGAGGAGGAGGAGGAGGAGGAGGAGGACAAGGGTGAAGACCAGGGGAGGCGAGGGGCGAAGTCCCTCCTCAGGAGACGTTGCGAGAGCGGCGGCAGACGGAGAAGCTCGTGCTGTTCCAGCGGCTTTGGAAGGAACCCATGCAGGATGAGGAGCAGGGGGAGGAGGAGGATGGACCTGCTGGCCTATCCTGGCCATTCTGTCCTTCCGTTGCCTCTTTCTCACTGGCTTTGCTGCTGCCCCCCCCGGTTCGGCCGCTCTACTCCATCCCCTGCCTGTACCCGCTCTCCTGCTGCTCGGACTCTTTCCGTGCCCGTCTCTGCGCCAGGAGGAGCGAGTAAAGCTTCGAGGTTTGAGCATCGAGGTTTTTGTGCGTCGTTGGCCTTTCTTGGACCTTTGCGGGCCGCCAGGAGCTCTGGAGGCCTCGGGGTCTCCTCCAGCGGAGACCCCGCTAGACTTCGGAGACCCCAAGAAACCTCCAGTGGCCCCATGAAGACCTAAAAGTGGTGATGACGATGATGACGATGATGACGACGATCGTAATGATGATGATGGTGATGGTGATGGTGATGGTGATGGTGATTGTGGTGATGATGATTATGATGCTGCCGCTGCTGCTGATGACGATGATGATGCTGCTGATGATGATGATTGAGGTGGTGGTGGTGACGATGGTCGTGTGCTGGTGATGATGATGCCGGTGATATGATGCTTACTACGACGACGTTGCTCACGATGACGGTGACGTTGATGACGACGATGATGATGATGATGATGATGATGACGGTCATGATGTTGATGGAGATGATGATGAACATGATGATGCTGATTATGATGATGTTGATTATGATGATGATGCTGTTGATGGTGATTGTGATGATGATCATGGTAATGATTGTGCTGACGATAATGACGATGACGGTGGTAGTGCTGACGCTGCTTAAGATGCTGATGATGCTGATGATGATTCCTCTTCTTCTTCTTCTTATTCTTATTCATTTTGTTACTTATTATATGTATGATAACTCGTATGCTGATGGTGGTGGTGATGATGACATGATGCTGATGATGATGATGGTTTGTGATGCTGATGTTGATGAGGATGCCGATGATAGTGGTGATGATGCTGCTGGTGATGATGATGATGATGATGATGATGATGATGTTGGCGGTGGTTGTGCTGATGATGATGCAGCTGATGCGGGTTATCATGCTGAGTACGATGATGATGAGACTGATGCTGATGATGATACTGATTCGGATGATGATCATGGTGATGTCGATGATGATGCTGATTATGCTGATGATGATGATGATGGTGACGATGATGTTCATGATGATGCTGATGATGACGAGGATACTGATCTTCATGCTAATCATGATTATACTTATGATTGCGACGAGAACCATGATGCTGCTGCTGATGATGATGCTTTACGTGACGATGATGCTGATGATGATGATGCTGTCGATTATGGTGATTGCGATGATGATGATGATGATGATGCTGATGATGATGATGATGATTCCGACCATGATGATGATGATGATGCTGATGATGATGATGATGATGATGATGATGATGATGACGGTGTTGATGGTGATGACGGTGGTGGTGTTGATTATGATGCTCATGGTGGACATGCTAATGATGATTATGATGATTGATGATGGTGATGATGACGATGACGATGACGAGGATGATTACGTTGATGACCATGATGATGCTGATTACGATGATGATGATGACGATGATGATGATGATGATGATGATGATGATGATGATGATGATGATGCTGATGCTGATGATGGTGATGCTGATGATGATGATGACGATGGTGGTGGTGATGCTGGTGGCGGTGGTGAGGACGTGGATGACGATGGTGACGATGGTGCTGCTGATGATGACGATGTCGATGACGATGCTGGTGATGCTGATGATGATGATGATGATGATGATGATGATGATGAAGATGCTGATGCTGTTGTTGATGATGATGATGATGATGATGATGATCGTGGTGGTTGTGGCGGGTATTTGATGAGGATGATACAGATGGTGGTGGTGGTGCTGGTGCTGATGAGGATGATGATGATGATGATGATGATGATGATGATGATGATGATGACAACGATGAGCATGATGATGAGTATAATGGTGACGGGGAGGATGGGCTTTGATGATGCAGACGTTGCTGCTGATGATGCTGGCGACGATGGACAGGATGCGCATGGCGATGGCGATCACGATGGCGATGGTGATGCTGCTGATGCAAATACTGATGCTGCTGCAATGTTGATGATGATGATGATCATCATCATGAGGACGCTGCTACCGTCTACGGCAACCATGGCGATGGTGATTCGCATGATGTTGGCGATGGAGATGATGTTGGCTATGGTGATGGCGATGTCGATGGCGATGGCGGTGATGATGATGATGATGATGATGATGATGATGATGATGATGCTGATGCTGATGCTGATGCTGATGCTGATGCTGATGCTGATGATGATGATGATGATGATGATGATGATGATGATGATGATGATGATGATGATGGTGTTATTGCGAAGGCCTTACGGCCGGTGCCGCCGACCCTGAATGGCGACGACGACGACGACGACGACGAGCGCTCTTGGGGGCCTCTTGGGGGTAGTTTGTGGGCCTCTTGGGAAGCTCTTAGGGGCCGCTTGGAAGCCTCGTGGGGGCCTCTTGGGGCTTCCTGGGGGTCTCTTGGAGGGGGCCTGGGACGTCTTGGAGGCTTCTTGGACGGTCTTGGGGCTATCTTGGGCGTTTTCGGCCGATCTTTGGGCGACTCGGGGCCCTCTTGGGCCGTCTCGGGGGCCATCTTGGGCATTCGGACCTCATTTGGAGTGTTTTCGAGGTTTCTAGGCCGCCCGAGGAAAAACGAATCTGCCCCCCCACCCCCCCAGGGACCCCCCCGGGACCCCCCCTGGGACCCCGCCCGGGACCCCCCCCCCCTGGGGAAGGGATCAAAGGGAAGGGGCTTCCCTTCGACTCGATTACGACACTGCTAGATTTTTCTCTCGTTCACGAGCTTGAGAAGGAAGCTGCAGGGAAAGGGGACGACGGAGGCGACGACCGACGGAGACGACGACTCGAACAGCCAAGCCCCTCGCACACGCCGAC
This sequence comes from Prorocentrum cordatum, assembly GCA_963575745.1. NCBI lineage: Eukaryota > Dinophyceae > Prorocentrales > Prorocentraceae > Prorocentrum > Prorocentrum cordatum. Next base: position 43,451 of record CAUYUJ010018024.1, read on the forward strand.
AGGGTCGGCGGATTTATGATGATGATGGCGATGCTGATGATGTTGATGCTGATGCTGATGATGATGATGATGATGATGATGATGATGATGATGATGATGATGATGATGATGATGATGATGATGATGATGATTCCGATGATGACCATGATGATGACGCTGATGCTGATGATGATGGGGGTGATGATGAGGATGATAATACTGCTGATGCTGTCCATGATGATGATAACGCTGAGAATGAGGATGAGGATAAGGATGATGATGATGCTGATGACGATGGCGATGCTGATGCTGATGCTGAAGATGATGATCATGATCGTGACCATATATAATCATGTTGATGACGCTGAAGGTGACGGCGACGATGCTGATTCGGATTATGATGATGCTGTGAATATTGTGATGATGCAAATGATGATGGTGTTGTTTTTGTTGGTGATGACGATGATGACGACGATGCTGATTATGGTATTTGTTGTCATGCTGATGATGATGCTGATGATGCTGATGCTGATGCGGATGCTGATGACGATGATGATAGTTACTGTGATGATGATGCTGATGATGCTGGTGATGATGCTGATGATGGTGATGCTGATATTGATGCAAATGATGATGCTGATGATGATGATGATTATGATGATGCCGAAGGTGACGATGACGATGCTGATGATGGTGGTGGTGATGACGACGACGACCACGATGGTGGTCATGATCATGGGGGTGGTGGTGGTGGTAGTGGTGATGATGACGATAACGAGGCGAGGAGGAGGAGGCGGATGAGGAGGAGGAGGAGGAAGAGGAGGAGGAGGAGGAGGAGGAGGAGGAGGAGGAGGAGGGGGAGGAGGGAGGAGGAGGAGGAGGAGGAGGAGGAGGCGGAGGGAGGCGGAGGCGGAGGCGGGCGGAGGCGGGCGGAGGAGGAGGAGGAGGAGGAGGCGGAGGAGGAGGAGGCGGAGGAGGAGGAGGAGGAGGAGGGAGGGAGGAGGAGGAGGAGGAGGAGGGAGGGAGGAGGAGGTGTGGAGGAGGAGGAGGGGAGGGTGAGGAGGAGGAGGAGGAGGAGGAGGAGGAGGAGGGGAGGAGGAGGAGGAGGATGAGGAAAGAGGAGGAGGAGGAGGAGGAGGAGGTGGAGGAGGGAGAGGGAGGAGGGAGGAGGAGGAGGATGAGGAGGAGGAGGAGGAGGAGGAAGAGGGTGAAGGAGAGGGAGGAGGAGGAGGAGGAGGAGGAGGAGGAGGAGGAGGCGGAGGCGGAGGCGGAGTAGGAGTAGGAGTAGGAGTAGGAGGAGGAGGAATACACATACACATCATACTGAACCGAATACTATTCATACGAATAAGATGAAGACTTCTACGAATAGGAAGGCTAACAACAATACTCATAGCAATACGAAAGCTGTCCGCAGTAATAGTTCTGACCATAATAATAATATGAATACTAATAGTAACACGCATCCTACGACTACGAACAATACTAATTATAGTACTGCTACTAGCAATAAGCATACTACTGAAGGTAATGCTACTGAGACAATTAATAATGCTAATGCTACGAATAATACTAATAACAGTCACACTAATACTAATAATGCGAACAACAACATCATTACGAAAACCAATAATCATAAAAAATACGACTGATATTAAGACTATTGATACTAATACTAAGGATAATGATATTACGAGTAAGAATAATGATACTAATGCTGATAATACTAATGACAATGGTAAGAGTAATGCTATGAAAGTATGAATAATACGAATCATGATGATACTGATGATAATCATACTAATAGTAAGAAAGAAAAAGAAGAAGAGCAGGGGGAGGAGGAGGAGGAGGAGGAGGAGGAGGAGGAAAGGAAGGGAAGGAGGAGGAGGAGGAGGAGGAGGAGGAGGAGGGAGGAGGGAGGAGGGAGGAGGGAGGTGGGAGGAGGAGGAGGGACGAGGGAGGAGGGAGGAGGAAGGAGGGAGGAGGATGAATTGTCGATGTGTCCGAATATGCTGCTTTCGAAGAATCTCCAGGCGATGATTGCCCTTCAGGTGCTGGAGACTACCCTAAAATATGTTTGCCCACAACGCCGAAGGGACTCGTTCACTGCCATACCAATTTCCCATCCTCTTGCGGATCGGAAGTTGTTGTTGCGAGGAAGCCTAAGGCTAATCGTTTTCTCATGTCCGGCGCGGCTCGAGAATTCTTGGCTCCTTCCCTCCTCCCATCCTCCCTCTCCTCTTCCTATGTCCTCATCCAACTTCCTTCCCACCGGAGATACTCATTGCAGCGCTGACGCTCGCAACGTGCACGCTGCTCTTCCAGATATTCAACATCTCCCGCAGCATTACCTCCAGGTTTTCGGGAGATTGGGGCCCGGTGGCAGGCGGCGATGACGAAGGCGAAGGTTGGTGTCGATCGCGACGATGGCGAGGATCTCGGCGATGATGATGATGGTGATGCTGATAATCATGATGATGATGCTGCTGCTGATGATGATGATGGCGATGGTGGTGACGATGATGATGATGATGATGATGATGATGATGATGATGACGGTGACGATGACGATGACGATGACGATGATGACGACGATGTCGATGGTGATGATGATGATGATGTTGGTGGTGACAATGACGACGATGACGATGACGTCGATGACAATGATGACGATGATGATGTCAAGGATGATTATCCTGATGATGGTGACGACTGTGATGACGATGGCGATGGTGATGGTGATGGTGATGGTGATGACGATGTCGATGACGATGACGATGGTGGTGATGAAGATGATGGTGGTGATGCTTATGATGACGGATTATGATGGTGATGATGATGTTGCTGTTGATGATGATGATGGCGATGGTCATGATGCTCATGATGATGATGATGATGATGATGATGATGATGATGATGATGGTGGTGGTGGTGGTGGTGGTGATGCTTATGATGCTGATGATGCTGCTGATGATGCTGATGATGGTGAGTAATTTGTGATGATAATAATGACGATGATGCTCACGACGATGCTGATGCTGCTGCTGATGATGATGTTGTTGATGATGATGATGCTGATGCTGCTGCTGCCGCTGATGATGATGCTGCTGATGATGCTGATGATGCTGATGATGCTGATGATGATGTTGACGCTGATACTGATGATGCTGATGATGATGACGATGATACTGATGATGCTGATGTTGATGTTGATGATGATGATGATGATGATGATGATGATGATGATGATGATGCTGATGATGCTGACGCTGATGATGCTGCTGATGCTGATGCTGATGCTGATGCTGATGCTGCTGATATTGATGATGATAATGATGACGATGGTGATGATGCTGCTGATGATGCTGATGCTGCTGATGATGCTGCTGATGCTATCGGTCCGGGTTAGGGTGTTTTTGATTACGAGGGTGCATCTCAAGTTTCGAGCGTGTTGGCACTGGGCAGTTGTCGTCGCAGATCTGTCTGCTCCTTCTTGCGGGAGGGGATTGCCGGGTTTGGCCTGGCCAGGTGGGCCCACCGCAGTGTTGTTTGGGCACACGGAGTTGTGGACCCCAGAGCCAAATCTCCTGGCGTGGGCACTTCGAAGGTGGCGTTGGGAGGGGGCCGAGGTGAAACTGCACATTGGAGTTAGCTTTACCGCTCCTTCCCTCCCTCTTCACTTGAGTAATGATTCGTGAGGTCGTTATCATATGACGACGATCGCTGGATTTTGGCTCAAGGTCGGAGGAGGGCCTTGAGCGACCCCTTGGATATCGATATGTTGGATTTGCGGCAGTCTGCCTGGCTGCCGGAAGATAAAACACCAACGTCGTATTGCCAATGTTTTTTTTGTCGTTGATACCTTCGTTACCGTCGAGGTATATTCTACATAAGACGCCGCACCGTGCCCGAGGGCCCCGGGGCCGCAGCCCCGACCACAAATGGGGGGACGTCGGGCCCAGCCCGCTCCACGGCGGGCCCCAGGTCGGCCCCCGGAGCGCCCAGACGGCCGTCCAGGCGGCCCCAGGCCGCCCACAGCCACCCTGAAGACAACCTCCAGCGGTCTCCGGCGGCTCAAGAGGCGTCTCGAACCGCCCCAGACCGCCCCAGACGCCTCCAAGACGCTCGAAGACCCCTGAAAGAGATCCCACCAGACGGCCCCGGGAAGCAAAAATAGCCCCGCTCCTTTCGTAAAACGTACATGTTTACCATATTCGATTTTTTGGCCTTCGTATCGTCCTTTACGACCTCCGACTCTCTATAGACCGCCCCAAGACGGCCCACGAAGCCCACAAGAGAGCCCCAAGACGGCCCCAGAGGGACCCTGGACAGTCCAAGAGGCGCCCAGGACGGCCCAAACGCGTCCCCGAAGGGCCCCAAGAGGGGCCCAAGACGGGACACCCAGTTGAACCTTCCAGCCCCCGCGCCCCAGGAGGCCCCCAAGATGCCCCTAAGAGATTCCCAAGAGGCCCAAAGAGGCCCCCAAGACGCCCGCGGCAGGCTCCCAAGGGCCTCCAGAGGCCCCCCCAAGAAAGAGGCTTCCAAGAGGCCCCCCGAGGTTCCCAGGAAGCCCCCAGGAGACCCCCAAGAGGGCCCCAACGGGCTTCTGAGAGGCTTCCCCAGAAACCTTCATGTATGTCTACATGCGCCCTTCGGTCCAAAAACCTGAGACCGTTCCTGGGACGCCGCCTGATTGGCACAGGTTTTCTTTGTCTCTGTCAAGGGGTGGAGCGGCAGCGACCCTTGTCGCTGGGGCAGGGGGAGCAGGCCCGGGCCCCGAAAATTTGGCGAGAAGGGCTTGCACGAACAGATTTTTAGAGACCACCTGCCCGTGGAACTGGCGACGCCGGGTGGCTTCATAGTTTCACAGCGCCTGGCGGCGGCAGCGTTGGCGCTTACTTTTCCTGCCCATGCACCTCTCTCTTCGGGGCCAGGGCCCGCTGTTGGGGGCCGCCAAACAGGTCCCAGGCCGATCAGACGGCCGTCCCGACGGACCAAGATTGCCCCGAGCTCCCCTGAAGACGGTTTCCAGAGGTTCGAGACGGCCCAAGAAGGTTCAAACAGCAGCCCGACGAGTGCTCCGAGAGGCCAAATTTAGATATCGTCCTTTAGTTTTTTGACGGATTTCGGGCTTCCAACGCTCCCAGACGGGTCAAGAGGTTCCGCAGACCGCCGTCAAGGCGGCTCTAGAGGGGAGGCGTCCACGACGATCCAAGACCAATTCAAGAGGACCCGCATGAGTGCCCCATCCCCTCAGGAAAACTTGCACTTTTTAGTATATTCGTTTTTTAGTTTTAACAGTCAAAGGCACCCCAGAGGTCTCCAAAAACGCCCACAGACAGCCCATGAGGCTCTCAAGAGTGCCCCCCTAGACGGCTCAAGAGGGCCCCAAGATGGACCAAGAAAACCCGAAGACGGCCCGAGAGGGCCCCAGGATGGAGGGGTAATACGAGCTGCTATTTGGAACCCTCTGCCCAAAAATGACCCCCGAGGCCGCCTATAGGTGCCCAACAGGGCAGGCCGAAAGAGGCCCCTGGGAGGCCCAAAAGAAAACACAAAGAGGCCCCCGAGAGACCCCAGGAGGACTCCGGGAAGCCTCCAGGAGACTCCGAAGAGGCTCCAACCAGGCTCCGAGAGACTTCGAAAGAGACCTGGGCCCCAAGATGCCCCAACATGGTTGGTATGCTATCACAGCGTGAGGAGACAAAACGAAAACGGTCTGGGCACGTCCCAGCAGGACCCGAGACGGCTCAAGAGAGTTCTTGCTTCTTCCATAGGTCTTTCTGCCTCCTGTCTGTCTTTCCTCGTCCCGCCTGCACGTGCTCCGCCAGCCGGCGTGACAGCGCGTGCATGCCGTTTCAAGGCGGCTTTCTCTCCGTGCTCCGTTACCGCTCCTTCGTCCTGCACATGCTCCGCCAGTTGGCGTGTCAGCGCGTGCATTTTATAGCACGGCTGTGTTTCTCCTTCGTCTGTCTTTCTTCGATCTTCCTGCAAGTGCTCCACCACCCGGCGTGACAGCGCGCGCATTATGTGTTAAGGCAGTTTGTTCTCCGTCCTCTGGGTTTCTTCTGCACGTGCTCCGCCAGCTGGCGTGGCAGCGCGTGCATTCTATTTCAGGGCAGTTTTCGTCCCGTCCTCCGTCATTCCTCGTCCCTCCCGCACATGTTCGGCAAGACAAGCCAAGAATATGTGACGACATCCAAAGACCAGCAAACTACGGCCTCGACATTTCATCATAAAGCCAGTCAATGCCCCAAGCCTGTTCAGCGATCTCCTCGACGAACCCACAGGCCAATACCTGCGCGTCGTGACAGCGAAGAGTCAACCCTGGACGGCGCCATCGGGGCCACAAACACTTGCCCCCCCACAAGAGCGCCTGAAAAAAACCCAAAGCCAGCCCAAGGGAGCCCTGCGACATCCCATAACCGGCCCACGACGGACACAACTCTTCTCCGATTGCGAGTCGCCTGGAAACCCCGACCTCCGTTTCATCACAGCGCCATGGGCTGGACTAGAACCTAAGCGCGCGAAGCGCACGCGTGGTTCTAGTGTGCTATAATCCAGCATCCGACCTTCCACCTCCAGCATCCGACCTTCCACCTCCACCTCCACCCATAGACATCCAACCTCCATCAACTCAGAACTCCGACATCCGGCTTCCACCATCCGACCTTGCACCTCCACCTCAACCTATCGACTTCCAGCCTCCATCATCTCAACAACCCGACCACCAGCCTCCAACATCCGACTGTCCACTTCCACCTCCACCTATCGACCTCCAACCTCCACTGGCCCAGCATCCGGACATCCAATTCCCAACATCCGACTTCCACCTTCCACCTCAACCCGACAATACATACCTCCAATCAGCAGTCACAACAACCACCGCAACCCCACAACACAGTAATTTTACGATTATACATAAAAATGCCCGGAGCCTCACTAATGACGCAGCGGTTGATTTACTTGTGCAAGAGCTCTCAGGCGTGCAATGGGACCTTGTAGCACTCAACGAAACATGGAGGACAGAAAAACAGGAATATTGGGTCACGGAGCCTGGTGAACACATATTTGCAGCTTCAGGACACGACTCTCCAACTCGTGGGGTTGCTCTTCTCGTTCACAAACAGCACGCGCGACGCATACGAAGATTCAAAGCTGTGAACGAACGAATTGCATACATTGACGTTGACATCGGGAAGCACTCACTCCGGATCATCACAGCTTACTTTCCACATGGGGGTTACGGTGATCAGCACGTGCAGACCGTGTACGACGTGCTCACAGAGATCCACACCGATGCCTTACAGCAGAAGTTGACGACCGTGCTCACAGGAGATTTCAATGCACAAGTCGGCAGAAAGTACGACGACGGCGACGACGGCAACGCCAACGACGTGGACCGGCACACTCTCGGAAGGTACGGTCTGGACATGTGCAACCAGCGTGGGATTTGGCTACGATCGTGGGCCTGCGTACGGAAACTCATCATCGCGAACACCATATTCTGCAAGCACCCGCATAATATCTTCACGTACGCACGCACTGGCGCCAGACACACACAAACGCAGATAGACTATATACTGGTGGACCGGAAGGCCCGGCACCTGGTGCTCGACGCATTCGCCACGATTTGCCCTGACCTCGGCTCCGACCACCAGGCCGTGCACCTCCGACTAGCACTGAATGGCCCGACATGCCAGCCACGACGACGAAAGCGACGACCACGACGCAACCACATTCACCAGCCGCTGCAACCTAACGACCCGGATTTCCAGCAGCACTTAAAGAAACATTTGACGTGCAACGACCCGACAAGCAGCAGTCAGGACGCCTGCGCGCGCACCGAAGAAGCACTTAGAGCAGCCTACAAAGATCATCAACAGCAGAGGGAGGATCAACACATGCATGAACCGCAACAGCAACAAGGTACTGCCTGTGTCGACGACGAAGCCCGACGATACCTACAAGCACTCATCAGACAACGCTGGAACACGCCGCACAGCGACACAGCCACGAGGACAACTCTCAGCAAACGTATTCTACGTCAGCACCGGGCGATTAAAAGAGCTCAGCGGCAGGTGGCGCTGAACGAGATCATAACCAAGTTCAGGGGCCTCAACAACATATCCGGCATCAAATCCAGCAAGAAGAAGGACCTCATACCAGCCATGACGACGGCAGACGGTGTCCACAAGACAGACCGTCATGGGATTGCTGACGTCTTCGCCGATTTCTACGAGAAGTTGTACCGGTGCCCCCCCGAAGCTCATCCGCCAGCGCAGGAGAGTGCAACCTCCCACACCAATAACAACACGACGACTCACATGTTACAGAGTATCCCACCTTTCACCGACGACGAACTACACCAGGCAGTGAAGTAACTGAGAAACGGCAGGTGTAAAGATACGGCAGGTCTTACCGCAGAGCTTCTGAAAGCAGGAGGGCGCATCATGGAACAGCACTTGTTGAAGCTCTTTAACGGCATCTTGGCGCCGGAGCAGACACCGCCAGAGCAATGGAGACGGACTACAATCAGCGTCATACACAAGTCTGGGGATCCACAATTACCCAATAATTACAGACCAATTGCCATCATACCGTTGCTGTACAAGCTAATGGCCCGACTGCTTTGCAACAGACTCGAGGCGCACTTCGACTCACAGCAATCACCTGACCAAGCTGGCTTTCGAAAAGGTTTCTGCACGGAGGTTCACTTATTCACCACAACGATGCTACTCGAACAATCCAACGAATGGCAAATGAATCTTTGGACGGCAGCGATAGACTTCAAGAAGGCATTCGATTGCGTATATCACCACTGCCTCTGGGAAGCTCTCCGCGATCAAGGTGTGCCTGCACCCGGCATCACCATGCTCCAGAAATTATACAATAGACAGACTGCGACAGTGCGGACCGACGTCAACAGCAGAGGATTCAGTATTGAACGGGGCGTCAAACAAGGCGACCCTCTAAGTTCTTACTTGTTCAACGCGTTGCTCGAGCACGTGTTCCGGAAACTCAAGCCAGTCTGGACACGTAAGGGCTTTGGCATTAAGTTGGGACATACCAAACCGACGCTTCTTACCAACTTGCGCTTTGCAGACGACGTCCTACTACTCGCACCCAACCTGAGACAACTGAAATGTACTCTTCGTGATCTCAAACAAACAGCGTCAAAATGTGGGCTCGAGATACACCCAGACAAGACGAACATCCTCACGAACATAAGCCGGCGACAGGGGCGAACGATTACTCATGTTGATATCGACGACGACAGAGTCGAAATCCTCAGCGACGAACAGAGCACGAAGTACCTCGGCCGGAAGCTTACATTCCACGACTACCACCCCACCGAGCTCGCCAACAGAATCGCAATGGCATGGCGCAAATTCAACCACTTGCGCGACGAACTAACGAGCAAACGGTACCCGCTCCACAGCAGGCTCCGGCTATTCAGCGGCGCCGTAACACCGACAGTTATGTATGGCTGCACTTCGTGGACTCTTACCAAGGACCTGCTGTTGACATTACGACGTGCACAACGACGTATGCTACGACTCATTGTGAACACTCCGAGGCGACGGGGGAGCACCCGACAGGACGCAGCAGACGACGACGACGCCCAGTCCAACCCTGCTCGCACCGACGATGACACCAGCGACAGCACGACCGACGCAAGAAGGGAATTCGAGTTCGACGACGTCGAAGACGATACAGGACTCGAACCATGGGAGGAGTTCATTCGCAGAGCCACACATGTGGCTACAGATCTCGCTGCCCGCTCCCACGTGGACGAGTGGACAACAACAGTATACTACAGACGAAAATGGCGGTGGGCAAAGCGAGTGGCAACACACTCGAACCTTAGATGGAGAAGGCTTGCGGCAGCGTGGGAGCCGGAAGTCCACGACAATCGAATAGCACAGCGCAGACATGGACGACAACGCAAGCGGTGGTGCGACGACATATCACAGTTTATACAAATTACCACTGGGAGTATCACCAAACATTGGTTATATTATGCTTGTGACCAGAAATTATGGGACAGCTGGGAAGACGCCTTCCTCCACCACATGCAATAACCGGGCTCCGGCCCGCCCGCGCTGCTCCTAGGGGGCCCGCCGGCCGCCCGGCGGACTCAGCGCGCTCTTCTCTTCTCTTCTCTATAACCAGGATATTCTACGCCTTGCCTGGGCGAAGCCGCAAGGCTTGGCATAGAAGGAAGGGTTTCGGACTTGACTGGCATAACGCATTTGTTTCAGAAGACCAGTTAGTCTGATTCAGAGGAGGAGGAGGAGGAGGAGAAGGAGGGGGAGGAGGAGGAGAAGGAGGAGGAGGGGGAGGAGGAGGAGGAGGAGGAGAGGAGGACTCTTGGGGCCTTCTAGGAGCTTCTCGTGGGCCTCTCGGAGTGGGGGGGTGGGGGGGGGGGGGGGGGGGGGGGGGGGTGGTGGTGGGGGGTGGGGGGGTGAGCAGGCGCGCGGGCGGGCGGGTGGGCGGGCGGGGGGGCGCGCGCCGCACATCCCCCCCGCCCGTCGCCCCCATAACACATCCCGCGCGCACGCCTTACACTCCCCCCGCCCGTCGCCCCCATCCCGACGCACACGCGCGCGCGCGCTGTCACATACGCATTCACGCACGCATGCGTACACACATACCTATAAGACCACCCTTCGGGTGATAAGGAGGTTCGGGGGGGCGGGAGGAACCAGCGTCTCACTCGATCGGTCTCACTATCGATCTCACAATCGATCTCACTACCGGTCTCGCTCGATCGTTTCTCTCGATGGATCTCATTCGATTTATTTCATTCGATCGATCTCGCAATCTATCTGACCATCGATATCACTATCGATCTCACTATCGATCTCACGACCGATCTTGCAATCGATCTCACATTCGGCCTCGCTATCGATCTCACTATCGATATCACAATCGATCTCACAATCAACGTCATCATCATCAACATCATCGTCATCACCGTCATCAACATCATCATCATCATCATGGTAACAGTTTTAGTGTGGAGTGTGCTGGGACAGGGTTTCAGTGGCCGCACATATGTAAATGTTTGTGCTCAAGCTCTTGAGGGGCAGGCAAGCCGCCGCCGCGCGTTTCCTTTCGGATCTCTCGCGCGGCGCCTCGCAGGCCCTGGTGGTGTGGTCGGCCACGCCCTCATCGTCTCCCGCGTGCCCTGCCTGTTCGTGCGAGTGCTCCCCGACGCACAGCGTCTCCTGCCCGAACATCGACGGGCCCCGCGCGCTGCAGGTCTTGACGGGCTGGTGCAGCCACACCGTGTTCTTCTTCCTCGGTCTGCTGGTGGGCGTCTTCGTGGTGCCCGCGAGCTGGTGCTGGAGGTCGCAGGCTGCGGGGGTGAGAGCCCCGGTCCCCTCGGAGGCGGTCAGTGCGGGCGCGGAGGGCTTGGCGCCGTCGGTCGAGCAGCGTCGCCCTTTGGGTTTCGCAGCAGGCGAGGGCCGCCATTCAGGATGCCACGGCCAGGTGATGTGCGCGCCGTTCGATATCGTGTGGGAGGACCCGCAGTATATCATGAGCGGGTTACGTTGCTGGACTGCCGCGTGCACCCGATAGTGCGCGACTCGGCTGGGCGGCGGGCGCTGTACTTCGCCATGGCGGCCCTGCTGGCCTCCTCCACGCCCCAGGCGGACTGGCCGATCAAAGGCCCGCGGCCGACACAGTGGTGCTTTGACCACATGAGGCGCGACGGGGGCGGCCCGCTGGCGTCGCACTCCAAGTGGAAGGCGAGGCTGCGCGATACGGACTCGATGTGCCAGCAGCACGAGATGAACTGCAGGCTGCTCGCGCTAGGCAGTTGCTACGACCAGGTTAGCTGCGCGGAGTTTGCGTCGTGCGGGCTGATCTGTCGCCAGATCCAGGTCATCGAGGGGCAGCACTACGAGGACTCCGTCACCGCGCAGGTGGCCGCGGAGGACAAGAAGGCGGGGAAAGACAAGAGCGCCAAAGCTGCCGGCGAGAGCTTGCTGGCGGTAGAGGCGGACAACTATTTGGGGGTGTCGGCGCGCAAAGGCAACCTGTGCATTGCGCCAGCCCTCACGGACTTCATCGTTGACCAGTTGAAGGCGGAGGCCGCCATTGCCAAGGAGAGGCGCAAAGCCCGCGAGGAGCGGGCGGCGCGTGCATAGCCTTTCGAGAGCTTCTCCCAGGCGGGCGCAGGCGCTTCGGTGCCGCCTGGGCGAGTCCTGCTTTTTCGCGGGGGCTGCGCCTCCACCAGTGTTGTCGCGATGGGCCCTGGAGTTCGTCAGCGTGATGTGTTCCCCCTGCCTGCTCTGGCGGTGGGCGCTCGCGTGGAAGCTTGCCGCAGCCGTCGGGGGCGCCAGCGCGCCCAGCGCGGCGCTGCATGGCGGAGATGGGCTACCGACGGCATCGCAGTCCTGAACCAGCTGAGCGGCCACTTCTCTCCTGCGCCTGCCCCGCCTGGGTTAGCGGCCTCGGCGGCGCAGGCGAGTGCGATGGATCGCGCCTCTCGGGCCAATCAACATTTTCCGCTTCCTCCTGAATCTCATGAGGATGCTCGTTCGGGCGAAGCAGCCTTGACAGAGCTGCTCGCGTCGGCGCCCGGGTGCTCCTCTGACCCCCAACGCGTCAAACCCTACAACAAGGACCTGGCGCCCTGGCCTGATCTTTCGACGGCCCCAGCTGATGTCGCTGATCTCGTCGGGGAGGCCGAGCGCGAATGTTTGTCGGGATGGAGACGGACCATGCTCAAGGGTGAGTCGTCTGCTTCAGATCTGAGTGCGGCTTCGGTGCCGCAGCGCCCTTACGTCGACCCGTTTTTGGGCAACAGCCCCAGGGCCTGCGCCGGCTTCGTGGGGAAGTTGCTGCAGGGTGGTATGATCTCTTTCCGTGTGGCGCGGGCTGGTGATCTTTATAACTTGGGTTTTTCTTTGTTGATGAGGTTGGCAAGGGCGCGCTTCGCCTCGTCTTCGACACGAGGGTGGCGAACGAGGAGTTCGTGGCGCCGCCCAAGACAATGCCCCCCACGGCGGCGGCGTGGGCCGCCCTGGAGTCGGACCACCCCGCGGTGCTGGCCCAGGGCGACACCCAGTGCGCCTTCTACCACATGCTCGTGCCGAAGGGCATGGAGGATCTGTTTACGCTGCCCGCCATCTCCAATCGCTTGCTCAATGTCAAGCAGCTCGACGGCCTCCCCATCCCTTCCGACTGTTTCCTCCAGCCAGTGGTGCGCGTCCTGCCGATGGGATGGAGCTGGTCGCTGCTGTTCTGCCAGAGCATCATGAGGAGGGCTCTCGTCCATTGCGGGTTCGGCGACGGTGACCTCATCGAGGATGGCCGCCCAAGCCCCGTCCTCTCTGCCAAGGACAGCATGGCAGCCGCGGGCTACGTCGACAACTTCGCCATCGTGGGGGGCGACCCCATCGCCGTCACCTCCAAGAGGGATGAGGCGACTCGCGCGCTGGAGGCTTGGGGGCTACCTGTGCACTCGCTCGATGCCGCCTCGGCCGTATCCGTCTTCACGGGACTCGAGATCAATGGCGAACTTGGGACCGAGAGGGTGAAGCCTGCTAGCGTCATACGCCTTCGGCAGGCGCTGATGGCGGTCTTGCGGCGAGGCGCCGCCTCGCCTCGCATGCTCGAAGTCCTTCTGGGCCACATCGCGTGGGCGATGATCTGTAAAAGAGAGACCCTCTGCATCCTGTCGTCTGTCTACGCCTTTAAATCCCAGGAGGGCCCTGGAGTCAGGCCCCTGTGGGCCTCCGTCAAGTTCGAGCTTTGGTGTGTGGCTAGTACGTTACCTTTATGGACTTCGCACATGAACATCCCCCGGGGCTCCCACGTCTCGGCTTCGGGCGCCTCTCCTATCGGTGCGGGCGTGTGCGCTCGCAAGGAGGTCGGGCCTCGGGTGGCCGAACTTGGGAGGCAGGCGGAGAGGTGGAGATATCGTTGTACTTCGGCGGTTTCGGCACGTTCGAATGCGCTGAGTCTCGGAGGGCCCCCCGACGACTTCGACATCATCGAGGGTTTCTTGGACTCGAACCCTGAGGGCTTTTGCGAGGGCTTCAACGAGATCCCCGGGGAGCTCATGCAGGTCTCGTCGTGGGTCACCGTGATCTCCAGGAGGCATTGAAACCCGTCCAAGAACATTTTAAAGCACGAGGGTGACGCGCTGTGCGACGCAGTTCGGCACGCCACCCGCAACGTTTCGCTTCATCACCGTCGCCTTCTGCTTCTCGTAGACAATTTACCTTTGGCTCTGGCGGCTGGCAGGGGTCGAGGCCGCAAGCCTACCCTTCGGCGACCCTTGCGGAGGATCGCCGCGCTCGCGCTGGCCACCAACCTTCGGTGCTATGTGCGGTGGGTACCTTCTGAGCTGAACGTTGCGGACGGGCCATCTCGCCATGGCTTTTTCCACGGCAGAAGCTTCGAGGAGGCGCGCCTCTCCTCGGCAGATCGCTCCCTCCCTGAAACAGACTGCTGCTCCGATCGTAATCGCTCAGGCGGCGGCTCGCCCTCGGGCCGAGGAGTTGTTCGGGGGGCCCCTCAGCTTCCTCGAGAACTCAGCGGTGTCGGACCCTACTCGGGCTCGGTACCGCAGCCGCGCCCTGCGCCTCCTGGAATGGTTGGGCTGGCGCGAGCTGAACTTCACCACCGCCAGCCAGCTGGACAGCATCCTCGCGTGCTTCCTGACGGACTTGGCCCTGGGCGGTTTCGACGCAGCGACGGGGGGATTACGGTCGCGGCGCTGCGCCACTTCCTGGCGCACATCCTCGTCGGGAAGCGGCCGCTCCCGCGGTCGGCGCGAGCCCTCGATGGGTGGCGCCGTCTGGCGCCGCCGCAGAAGCGCCTGCCTCTTCCTCGCTCGGCCGCGATGGCAGTCGCAGGCTGGCTGATCTGGATGAACCGGCCCAGCATGGCGGTCTTCGTGGCGCTGGTCTTCCACGCGTACCTCAGGCCGTCGGAGGCCTACAGGCTGCGCGTGGGCTCGCTGGTGCCGCCGATCCCATGGTCGGGCTTCAACGCGTGGGGCATCATCGTGAACGACGCGAAGTCTGGTCGCCCTGGCAAGACGGGGGTGATGGACGAGCCGGTGCTGGTCGACGCTCCCGAG
Source organism: Prorocentrum cordatum (assembly GCA_963575745.1). Taxonomy (NCBI): domain Eukaryota; class Dinophyceae; order Prorocentrales; family Prorocentraceae; genus Prorocentrum; species Prorocentrum cordatum. Next base: position 58,536 of record CAUYUJ010018024.1, read on the forward strand.
CTCTGGCCCGTGCTGCACGCGCTGACGCTCGACGCGCCCGCGGACGCCAGCCTCTGGGACTTCAGGCCCGCCGACGTGCGCGCGATGTTCCGCCGGGCCTTGCGCGAGCTGGGGCTGCAGAAGGAGGCCCCGTTTTTGTGCACCCTCCGTCATGGGGGGGCCTCGCACGTCTTGCTCTCGGGCACTCGTACGATAGTGGAGGTCGAGGAGAGGGGGGGGTGGATATCATGCAAATTCTTGAGGAGGTACGGGAAGAGGGCTCGCATGCAGCAGCGGATCAGGGACCTCCCGCCTCAGATCGCCGTGTTCGGCGTGCAGGTGTTCGCGAGGCTCTCGGAGCTGATCGAGATCAAGTTCGTGAAGGACAGCTTCCCGCTGCCAGTGCCGCTCCAGCCGGCGCCCGCCCTGCCGCGGGTCGTGGGGCGGGCGCCCGTTCTGTCCAGAAAGTAGGTGCGCGCATGCGTGCTGCCTTCCGACGTGCCTTTGCGTGGGCGCCCCGTCGCCGTCGGCTCGTTTTGCCAGTGGTTGGGCTCCGCGGGGCCCCATTTGCAAAGCGCTGCGCCGTCGCGGTTGGGGTTGTCCCTCGCTTGGTGCAGGTCGAAACGTGGGCCTTGCGCTGTGCGAGCAGGGCGTCGTCGATCGACTCCTTGGGTGGATTCGTTCGTCGGCGGTCTGTGCATGCTGGTTCTCTTTGCCGCGCGGGTCTTGGATCGAGTCTGGGCCCCCGCCTGTCCGCGCAGTGTCTGACCCTTGGGGTCGGGCCGCGCCTGCTAGCCTGCGGTCGCAGCTCCCGACGTCTGTAACTGACAATGTCGAGATGCGCGCAGCCCTCAGAGTCATTCGTGCCTGTATCGACTTGTCTGTACCTGTCTGTCTTGAGCACCCGCGTGCCAGTTTCATTTTTGCGTTGCCTGAGTTTCGGACTCTAGTCAGTCTCCCGTCGATTCTCAAAGTTGACCTGGGCCTCTGCCAATTCGGAGCGGCAGCCCGCTCGGCCACGCGAGTGTTCTGCCGGTACTGTCCTCAGCTCCAGCGCCTCAACGCTTGTTGCAGTCTGCGTGGCAAAGTGTGCTCGGGATCGGGGCGACCTCATTTGCAATTCGACGGCCGCGCGGCCAGAGGCGTGGCTTGCCGCTACAAAGCTGCGCGCTTCCCCGTCCGAGCTGCAGAGCTGGTGGCCGACTCCCTCGTTGAGGCTATAGATGATCTGTCTCGGTCCAGGATGTATGGTCTCTGCGGGGTTCGGCCATGATGTCGTGTTACACAGTGTACGTCTGTGCTGTCTGCAGTGTCTGTCGCCACTCGTGGTCTTGATGCATCGCTTCTTGCCATCGCCACCGTCAGCTTTTCTAAAAAGGAACGCTATGGCCACGGCGACCCCCCTCGGCATGGTAACAACTTTAGTGTGGAGTGTGCTGGGACAGGGTTTCAGTGGCCGCACATCTGTAAATGTTTGTGCTCAAGCTCCCAAGCCCGCCCGCCCTCGCTTGAGGGTTTAATTTCGCTATTCGACGTCTGTGCTGCCTGCAGTGTCTGTCGCCACTCGTGGTTTTGATGCATCGCTTCTTGCCGTCGCCACCGTCAGCTTTTCTAAAAAAGGAACGCTATGGCCACGGCGACCCTCCTCGGCATCATCATCATCATCAGCATCATCGGCCCACCATCATCATCCTCATCACCTCGTCATCATCATCACCATCATCATCGTTGGGGCACAATCATCGTCACCATCATCATCAACACCATCATCATCATCAATATCACCATCATCGGGACACCTTCATCACCATCATCGGAACGCCATCATCATCACCATCTCATCACCATCATGAACAACATCACAAGCATCATCATCATCGGGGCACCATCATCATCAGCAACATCATAACCATCATCAGCATCAGCACGATCGGGACGCCATCATCGTCACCATCATCAGCATTACCATCATCGTCATTGGGACACCATCATCACCATCAACATCAGCATCAGCATCATCACCATCATCGGGCCACCATCATCAACATCATCCTCATCAACATCATCATCCTCGTCATCAGCATCATCATCATCATCATCGGGACATCACCATCGCCATCATCATCATCACCATAATCGTCATCATCGGGACACCATCATCATCACCATCATCTTCAACAGCATCATCATCAACCTCATATCGTCATCATGGTCATCATTATCTTCATCATTAGGGCACCATCATCATCATCATCATCATTTTCTACATCAACACCAACATCTCATCATCATCATCCATCACCATCAAAATCATCAGGATCATCATCATCATCATCATCATGTGGACATCATAATCATCATCGGGACACCATCATCATCACCACCATCACCATCATCATCATCAACATCGTCAACATCATCATCATGATTATCATCAACATCATCGACATCATCATCATCATCACCATCATCATCATCATCATCATCATCATCATCATCATCATCAGGACACCGACGGGGCACCGGCGGGACACCGGCGGGACACGGCGGGCCACCGGCCCCGGGAAGGGAATCATTTGGTCCGGCCGCGCCTCAGCCGGAGGAGACTTTCTTCTCGCCCGCCCACGCAGCTTCGCGTCGCACGCACGCACGGCACGCACGAACACGAAACCGAAACCGATTTCCCGGTAGGGGGGCTTTCCGTTCCACTTCGATCTCACCCTTTCACCTCCGACACAGGCCACGCACTACAGTTGACCAAAGCAACCACAGCAATCACAAAACCCAAGCTAGAAGCAGCAACCACCAAGGCATCTAGGGAGTCTATGCAACTGCACCCCACTTGCGCACAGTTTTTCTTGGTGCGAGTCCATGCGCGCGTGCGAACGCAAGCTCAGAGAAGCGGCGCTTCCCGTTCTTTTCTGGGTAGGTTCCCCTCACAATGGCCGTTTCGCTCGAGACATCCTCGAAACATTGAGATGTTGAAGCCGTGTGGTTAAGACGTCTTTTGTTCAACATGAGGCTCTCGCTCGAGACACCCTCGAACCATGAGCTACTGAGTTCGCTCCTGCAATTGAGCGAATCGTTGGAAATTGCCGTTTCGCTCGAAACATCCTCGGAACATTGAGATGTTGAAGCCGTATGGTTAAGACGTTCTTTGTCAAACATGAGGCTCTCGCTCGAGATATCCTCGGAAAACGGCATTCGCTGCGCTCGAGGTGCTGACTCCTCCGTCTTTGAGGTCTCCTCCGTCTCTGAGGTCTACTCCGTCTCTGAGGTCTCCGTCTCTACTCCGTCTCCTCCGTCTCTGAGGTCTCTTCCGTCTCTGAGGTCTCCTCCGTCTCCTCCGTCATCCTCCTCCTTCTCCTCTTCCCCCTCGTTCCCCTCCTCCTCGTCCTCCTCCTCCTCCTCCGTCTCTGAGGTCTCTTCCGTCTCTGAGGTCTCCTCCATCTCCTCCGTCACCGTCTCCTCCTCCTCCTCCTCCTCCTTCTCCTGCTCCTGCCCTTCCTTCTCCCCCTCCTCCTTCTCTGAGGTCTCCTCCGTCTCCTCCGTCTCTGAGGTTCCTGCGTCTTTGAGGTCATCTCCGTCTCTCAGGTCTCTGAGGTCTCTTCCGTCTCTGAGGTCTCCTCCGTCTATGGAGTCTCCTCCGTCTCTGAGGTTTCTGAGGTCTCTGAGGTCTCCTCCGTCTCTGAGGTCTCCTTCTCTGAGGTCTCGTCTTCTCCGTCTCTGAGGTCTCTTCCGTGTCTGAGGTCTCTTCCGTCTCTGAGGTCTCTTCCGTCTCTGAGGTCTCTGAGGTCTCTGAGGTCTCTGAGGTCTCCGTCTCCTCCTCCCCCCCTCCTCCTCCGCCTCCTCCTCCTCCTCCTCCTCCTCCTCCCCCTCCTCTTCCTCCTCCTCCTCAATTCTTTTTTCTTGTTTTTTCATCACGCACGCACGCCGCACATCCCCCCCCGCCTGTCGCCGCCATAACACATCCCGCACGCACGCCGTACAACCCGCCCACCCATTGCCCTCATTACACATCCCGCACGCACGCCGCACACCCCCCCCCGCCCGTCGCCCCCATAACACATCCCGCACGCACGCCGTACATCCCCCCCGCCCGTCGCCCCCATAACACATCCCGCACGCACGCCTTACATCCCCCCCTCCCGTCGCTCCCATTACACAACCCTGCACACGCGCGCACACACGCACACAGCCGCTCACACAGGCACATACACAGGCACGCGTACATACACGCCCGCTCGCACCAGAGTAACCACAGCAACCACAAGCAACCATTAAGCTCTTGGCGTGCTCAAACATACGGTATCTGACAAGCCTTGTGGACAAAGCTAGAAGCAGCAACCACCAGGGCATCTAATGAGTCTATGCAACTGCACCCCACTTGCGCACAGTTTTTCTGGGTGCGAGTCCATGCGCGCGTGCGAACGCAAGCTCAGAGAAGCGGCGCTTCCCGTTCTTGTCCGGGTAGGTTCCCCTGATCGTGGCCTGACTTCGCGCTTCTTGATTGCCTCTCCTTCCCCTCCCTTCCGCAGCTGGTGCTACTTGCCCTCGCCCTGGTCCCAGTTGGCCCGAAGCTTTCCTGCCTCGTCCGTCCTTTTCCCCGCGCCTCTCGTTCACCCTTCGTCGCCGTTGCTGGGCCACGCCGAACGCCGGAGGGGTCCTTCATCGAGGTTTCGCGGCTCGCTCCAAAGGGAGCCAGTTGCCTCGGGCAAGCAGGCCCGCGATTGTGAATAATGGCCTTGCGCCCCCTTTGAGACGCAAGCTCCACTTAGAGCGAGCAGTTGGCGCCTTGGGCCTCCGACCGCCCTTACCTTACCAGGCCTTGCCTTTCCTTACCCCATCCCCTTCCTCGTTCCTCATTATCCTCTTCCTCCTCCGTCAGGCCTGTCCGCTAGCTCGAGGTGTCACACTGCGTGTAGTTTTGCTGCTCTCACCTTGGTGTGCCGGAGTTCATCAGGGAACGATTCATGCCAAACCATCCTCTTCCCCCTAGCCCCCTCCTCCCTCCTCGCTCGCCGAGCAAGGGATGGACTCCAGTGTTGATATACTCCGAAGTTGATTTTCCCGTGCGAATCCGCGAACGAATCGTGGATTCGGTAAGAGAAAACATTTGGGGTACATCAATTCTGTAGTCGATCCCCTAGTCAATCCATCACCCACTTGGGGGCCGGAGTGGAGGTGGAAGTACCAGTGGCTCCTGACCGACGGGATCACACACGCGCTTTTCCTGTTCGTCCTTGCGGCGATGATGTGCGCCTTGCGCCTTGCCGCTCGTTTCTGGGCGCCTGGTTTGCCCTCCGTATTGGATGATGAGGAGGAGAACTATAGGAAACCCAGGATGCACCAACGATGCTGCGTTGCAATGCACCTTCCAGTCCAAAGTCCCCTCCTAATCCCTGTAATCGTTTCTGTTCGCTACGGGGAGCGGCCTTTCAATGACGAGCGCCCCATTGAATATCAACCGCCCTCCAACAGTGTAAATTTCGGAATTGTCAATCTTCACGATATCAAGATGTGAGGAAGTCTCGGGCGATCGTCCCTCTCCCTCTACCGACACGCCTGGTGGTGTGACGCGAAGGATTTGCATGGGAAACGGATGGGTGGATGATGATGATGATGCTGATGATGCTGATGATGATGATGATGATGATGATGATGATGATGGTGGTGGTGGTGGTGGTGGTGGGGGGGAGCAGGAGGAGGAGGAGGAGGAGGAGGAGGAGGAGGAGGAGGAGGAGGAGGAGGAGGAGGTCGAGGAGGAGGAGCGCAAGGATGCGGCGAAGGGAGGAGGAGGAGGCGGAGGAGGAGGAGGTGGAGGCGGTGGAGGCGGAGGAGGGAGGAGGAAGAAGGGAAGGTACCTTTGTCAGCTGGGAGACAGCCAGCCGATCAGTCTGGGCCTCAGGGGTACCTGCCTCGCAAGGTCCCCCGCTGCACCCGCTCGTGACCCTCGGGCGCGGAAGGCCGAGCGCCCTTTTGATACCGTTGGGTGCGCTTCTGCAGCGCCTCTGCTCCAGCCGAGACAGAGGCCTCCACTGCTCCAGGCCCCTCCTCCCTCCTAGCTCCCCGGGCTCCCTCCCACTCCCGTCCTCCTCTGGCTTCGCCCTGCTCTGGAGGTACCTCTGGGCACCCCACAAGTACAGCCAGAGGTTCGCGTACTCGCACCAGCTCGACGGCGTCGGCCTCAGAACGCGTTGCCGCGCTCGGCGGTCCCTTTCTCCTAATCGGCCTCGTAGTCGTCGTCCTCCTCCTCCATTCCTTTTACTTATACATAACTTCTCCCTGAGGCCAGTTTTTAGGGCGGGCCGGGTGTTTCGCCAGAGACTTTCTCACCATCTATGACCCTGGAGCGTCAACATTGGCAACAGTTTCACAGATGGAGGGCGGGCCGTTTTCAAAATGTGGCTCTCGCCTCAGCGCCGCGCACATTCGTTGATGAAAGTTGGAAGTGGTTCACGGAATCCCATGGTCAAACTACCAGAAATTGGGTTTTGGATGGATTCAGGATTATGAGGGTGCAATAGTTACGTTCGTTCGCGGTGTTGAAGTCCCAAGAGTGGCGTTCTGGCACGGTTCAGGATCGTCAAAACGCAACAGTCAGGTTGATCCGTGGCGTTGGAATCCCGAGAACAATGTTTTGGCATGCTTCAGGGTCTTCAAACGGCTGTCTTCCAACGAGGCTCAGTTTCCTCAATGGACATGAACCGTTGTAGGGGCCTGTGAAGAGGAAGGAGGGTTTATTCCAGCATCGTTGATGACTCTTGGGTTTACCCTGGTCCGCCTCCTCCTCCTCCTCCTCCTCCTCCTCCATCGTCGTCGTCCCTCGTCTTCGTCCTCGTTCTCTCCCCCCCTGTCGCTCCCACTCGTCCTTGTTAACCCTCCTCTTGCTCATGCTCTGCGGCTCCTCTATCTGCTCCCCCACAGTGCGACAGGAGATGAGGTACAGAAGCAGACAGTAGTTACCTGTCTCTCCCGGTGTCTCCGCCTGGCCATGCTTCTCGTCGGGACCTGCCTTGAAGCGGTCATGGTACATCGAGTGTTCTGCAGGGCAGTTGCGCCCTCTTGTTGGTTGCCGACCTGAGTGCACACATCGTAGCGGGTAATTGTGCTCCGCTGAAACGCGCTGAGAGCATTCAAGCCGTTCCTTCTGGGCCGATGCACCACAGCACAACGGGAGCACCGAGCAGGGCAAATGCTGCTGCTAGCACCGTGAGCCCATTTTGACTACGCGCTGCAATCATAGAGCAGCTGCGGGACATTGAAAGTGTGCTGATCAGCACACCTAGTGCAACAGGTGAGGTATGTTATATTGCTCCTGCACTTCGTACATGCTTAACTCTGCAGCATCATTCAGCCTTAGGGCGGATGGTCAGTTCGACTGCTGCTGCTGCTGCTGTTGTTGCACCAACCCGGGAGCGAAGCGCAGCAGCAACACGAAGCAACCCAACGCCGTGCACGAGGCAGAGCGTTATCCACGGGCGTGAGGGTCTCCCGAGCCCACGTCACATCGGCGGTCAGGCCGATCGGCAGCCACAGGCACCAGAGAATATTCAAAGGCGCCGACGGTAACGTCGCATGGGACCGTCCTTCGCATCGTCACTACCAGCTTTCTTTTCTCGAGGAACGGCAACCGCTGCTTTAATTTCGTGTCACATCACGCTCGTCGTGCTTAATTTCTGTTCACTGGGGATGCAGCCGAGCATGGCAGTACGGCTTGCGTGAGGCCAGGAATGTCCGTCAGGCGCTGGATGCACTCCTTCTTTTTGGTCGCCCCCCAGATGTGAGCTGATTGGCCAAATCCTTCATCCTGTCGGTGATCTCGGAGGCGTCGTCTCCTGGCATGGGCACCACGGCACCTGTGCCAGGCGAAGCTTTCGTCTTTAACCAGTCATCTTGAGCTTCAGCCTCGGGCCTCTTGCAGCCTAGCCGCCACCGCCCTCATCTCCAACGGCTGGGTGCTGCCTCAGCAGGTTCAGTCAGCTGTCGTACTCCTGCGGTGTGAACAACATCACGGGCTCTGGAACATCTGATTTCTGCGGGCTCTGCTGCTTCATTGTGGCCTTCATAGTCTTCTCTGTTTTTGTTTAGCGCCGCTGGCGCCAGGCAGGTCGTCCTCATTATCTGAGCAATCCGTGATGTCTTCTTTCTGCATCATCTTCAGGACATGATTTGGTCGCGCTTGACATTGGTTTTGTGATTATTCTTCTTCGTCAGGATTTTGGAAGGCGAAACTGCCATGGACACCCTAGCTGCTGCTCGAACTACTGGTGCTATTCTTGCTGCTCTCGTCGCTGTTCTGGTTTCCAGCCAGGCGAAGGAACTGGAGCGTGAGGACTTCCTCTTGTCTCTCAGGATCTCATCCACCTTCGACTGTCCCTCTATTTTCAGCCGAAGAGGTCTCCGATGCATCTAGCGACCGCGGACTGGATGGACTTCGCAAGGCTGTTCTTCTGATGCTTCTCCGCTCGGGCTTATTCGTGTGCGCTAGTGGGGCTGCTCCCGCTGCTGCCGCTGCCAGTGGTGCCGCCCCAGCTGCGAGTTCCGCAGAAGCCTCCTTGTCCTCAGTCGCAACAATTGCTCGCCTCGCCATTGAACCAACAGATGGCCGCAGCTGGCACTCTGCGCCAGGAGGAGGATCAGAGAACAGTGATGATGCGGAGGAGGATGTTGAGGAGAGTCAGGAACGAACGTTGACGGATGAGTGTTGTAATCCGTGGATGATGAGGGTGATGGTGAGGGCGAAGATGGAGATGATTTTGTCGATGATGTTGATGCAGGCGGTGGTGATTCTGAGGTGGAGGGTGATACGACAATGTGGGAGGAACGACACAGATGTCTGGGGGCGGAAGGCGATGGAGAGTGGTGTAGGTTCGTGCGGCGTTGGCGCGCTGGCGACGTCGGCAAAGGCGTTCAATGTTGATTTCTACGACGCGAAAGCACAAATGGACACGGTCACGCCACTGGACCCGACGAAATTCATGTT
>CAUYUJ010018024.1:72500-100000 GCA_963575745.1 Prorocentrum cordatum
CTTAACGGTATCCAATAGAACGCAGTCCCATTGGAACGCAGTAACCAAGCAATGGGGGCTAATTGGAGCTCTATAGGAACCCATTCGGGAATCCTGGTGGAATCCAGTATCTGGCGGCCTCCCTATTGGAATCAATTCGGACTCCCATCCGACTCCCAGAGAAGCCCTATTGGATTCCAAGAGGAGGATTTCCTATTGGCATTTAGTAGGAATCCTATTGGATAGGGGCCTTCCTACTGGAATCCACAGGGGCCAATGAGAAACCAATTGGTCTCTCTTTCTCTCTCTGTTTGACTCTCTCGCCCTCTCTCTCTGTTTCCCTTTCTATGTGTCTGCGCGCGTGTATATGCAGTGTATGTGTGTATATTTGTAATATGTATATATGTGTATATGCATACATGTATACATGTATAGGTGTGTATAGATTCACTAGAACCACGCGCGCGCTTAGCGCGCGCTTAGCGGGCCCCAGGCCTTGACGAATTCACTGCTCCACTGAAGTCGTGGACCACAGATGGTTTGAAGGGGAAGCGAAGAAGTGTCCAAAACGCTGAACGCATGATTGGCATTGAGAAGTCCACGCATGCCAATCCGTATTCTGGATGGCTTTCGGGGAAGATCGTTGCGTCCGTGGGCGGAGGCCTGATGAATCGGGTTCTCAGAAGGCCTTCTGGGAACATGGTTTTTTGGGGCGTCTTTGGAAGCCTGTTGGGGCGCGCCGTCGTCGTCGTCGCAATATCGTCGTCGCCTCTGGGGGCGCGCCGTCGTCGTCGTCGTCGTCGTCGTCGTCGTCGTCGTCGTCGTCGTCGTCGTCGTCGTCGTCGTCCTCGTCTTCGTCGTCTTCGTCGTTTCGTCGTCGTTTTGTCGTCGTCGTCGTCGTCGTCGTCGTCGTCGTCGTCGTCGTCGTCGTCGTCGTCGTCGTCGTCGTCGTCATCGTCGGGTGGACCCCTCCCAGGATCCATCCAGCGCAATGTTCCATCCCAGATCGAAGCCCGACGACCCCAGGGCCCGAGAACGGCCCCCGAAGACAGAAAGCGCCGAACAACCGTTTCAAACATCGAAGTTCAAAGTTCGTCGTGGTCTTCGTCGCTGCCGCCGCCGTCGTCGTCTTCGTCGTCGGCAGAGACGGCGATCAATCATGTTCCGAGTCAACTTCCCGGACAGCTCTCCGGTAGCGTGATGGTACTTTGGGGCCTCCAGAGACTCTCAAACCCCCACAAGCTTTAGCCATCCCAAGGATTCTTGCAGTTTCCTGAAGACTCCTGAGGATCTCTCAGGATTCAGGAGGATCTCAGGTTTCCTTCTGGATTCCCGAGGATATCTTTCAGGATCCCTGAACATTTCTCTCAGGATTTCTGGGGTCTGGATCCCTGAGGATCTCTCAGGATTTCCACGGATTCCTGCGGTGAGGATTCTTGAGGATCTTTCAGGATTCTTCAGGATTCTGGAGGATCAGGATTCCTCCGGATTCCTGAAGATCTTACAGGATTCCTGGAGTTCTCTCAGGATTTCCCCGACTTCCGGAGGAATCCTGAGGGTCTCTCAGGATTCCTCCGAATTCCTGAGGATTCCTGAGGGTCTCCCAGGATTCCACCAACTTCCGGAGGATTCCTGAGGGTCCCTCAAGATTCCCCGATTTCCGGAGGATTCCTGAGGGTCTCTCATGATCCCCTCGAATTCCTCAGGGTCTGTCAGGATTCCCCCGAATTCCTGAGGATCCCGCAGGATTCCCCAGAAATCCCGAGAGTCTCTCAGGATTTCCATGAATTCCTGAGGATTCCAGAGGCTCTGAAGATCTTGTAAGATCTCGTAAGGTCTCGTAAGTTTTTTGAAGATCTCGTAAGTTCTCTGAAGATATCGAAAGATCTTTGAAAATCTCGTCAGATCGCTGAAGTTATCGTAAGATCTCTGAAGATAGCTGAAGATCTCGTCAGATCTCTGAAGTTCTCTGGAGATCTCGTAAGATCTCTAAAGATCTGTGAAGATCTCTGAAGATCTGTGAAGATCTCTGAAGAGCTCGTAAGATCTCTGAAGTGGGATTCGGACCGTTTCTGGTTGCAAGCCATTCCGGGTGGCTGGAATTACGACAAGTCGGTTGGGATCCGTCTCATTTCCGGGCGGTACCCCCCCCTGGGCAAGCCGTAATTGATACGCGCGTTGTAGCCCTACTTCGCGAGCAGGGCCCAGGCTACCCTGGCCGTGCGTTGTGGTGCGGTCGATGGCTCTGTGGTGCACCGTGCCAGCTGCCAGGTGGCTCTGTGGCCCGCGGTCGCGTGGCCGAAGCAGTCCGTCTACGCCATGCCGTGCGACGGGGGTGTGGTTCTGCGTTGGTTTCGAGAGCGTCTTCTCTTGTGCAGTTCGGAGACGGCGTGGCTCTCAGGGCCCATGGGATCGCTGGGCCCTGCGCGCTGTAGGAATCATCAGGGACCCCTGGCAAATCCTGCGGCCCCTCTTCCCTCCTCTCCCCCCCTCGTCGTCCTCCCTCTCCTCCCCTCATTTCTGCAGATGCCTAGTGTCACTCTTACGTGCACCCGAATCGAGCATCGCGAGGATTCTGGTAAAGCTGGATCGAGCCCTGATGCGATTCTAGTAAGGCCTGGGTCCAGTCCCAGAAGGATCATATTTGAGCTGGATCTGGCTCTAGCCGGGTTCGAGTAGAGCTGGATCGAACCTTGGTCGGATTCTGTATAAATGTTGGATCGAGCTTCGGTAAGTCTTCAGTCGAGCTGGATATAGCTCTCGTAGGATTTTCCCCGAGCTGGACCGAACCGTGGTAGGATTCAGTCGCGCTGGATCGAGCTTGTGCAGGATCCCAGTAGAGCTGGACCGAACCCACGTAGGGTTCTATCAGACCTGGGTCGAACTCGTGTAGGGTTCCGTTAGGGCTGGATTCAGCCGTAGTTGGATTCTTTACCGTAGGAGGGTTCTATTAGATTTGGCACCAGCTCCCGTGGAATTTCAGAGATCTGGATCGGCCCCTCGTGAAATTCATGATGAGTTGTATTCAGCCCTACAAGGATTATAAGCTGGGCGCTTTGCGTAACCCGACCAGCCCATCCAGAAACAATGTCCAGGCGAGTTGCCCTGATCACGACTGGGGAGGAGCATGCGGTGGAAGACAGGGGTGAGGAAACCGTCGCAACCCACGAAGGCGAGGATGGAGGAGGAGTCGGAGGTGGAGGAGGAGTCGGAGGTGGAGGAGGAGGAGGAGTAGGAGTAGGAGTAGGAGTCAAGCTAGCCAGCTCGAGCGAGTCAAGCATGGCATGCCCAGTCCCACCCGCCCTCCCACAACATAAGAAGCAAAGCTGGCACAACTGGGGGCCGAAGTCACACCGGCCAGCCGGTTTGGTACAGCTGATGCGGCCGCGATGGCGGTTGCCGACGGGAACTGGCGAGCGCGTGTTGAATGCCGCGCACGCATTGCCAGACGAGTCGAGAATGGCCCGGTACACCGCAGGAAGCCAGAGGTGGCCGGAGGAAGCCCGACGGTCTGACAGGACACCCCAAAGCATTTTTGTGAAAAAGCATTGGGTTTTTGATGTTTTTATGTTGAAATGCTTGCAAACACACGGTGTTCGGTAGGATTCTGACATGAACGCGCGAGTGTGCTCTTTGTGTATTTTTTGCACAGGATTCGCGGCCTGGGTGCATGACAGAGCATCGCGAGTGCACCGCGCGATGACGTGAAATCGCTGGATTTGACAGAATTCTTAAGATTCCTATGGTTTTCCTATGATTTCAGCAAGAGAGCCCGGGCGGGAAATTTGTACAATTTTTGTGAAAAAAAACATTGGGTTTTTGATGTTTTTATGTTGAAATGCTTGCAAACACACGGTGTTCGGTAGGATTCTGACATGAACGCGCGCGTGTGCTCTTTGTGGTATTTTTTGCAATGGATTATCGCCGTGGACGACAGGACGTCCATGTCGAGAGGAAAAAATAAGAAAAATGTTGATTTTGTATTGTTTTTTACAGGTTAGGATGGGACCCCCCGGATGCGGCCCCTCATGGCCGGCCTGAGGGGGGAGTAGGAGTATATTCTAATAAGGAATAAGGAGTAGGAGTAGGAGTAGGAGAGGAGGAGGAGGGAGGAGGAGGAGGAGGAGGAGGAGAGGAGGAGGGAGGAGGAGGAGGAGGAGGAGGAGGAGGAGGAGGGGAGGAGGGGAGAGAGGAGGAGGAGGAGGAGGGGGAGGAGGGGGCAGGGGGGAGGAGGAGTTGGCGGAGAGGAGAAAAGGGAGGACGAGGAGGAGGAGGATAGGAGGAGGGAGGAGGATGGCGGAGAAGAAGGAGGAGGAGGAGGAGGAGGAGGAGGAGGAGGAGGAGGAGGGGAGGAGGAGGAGGAGGAGGAGGAGGAGGAGGAGGAGGAGGAGGAGGAGGAGGAGGAGGAGGAGGAGGAGGAGGAGGAGCAGGAGCAGGAGCAGGAGCAGGAGCAGGAGCAGGAGGAGCAGGACGAGCAGGAGGAGGAACAGGAGGAGGAGGAGGAGGAGGAGAAGGAGGAGGGGGAGGATAAAGGGCGAACAGAAAGGCCAGCCAGAGGCCTCTTGTATGTCCCTTCGGATGTCGCATGATAGCTTCTTGGGTATTTTTCGAGGCGTCCTCATGGCCTCTTGGCGATCCTGGGGGCCTCTCGGAGCGTCTTTGGTGCCTCGGGGGAGCCTCTTGGGACGTCTTGGGGGCCTCTTGAGAGCCTCTCGGGGGCCTGTCCTAGGAGGATTATATCCACGCTGGACCGAGCCCTACTAGGATTTCATATGAGCTGGATCAAACCCCAGTAGGATTCCATAAGAGCCGGATCGAGCTTGTGTAGGATCCCATTCGAGCTGGATCCATCTTACCAGGACTCTGCAAGAGCTGGATCGAGCCCTTGTGGGATTCTATTAGAGCTTGATCGAGTCTACATAGGGTTCTATTCAAGGGGCTTGCGCCATTCCGCCGACCCCAAGAAGAGTCCACGGTTGAGGCGTCGTGGGCTTCTTGGGCACTATTTGGGAACTTGTGGGCCTCCTGGGAATTGTTTTGGTTTGGGGCCTGTTTGAGCATTCGGGGGCAGTTTTGAAGCGTTCTGGGGGCCGTCTTTGGGCCTCTTTTGGGCCGCTTGGGGGCTTCCTGGGGCTTATCGGGGGCCTCTTTTGGGCCGCTTGCGGGCTTCTTGGGGCTTTGGGCGGGCCTGTTGGCGAAAGATCGATCGGGTCTTCGTTTCGTGTTCTCACTCTTGGCCTCTCCGGCGATCTTCGGCCATCTTGGGCCCCTTCTGCACCGTCTTGTAACCCTCTTGGGCTGTACTGGGGCCCTCGTAGGGGCCTTTTGGGAAGTCTTTTTTGGCGGTCTACGGAGCTTCTTGGGCCGTCTTGGAGCGTCAGAAATTCGAGAAGACGATCACCTCAGAAATGATGAAAAACCTCGGAGCCCCCCTCTTGGGTAGGCTCTCGGGCCTCTCTTGGAGCGTCTCGAAGGCGTCTCTGGGCGTCTAGGAGTCAGCGTAGGCGTCTTGGCCAATCGTTCGGCGATTCGGGACCGTCTTGGCACATCTTGGAAGCTCTGGAGTCTCCAGGAGTGCGCCAGGGATTTCGCGGACCCCCCCTTAAACGAGATTTTGGACCCTGTGGGAGGGGGATCAGAGCTTGATCGAGTCCTCATAGGGTTCACTCTTGGAGCTGGATCGAGCTCTAGTAGCATGATTGTATTAGGCTGGGTCGGACCCGAGAAGGATTCTATCAGAGCTGTACCGAGCCCTGGTAGGATCCGTTAGAGATAGTTCCAACCCCATGCGGACTCCATTAGAGCTGAATCCAGAGCCAGTCGGATTCCATTAGAGCTGGATCGAACTGTCGTAGGATTCTGTGGGAGCTGGATCAAGCCTTTGTAGTTTCCTTTCACAGCTTGATCGAACCTTAGTAGGATTCTTTCAAAACCGGCGCCGTCGCGGATCTTGGCGCCATGTGCGCCGCCGCTGACGTTGTCGTTGTCGCCCGAGTCGTCGTAGGCGTCGTTGTCGTCATCGCACGCATGTTTTGTCAGCGGCGAGTCGGGGGGGGGGCGGCGGGAAGTGGGCGGTTCGATTTTCTTCCCCCGTTGGAGGGGGGGAGCGGGGGGAGGAGGGCCTGGTTAGAATAGCGGGTGTCCAGGTCCCCCCCTGGATTTCCGGGCGCGCCGAATGTTTTGGGGAGGAGAGGGGGCCAGTTCCGACGTGTCACGAGATGTTTCCCTAGCAGGCAGGCGTCACGAAAGGCTACCTTTCCACAATTTGTGCGTCCGTGCTCTTTCCCATGTGCCGTCTTTTTCCCACCTTTCCCTTACATAATTCTCACACCTGATTGTCCAAGTGTGATGTGCGATATGGTTTTCTCAGTCAGAACGTCTTCGGTATCTCAAGATATGTGCTCTGGCTGCAGCGTGGTCACGTGTCAGGTTTCCATAGGGCCTCCGTCTAACGGAACTTCGCTCTCGCAGCATCGCTGGCCGCATTCATCTATGCGCAGAAGCGGTGCTCAGGCTGAAGCGTCTGGCGCGTAGGAAGGGCGTCATCGAGTTTCTGTCCAACGGAATAACGCTCTCGCCGCAGCGTTGGCCGTACTCCTCCATCAGCCGAAATGCAGCTTCCACTCGCCCCATGCAGAGATTTCCGTGGCGCCTCTGTCCTACGGAACGACGCTCTCTACGGGGCCACGTTTCTCAACCCTGATTCTCTCTGACGGCCCTTGGGGCCCGACGCGGGCCGCTGGGAGGCCTGCCCCGAAGAAAAGCAGTTGCGTCTCGATCTCTCTTCCTCAGAATACCTCCCGCCCAGGGATTTGCCTCGGGGTGCGCCCTGGCAAGAACTTCCACGCAGACCCCTTGGTCGTGGCCAGGAATGTGCCACACAAGGCCCAGGAAGGTCCGATACCGTTACAAATCCTCGAGCCTCGCTCGAGCCTCCCTGCAGCCCCTCCCCAGTAGTCTGGGTCCGTCCTAACAAAAGCGCAGCGGCCCCGCCCAACCTTGCTTCCTGCCGTCTCTGCTGTGCTCCTCCTTCTCCCCTTCGTCGTCCCGCGTCCCCTCCAAGTCGTTCAACTCCCCGCGGTGCTTTTCTCCCTCACCCCCGTCCTGCTCTTTGTGAATTGCCTCCGCCAGCCTCCCCGTGCCTCCTCGAATTCCTCTTCGCCGTCCTCAGTCTGACCTGCTGCCCCGTCCATCAACGCTCCCCTTCCCTCATCCGCGCCTCCGCCTCATTCGTGCCCCTCCCAGATTCCATCCGCCTCTTTCATGCCCCTCCCATCTCCTGATCTCGGTGGCCCTCTTCAACAACTTCGGTTATTCGTTACTCTAAGCCGCTTTGAGAAAAGGGTTTTTATGCCCCAGCGCCTTATTGTGCTTCGGGGCCGAAGAACTGATATGGCAGCTGACGCGGCTCTCTACTTTTTGCTCTTTATATGGGCTCTTTACTTGTTTCTCCTTCTGTTTCTTTTATGGTCCCAAGTTAGGTTTCCAATAGGGCCCCAAGAGGCGCCCAAGGGGCTCCAAGAAAACCCGTTCTGCACTCTGCGCAGTTTTCGGACTTTCAGTTTTTAGGGATATGTCACATCTGAGACACATGGCTGGGCGGCCTGTGGTACTTTGTAGATGGTGGGCTGCAAACATAGCTGAGTGCTCCAATCTATTGCAGTTGTAGCTGGGCGCCTCGGCGGGCTGTGCTGAGATGGCGCGGCGCTGGAGCAGGCATCCTGTATAGCAACACAATTAGCTGTATAATTGGAGGGGCACTGGTTGAGCAACCGATACAAAAAAAGGGGCTCCAAGAAAACCCCCAAGAGGCTTCCAAAGACTCCCAATCGGTCTCAAAGAGGCCCTCAAGAGGCCTCAAGAGCCGCTCCCCCCCAGGGGCAGCCAAGACTCTTCAAGAGGCTCCTGGGACTGCCAAGAGACGCCCACGACGCCCCACCAAGAATGCCTCCAAGCAGCGACCAAGAGAGGCCCCAGATGGCCCCAAGATGCGATTTTGACGGTCCCAGAGGAGGGGGCTAAAATCCCACCAGCCTTTTGTGGCGTGGTTTTGATACCCCCTCTTCCAACCCCCTGCTTCCTCTTCGGTACCCCCTCCCCCTGGACCTGGTAAGGGCCTTTCGCGAGCGGTCAGAGCTTCCAAGATGGCCAAAGATGGCTTCAAGAAGGCCCCAAAGAGCTAAATATGGCCTCCAAGATCGTTGAAGATAGCCCAACATGGCCAAATATAGCTTGCAACAGACCTCCAAGAGGCTTCAATTTCCTTCCAAGACGGTTCTAGCTGGCCAAAGGGCCTCCCAAGGAGGCCCTGGAGAGGCCAACATCCGTCCAAACCTAGTTGAAATCAATGTTTTTGTTTGCCTTCTCGCCTTTTCGCTTCCGACGGGCTTCTGAAGCCTCGAGATGGCTCCGGGATGGGTTCAAGAGAGGCCCAAGACGGCCCCAAGAGCGCCCAAGACCGCCCCAAGAGCGTCCCAAGAGAGCTCCAAGAGGCGATGTTGAGGGTTCCGACGGGGATCCAAATTGACGCCGCCTTCTTTTTTGGTCGATAGTCTCCAAGATGGCCCAAGAGAAGCCCAAGAGGGGCCCCAGATGGCTCCAAGATGGCTTCAAGAGTGCCCCGAGAGGTCTCCAAGAGGCCAGAACCTTCTAAAACTTTGATTCGCCGGCCCAACGGGCCAGAGGCGTGCTAGAATCTCCGGTAACTGGTAAACGATATTTCTAGTTCGCGCGCGCGGGCCGGCCTATGAAGGTCCCCGGACGATGAGTACCCCGGCAAGGTCCCAGCAAGATCCGCCCAAGGATGCCGGATTTCCCCGAGGCGGTTTTCCGGACCCCCAGAGCGCTCCAAGACGACCTCAAGAGGCCCAAGAGGGCTCCGAGTCGCCGACCGATCGTTCCAAGACGCCCAAGGTAGCCTCCAGACGGCCGCAGACGCCTCCAAGACGCCCAAAGAGGTCTCCAAGAAGAGTTCTCAAGAGGGCCCCAGGAGGCACAATTCAAAGATTTCCTTTTTGTGTTTGAAGAATTTTGGCGTTCTCACCTGCTCCGACGCTGAAGGACGGCCGAAGAGGCCTTAAATATCGCTCCAAGATGGCCGAAGAGGCATCCAAGAAGGCCCCAAGACGGTCCAAGCCAAGAGGGCCTCAAATCGGCCCAAGAGGCCTCCAAGACGGCCCAAGATGGCCCCAGGACGGCCCCAAGAGAGGGCCCAGACGGGAAAGCCGACCGGACATTTCGAGCCCTCGACCCCAAGAGGCGCCCAGGAGGCTCCGAGAAGCCCCCAAGAGACTCCCAAGAGGCTCCAAGAGGTTCCCAGAAGGTCCGTAGAGAACGCCAAGAGGCCCCCAAGAGGTCCCCAGGAGGCCCCCCAAAGGCCCCCAAACGGCCCAAACGCCAGCGATGGCACAACACGGGCTGGCGGAGTGAGCGAAGCGATTAAATCGCCTTTTCGTTTCCGATGGGCTCTTGTGGACTCAAGATGGCCCCAAGATGACCTAACAAAGGTCCCAAGAGGGGCTTTCTTTCTTTCTAGCTCATGAGGACCAGATCCGAAGGAGAGCACTGGCAACGCAGAATCGAAGCGAAAAATGCGAAGCACTCTTAGCTGCCCACGGGGTTGTTCCCTGAGGAGGCTTAACCTACGAAGCCGACGTAAACTGCTAAAAGATACGATCCACTCTCGGCCCGATGCCGCACGGACCCCGCCAGCACAAGCCCGATGCACGCAACACCCTGAAGGCTCGGCTGGCCTCAGGTACGCGGACCCTTGCCTTTGCTGGGACCTTTACCTCTCGAGCGACCATGCTTTCCTTTCCCCCCTCCACGCGGCCTCCTAGGGATATTTACTGTCGGAGGGCCGTCCAAAAAGTTCGGGGGATCAAAAACTGCCTGCTGTGTATTCGAACTTTGAGTAAGAGGAGGAGCCGAAGACGAGGACGGAAGGGAGGAGGAAGCAGGGGGGAGAACAAAACCTCTTGACCTCAGCTCAGCCAGGCGCGAACTCGTCTGTAGATCTCTCGGGAGTCCCTCTACTTCTTCGTGTGCTCGTCCACGTACTTGCTGAGGACCCGCTCGAGCGGGCCGCGCGGCGGGGCGCCGACCAGCCTCTTGCCGCCCTCGAACTCCACGAGCTTGATGAGCCACTTCTGCACCTCCATGTAGTAATTGTGGCGCGGGTCCACGTACCACATCAGTGTGCACATCGGCGTCGAGCCCTCTTCCTTCTTGTGTACTTTCACCCTGAAGTGTGTGATCAGCTGACCGACTGCGTTCGGGCCGTCGAACTTGCTCAGCACCTCGTTGAAGAACTGCAGCATCTCCTCGCTCAGCTTGGCTTCTTCCACTTGCGTTGACCCTGCCGACGCCGTCCTCGTTGCTCCGTAACCAAACGCTGCCATGAATATCTGAACGTGCGCCGCGCCCCTCGCCTTGTGATCCTGCTTCTCGCCTGCCTTTTCCTTTGCCTTTAGGGCCGCCGAGTCGTCGTTGTACTTCTTGCCTGCTTGCTGGCTGACCGCCACCACTCCCACCGCCACTGGTAGCTCGTACTTCGTGTACAGCAGGGCGCCGAGATCGGCGATGTCCTTCGTGTTGGTCAGCACCAGCTTCACCACGGGCAGCATGATGTCGTCCTTGCCGCCTTTGTGCTTCTTCTTGTCCCTGGCCGCGCCCTCGCCCTTTTCCCCCTGGTCGTCTGGTTTGCGCCCGCCTCCAGCGGTGATGGACTGGCTGAACCACGACGGCATGACGAGCTTCGGTTCCTGGTCCATCCCTTCTGGCATATCTGCTGGCTGGTTGACTCCCTGGGGTCGGTCCAATACTGCCTGGCAAGTGGTTCGACACGAGATGGCTGCAGAGATCATCGAGGGTGCCGCCTTCGTATTCACAGCATAAACATTGTAGCGATCTGGGCATTTTGAGAGGAAGGAGGGTGCGTGCTGCTTCTCTTTGACAGTGCCCACGTTTAAGTGCGCGCGATAAGTGCTGTGCTGCTGTTCTCTGTGAAGCGAATGTTTGACGACAACTGATACAAGTATTCGTCGGAGTGATAACGAAGTAGAGGTTACGAACATGATGTGCCGACTTTATGTGTGATAAGTACGCTGGCCTCGTGGGGAAACTGGCTCCGCATTCAACCCCATTTTTACTGTGCCTGCATATGAAGACTTCCGACGGGTCCCGCTCTGGTGGCGGAACGACAGCCGGTGACGAAGCCAGCTCTTGGAATCCTGGTGGCGGGATCCGCCTGCCGAACTCTCGGCTCCTCAGCTCCGTGAAATCAATCATACAGAAATCCTCCATCGCTTCCTTGTCAGCGAAGAGGGCTAGATTCAAAGCGATCGGCTCGATCATGCAATCTGGCAATAACTCTGCTGCTTGGTCCAAGTCCGCGGCCATTTGCTGCAGCCACGGCGAGGCGTATTGGGATGGACGTCCTGCGCAGAGCTGAGGCCTAGTGTCGAACTGAAACTCCCCGAAAAGAGCAACTAGTACCTGGGTATGATGCTCAGGACGTCGACCCCATGTCTGATAAAGCTTTAGGCGCCTAATCCTCATCTCCTGGTTACAGGGCAGTATTTTCCAGAACCACAGGATTTCTTTATTAGTGAGGCTCGTGATATGCTCCCCCTCATAGTTAGCCGCCTTCCCACCCATTGCTGCTCTCCCCAATCGGCTTAAACACGAGTCCAGGATGTCATAGTCGAATTTAGACAGCGGAAAACTCTCCAAACCAGATAGCAAAGCGTTTTGAACAAACCCGATGAATAAGCATCTCCTCCACCTCCTCGCTAGTCCCGTTAGCTTCCACATTCCACTAAGAGAGTGAAAACCAGTACGTGCAGCAGCGCATCTACGAACAACTTCGTTCCTAGCCGAGTCCCGCATGGTAATGAATGGCCCCAGGTAACGAGCTTCCTCCCGTACAGCTCCCTTCAACACAAGATCACCCGCTCGGATTCTGGCACGTCCGAGATGACCCCGTTGGGCAAAGTGTACAAGAAACTCCTGCTTGCTGGCATTCTGCGCGTACCCATGCATGGAAAGGGCCTCGTCTAGGTCCCTGTCCACGTGCACTAGCTTGTCCAAAAAGGAAGATAACGAATCTCCTGGATCAGTGATAACGAGCTTGTTCAAATCATCTGCGTATTTCTGAAGTGAAGTATCTACCTTCCATCCCTTCCATTCCCCCACCAATAGTTTTGATCTGGTATCCCATGTCCTCAATTCCCTCCCCCACGTGAGAATCGGAAAGTTAAAGGCGCCCACGAAGGCAGATACGATGAACGGGTCGCCCATACAGCCACCTTGTCGGGGCCTGACTAGAAGTGGGCCATCTGCTGCTTCAAATCGAATCAGACTCTGCCGAAAGCGCTGCTTACAGATCTGATAATCCTCTGGCTTCGCATGAAGCTCAACAACTTGGTCCAATGTGTTGTGGTGTGTACTGCCGAATGCATTACTTAGATCTTTCAAACATACTGCGTGCGTGAAACCTCCCTCCCGAAGTCGACGACGCATAAGCTGCGAACATAAAACTGCCTCCTCCCGACGACGCTCTTTAACGAACCCGTAGTCCATGACCGATGGCTCCCCCCGTAATCGACGACCGAAGTACCCTTTACTAATTGTTGGAAGGATGTGAACTACTCGGCGTCCTCGGGGCCCCTTGAGGCCAGACTTGCGCAATCCACAGGCAGAGCTGGTGTGCCAATACAATGGGGTCGGCTGGTGCATCCTGATCTTTGCCAGGCCAACGTTCACCATGAACTGAAATGTTAAAGTACTCGGGGGCTCATCAGAGGCTCCAACTCCTACAACTTGCGGGGCATCCTTTCTCGGCTTGGGCAAGAAGCACATGTGCCACAATTCTAAAGGAGCGGTCCCAGGAGGAACCACTTTGCGCTTCTGTGCCCGAATCGTGTGCCAGAGAATCGCTGAATAATCTGCCTTTGCCAATTCAAAGAGATCAGCATCAGGAAGCCATTGAAAGTGCCCGTCTTGATCCTCACGAAGAGCCTCCCAATCGACTTGCTGCACGGCCATACCACCTTCATGGCCTGGCAATGTCCAAACCTCGAGCCACTGGTGAGCAGGAAGAGGACCTGGCCGAATGAGTGCTCCGTCTCGTTTTCTTGGGCCAATCCTCGTTCGAGCTGCCAGGCGTGTAATCCTCATGGCCTCCGCTGCGCGCCTCTGCTTCCACATCTCATTAGCTTCGTCCAAGAGCTGCCGTTGACGTCGACGTTGAAACTGCCTGCGGGCTATCTTCAGCTGCTTGGTCAAGCTGGCCAAATTTGCGTCGATCTGCTTCACCTTGTCCTCGCTGCCCTCGAACTTCCCTGCTCTGATCTCGGTTCGCTGTTGTAACAAACGTCGGCGATCAGCACAGTGTTGCGAATAGTCTTCACATAGAGGCGGCCGCATAGCCGTGGTAAAAAACTTCTCGCCCGCCGAAATCAAATGCCCTTCCAGCGTCTCGAAGATGTCGTCTGGTGATGCACTCTCTTTGATATATCGCGGGTCCACCGTCTGCAGTGAATCACGCACGTGTTCAAGAAACTCTCGCTTGTGGGTGCCCTTCTTGAGGGCCATCATAAGAGCGTCTCGGTCCCATCGCAAAGTAGGTTCCGTTTTGACTTCAGGAGAACACTTAGCATAATTCATGACGCACACCAGTGGTAAGTGATCTCTGGGAGCCGCACCACGTTGTAGTTGCAACTTTGCACCCAACTTCGGGATAGTGCCACAAGTGATAGTCATAACGTCCATGTCCGCTGGATAACTGAGATAATCTATTCGTGAGCTATATGTGTCGCCAAAGAAAGTCGGCGAGCTTCTCCCACCCACCGTGTTGCCTGCTAGAAGCCGATGTTCCTCAAGAACTGCTCGAAACAGTGCACCTGCTCCGTCATCTGTGCGCTCCAACGTCGGAAGACCAATTGCACCAGAACGCAAATCCACACTGCCCGAGCCTCGCTTCTGTAAACCCATCCCATCATTCAAATCACAGAAAATAAAAGGTGTTGAACGTGTCGGTGTTTGAGCTAATATATCTTGGAGCCAGTCTCGCAAGATCCGTACCGTTCTGAAATAAGCTCGTTTTTTCTGGAGTCGCATATCCCGAGGCGGAAAGTAAAGAGAAACCAGAGTTAGGTCTTGTCGTCCACGCTTGACTCGAACTGCAATCGCTCTCCCACGAGCTTCCTGCGGAGAACACCAACTGGCCACTATGTGGTCCTCCTTCAGGCCCCCGCCGAGCACGATAGCACATCCACAACTTGAGTTCGCGTGCGGGCTGGGACCAAAAGGCGCCTCTAGAAGCAATCGTCCTGCTACACGTCGTCGAAGTATCTGACTGCCTGTATGGTTCTGGCGGTAGTCGACGGACTGCGTTCCTGCAAGAAGCACCGCGTCGAAGTTCCGCAACTCCGTGACAATCTCCTCCTGCCTCGCGCCTGTGCAGCTCTGCGGGTTCCAGCCCAAGATTCGCAATCTATGCATCCGCGCTGAACCGCATCCTGCGTGTCTGGTCAGAGAAACGCTCTGGCAGGAGGCAAATCTATGTGGGCAGCTGACCCACTTGTAATCATATACTCGAGCCGACAGGGCTCCCAAGAGGGGCCCAAGAGGGCCCCAATGCAGCTCCAAGAGCGCCCCAAGCGGGGCCCAAGAGGGGCCCAAGAAATCATTTTGGGTGCCCTGACGGGGGGGCGGAGAAAAGTATTTTCCCTTCTTTCATCGATGACCTCGAAGATGGCTCCAAACTGGCCCAAGAGAGGCCCAAGAGGAGCCCAAGAAGGCTCCAAGACGGCCACAAGGGCGCTCCAGGAAGGCCCAAGAGCGCTCCAAGAGCGCCCCAAGAGGGCCCGACGGGCTTCATTTGAAGGCCACGGAAGAGAGCGGGTTGGGGAGGCTTCGCACGCGGAATCCAAAGCTGAAGCTAGAACGGCAAAGTTGCGATGCAGAAACCATTGCAATGCAAAACAATATGCAATGCAACACACATGTGATTCCGATCATGGTCGTTGGCGCCGTGTGCTTCATACCCTCCCTGGACCTTCCTAAACCGCTCTCGCCCCGCACGCGGAATCCAACGCTGAACGGCAAAGCTGCAAGGCAAACAACAAAACACTGCAATGCAAAACAACTACAATGCAAAACGAACATGGTAATTCTGATCATGGTCGTTGGCGCCGCGTGCTTCAGACCCTCTCTGGACTTCCCCAAACCGCTCTCGCCTCGCACGCGGAATCCCAAGCTGGAGCGAGAACGGCAAAGTTGCAATGCAAACACACCTGCAATGCAACAAACATGCAACGCAAAAAAGCTGTAATTCTGATCTAGGTCGGGCCGTGGGCTTCAGACCCTCCCTGGACCTCCCCAAACCGCTCTCGCCTCGCACGCGGAATCCAAAGCTGAAGCTAGAACGGCAAAACCGCAATGCAAGCACAATTTGCAATGATTAGACTTGCAATGCAACCACCACTGTACTTCTGATCATGGTCGTTGGCGCCGTGGGCTTCCGACCCTCCCTGGATCTCCCCAAACCGCTCTCGTCTCGCACGCGGAATCCAAAGCTGAAGTTAGAACGGCAACGCTGCAGTGCATTAAAAGCTGCAATGCAAACACAACCTGCAATACAACATACACTGTACTTCTGATCATGGTCGTTGGCGCCGTGGGCTCCAGACCCTCCCTGGACCTCCCCAACCCGCTCTCGCCTCGCACGCGGAGTCCAAAGCTGAAGCTAGAACGGCAAAGCTGCAATGCAGAAACCATTGCAATGCAAAACAACCTGCAATGCAACAGCACTGTAATTCTGATCATGGTCGTTGGCGCCGTGGGCTTCAGACCCCCCCTGGACCTCCTCAAACCGCTCTCACCTCGCACGCGGAATCCAAAGCTGAATCTAGAGTGGCAAAGCTGCAATGCACAAAACAAAACTGCAATGCAACAAAAGAACTGCAACGCACAACAAACTGTAACTCTGATCATGGTCGTTGGCGCCGTGGGCTTCAGACCCTCCCTGGACCTCCCCAAACCGCTCTCGCCTCGCACGCGGAATCCAAAGCTGAAGCTAGAACGGCAAAGTTGCAATGCAAAAAACACTGCAATGACCAAACCTTGCAATGCAACAGCACTGCAATTCCGATCATGGTCGTTGGCGCCTTGGGCTTCGACCCTCCCTGGACCTCCACAAACCGCTCTCGCCTCGCACGCGGAATCCAAAGCAGAATCTAGAGCGGCAAAGCTGCAATGCACAACAATTGCAATGCAACAAAAGAACTGCAACGCACAACAAACTGTAACTCTGATTATAGTCGTTGGCGCCTTGGGCTTCGACCCTCCCTGGACCTCCCCAAACCGCTCTCGCCTCGCACGCGGAATCCAAAGCTGAAGCTAGAACGGCAAAGCTGCAATGCAAAACAAAAGTGCAATGCAACAACACTGTAATTTCGATCATGATCGGTGGCGCCGTGGGCTTCCGACCCTCCCTGGACCTCCCCAAACCGCTCTCGCCTCGCACGCGACTCGCCTCACCTCGCACGCGGAATTCAAAGTTGAAGCTTGAGCTCAAGCTTCAGCTTCTTGTTTTGATGCTCTGCGTCCCGCTTTGCGCCTTACCCATGTCTTCTTTGAACTACGAGTCTGTGAATAGAGAGTTCTCAACTTCATGGGAAGGTACGGGAGGGAGGGGTATGATGTCAGATATTGCGCCAGCGCGCTATTGACCCCTTCTCTCCCTGCTCGCTCGTCTTCCCTCTCCTCGTCGTCCTCCCTTGCCATCCCCCCGTCCTCCTTTCTTTTCCTCCGTCCTCTCTCGTCTGGGACCATCGTTCTCTTGTGAGAGCGGTCCTCCCCTGGCCGACACTCACCTGTTCACAGTTCTCTTGTAAGGGTGGTCTCCCCCTGGCTGACACTAAACTGCCTTAGGTTTCGGTGGAGCCGAGCCGACCCTCTCTCGTCGTCGTTGGTCGTCCTCTTCCTTGTCCTCCGAGTCTGTGCCCCGGCGCACTCGATAGTGTTTTTTCTACCCTCTGTGCCATAACGCGCATTATGCCCCATAGCCCCCCCCCCTCCCCCCACCCCAGAACGAAACGCTCCCCCCTCAGTGCGTCCCCGACACTGCCGCAGTGCGTCGGGCACCACAGTCGGGAGGGGGGGGAGCGCTACGTTATGTCCCCTCCCGTCCCCCCCCCTCCCCCCATAACGCCCGTTATGGCCGCGGAAAAAAAGGGCTTCTCGTCCTCCGAGTCTGTGCCCTGGCGCACCTCTCACGGCCGGAAAGGACGACCGGGACGACGGGGAGTCCTTTTGGGCGACCACGCGAAGGGAGAGCCCCCCCCCTGGCGCCGCGCCTTGCTGTAGAAGAAGGAGGAATTTGAAGAGGAGGAGGAGGAGCATGAGGAGGAGGCGGAGGAAGCGAGAAGGATGATGATGGTGGTGATGATGATGATGATGATGATGATGCTGATGCTGATGATGCTGATGATGCTGATGATCATGATGTTGCTGTTGCTGTTGATATGCTGCTCATGCTGCTGCTGATGATGATGATGCTGACGGTGCTGCTGATGCCGATGCTGATGATGATGATGCTGCTGCTGCTCATGATGATGATGGTGATGCTGCTGATGATGATGATGATGATGATGATAATGCTGATGAGAAGGATAAGGAGGCGCTGGAGGAGGAGTAGGATGAGGATGAGGATGAGGAAACGATAAGGATGAGGCTGATGCTGATGATCATGATGATGAGTAGGAGGAAACTGATTCTGATGATGCTGATATTGCTGATGACCATGGTGATGATGGTTCTGATGCTGATACTCCTGCTGATGATCATGCTGAGGAGGATGACGATGGCAATGATGAGGATGATAAGGATGCTGATGATGACGATGGTAATGATGATCACTATGATGACAATTTTGAAGATACTGATGATGCTGATGATGATGATGCTGCTGCTGCTGATGATGATGATGATGATGATGACTGTGTTGATGGTGAAGATGATGATGATGATGCTGATGCTGATTATGATGATGATGACGATGATGATGATGCTGATGATGCTGAACAGGAGGAGGATGAAGAGGAGGAGGATGAGGAGAAGGAGGATGAGGAGGAAGAGGAGGGAGTGATTTAAAGTAGGAGGAGGATGAGGAGGAGAAGGAAGAGGATGAAGAGCAGGAGGAGGATGAGGAAGATGAGAAGGATGAGGAGGCGGAGGAGGCGGAGGAGGAGCAGGAGGAGGAGGGAGGAGGAGGAGTAGGAGGAGGAGGATGAGGAGGAAATGAGAAGGATGATGATAATGATGCTAATAGTGATGATGATGCTGATGATGGTGATTCTGATGATGATCATGATGATTATGGTGACGATGACGATGACGTCGACGATGATGCTGATGATGCTGCAGATGCTGCTGCTGATGATTATGATGCTGATGATGATGACGATGCCGTCGGCGATGATGCTGATGATGCTGATGATGATGCTGCTGCTGCTCATGCTTATGATCCTGATGGTGATGCTGATGGCGATGATGCTGATGACGATGCTGCTGATGCTGATGCTGATGCTGACGATGATGATGCTGATCATGATGATGACGATGAGACCGATGGTACGGCTGATGATGCTGCTGATGATGATGACGATGACTATGATGACGATGAGGCGGCTGATGCTGACGATGCTGATGATTCGGTTGATGCTCATGTTGCTGATGCTGATACTGATGCTGCTGATGATGGTGACGACGATGACGAGTATAACAACGACGATAATGCTGCTGATGATGATGCTGCCGATGGTGATGATGCTGCTGATGATGATGGTACTGCTGATGGTGATGATGCTGACGACGATATTGATGCCGATGATGCTGCTAATGATGATGCTGCTGATGATGCTGTTGATGATGATGGTGATTGTGGTGGAGGTGGATGAGGAGGCGGAGGAGGAGGAGGCGGAGGAGGAGAAGGGGAGGGATGATGATGAGGATGCTGATGCTGATGCTGTTGCTGATGATGATGATGATGATGATGATGATGATGACAATGACGATGCTGATGATGGTGATGATGATGATGCTGCTGCTGCTCATCATGATGATGGTGATGCTGATGCTGATGATGATGATGATGATGATGATGATGATGATGCTGATGCGGATGATGATGATGATGATGATGATGATGATGATGATGATGATGATGATGATGATGCTGATAATGCTGATGCGAAGGATGAGGAGGCGCTGGAGGAGGAGGAGGAGGATGAGGATGAGGAAACGATAAGGATGAGGCTGATGCTGATCATGATGATGAGTAGGAGGAAACTGATTATGATGATGCTGATATTGCTGATGACCGTGGTGATGATGATGATGCTGATGCTGATACTCCTGCTGATGATCATGCTGAGGAGGATGACGACGATGACAATGATGAGGATGATGATGATGCTGATGATGACGATGGTAATGATGATCACTATGATGACAATTTTGAAGATAATGATGATGATGCTGATGCTGACGATGATGCTGATGATGATGATGCTGATGATGATGCTGCTGATGATGATGATGATGATGAGGCGGAGGATGAGGAGGAGGTGGAGGAGGAGGAGGGATAGGAGGAGGATGAGGCCGAGGCAGATGTGGAGTAAGAGGAGGAGGAGGTTGAGGAGCAGGAGGAGGAGAATCCGGATGATGATGATGATGATGATGATGCTGATGCTGATGCTGATGCTGATGCTGATGATGATGATGATGATGATGATGATGATGCGGATGCTGATGATGATGATGTTGACGATGATGGTGGTGATGCTGATAATACTTGTGATGATGCTCATGACGATGAGGATGATGATGCCGACGATGACGATGCTGATGATGATGATGACGATGACGATGACGATTATGATGATGATGATGATGAAATGCTGGTGATGATGCTGACGATGCTGCTGCTGATGATGCTGATTCTTATGATGATGCTGATGATGCTGACTATGAGGATGATGATGCTGATGATGATGGTGCTGATGAGAAGGATGAGGAGGCGCTGGAGGAGGAGGATGAGGATGCGGATAAGGAGGAGGAAGAGGAGGATGAGGAGGGGGAGGAGGAGGAACCGATACGGATGATGCTGCTGCTGATGATGATGGTGATGATGATGGTGATGATGATGATGATGATGATTATGATGATGATGATGATGTTGATTACGGTGATGATGACGCTGATGATAATGCTGATGATGATGCTGATGATGCTGTTGATGCTGATGCTACTGAGGATGATGATGCTGATGATAACGATGATGCTGATGAATATGATGGTGACGATGCTGACGATGCTCATGCTGATGCTCCTGCTGATGCTGCTGAGGATGATGACGATGCTGATGATGATGCTGACGATGGTGCTGCTGAGGGAGAGGATGATGATGCTGATGATGAGGATGATGATGAGGATGCCGTTGCTGATGATGATGATGCTGATGTTGATGATGCTGTTGACGATGATGCCGATGATGAATATGATGGTGATGATGGTGCTGCTGCTGATGATGATCATGCGGATGCTGATGACGCTGCTGATGCTGATGCTGATGCTGCTGATGATGATGATGATGGTGGTGATGATGATGCTGCTGCTGAAACTGATGCTGACTCTGATGGTAATGATAATGATGATGATGATGATGATGATGATGATGATGATGATGATGAGGATGAGGATGATGATCACGATGATGCTGATCATGATGATGCTGATGATACTGACGATGCGTATGATGATGATCATGATGATGATGATGATGCTGATAATGATAATGTTGCTGATGATGCTGATGATGATGGTGATGATGAGGATGATGCTGATACGGGTGATGCTGATGTATACCTTGGTTACGATGGTGATGCTGCTGACGATGCTGACGATGTCGATGATGATGCTGTTGGTGATATGCTGATGATGATGATGATGATGATGAAGCTGATGCTGATGCTGATGATGATGATGATGATGATGATGATGATGCTGATGCTGATGATGATGATGATGATGATTATGACGATGCTGCTGCTGATGATGATGATGATGATGAGGATGATGATGATGATGATGATGATGATGATGGTGGTGGTGGTGGTGGTGGTGATGATGATGATGATGATTATGATGATAATGCTGCTGATGATGATGCTGATGATGATGATGATGATGATGATGATGATGATGATGATGAGATGATGATGATGATGATGATGATGCTGCTGCTGCTGCTGCTGATGATGATGATGATGATGATGATGATGATGATGATGAGAAGGAGGAGGAGGAGGAGGAGGAGGAGGAGGAGGAGGAGGAGGAGGAGGGAAGGAGGGGGGGGAGCAGGAGGTTGATTTTTTTACACTCGACCTCTGCTTGACCCCCATCGAGTGGGGACCACCTCTCCACACAGCACAGCCAGGAGGCTGAGACTGCAGCGGCAGCGCCACTGTCGGGGCCATGCCCCCGTGGCGTGCCCTAAGCGCGAACAGGGAACGCAAGGAGACCGTGCTCCGCGCTCCCTGATCGGGGTAGGGGGCGCCGGAGCCGTGCTCCGACGCCCAACCTACCCACCACCTACTCCATAGGTGGCCGCGGTTTCGGACCCCGGGACACCCAGGACCGAACCAAAAAAGGGAACACGACACGACGCGACACGACGGGGGGACGCAACGGACGACACGACACGCACGACACGACACGGACGAACGACACGACAGAGACAAGCCGCCGGTCCCGCCCCAGGGCGGCGAGCGCTGGGGGGGGATCCAGCACCGCCCTGGGGGAGGCCACGGGACCTGGCGACCCCCCCGGGGGAAGGAAACCACACTTTGGCGGTTTCCCCCGGGGTGCGGGGGCTTTTCGCCCCTCGGGCCCGGCGCTCCCCGCCTGCGCCAGGAGGACCCTAGGGTCCCGACCCCTCCCCTACGGGAGGGGCCCCCTCGGGGCGGAGCAGGAGGTTGAGGTGGAGGGAGATGAGGAGGAGGAAAAGGCGGAGAGGAGGAGAAGGAGGAGGACGAGGAGGAGGAGGAGGATGAGGAGGGGGGGCTGAGGGAGTAGGATGGTCAAGAAGGAGAGAATTCAAAGAGGAGGAGGAGGAACCGATGATCATGGTGATGACGATGATGAGGATGTTCATGCTGATTATGATGATGATGATGATGATGATGATGATGATGATGATGATGATGATGATGATGATTCTGATTCTGATTCTGATTCTGATTCTGATGATGCTGATGATGATGAGGATGTTGGTCGTGGTGGTGGTGATGCTGGTGATGATGATGCTGCTGATGATGATGGTTATGATGCTGATTGTGATGATGATGGTGATGATGATGCTGATTGTGATGATGATGCTGATGATGCTGATGATGATGACGATGATAAGTATAATGATGATGCTGATGATGCTGATGATGATGGTGGTGGTGATGATGATGATGATGATGGTGATGATGATGATGATGATGATGATGACTGCATGATGATGAGGATGATGCTGACTGTATGATGATGATGTTGAGGAGGTGAAGAAGAAGAAGAAGGAGACGCAGGCACAGTCTCCTGTCTGCAGTCCCCCCCCCGCCCCCCACACATTCCGACAAAGGGGTTCTAAGGGTTGGTTTTCTCAATGTGCTTTTCCACCCAGAACGTCTTCGACCGTCCTGGCAGGCGCTCTCGCCTCTGCGGCTGCTGTACACCGTGCCCTTGTACTAGAAGAACTCTTGAGCGCTCTTCTCCCCCCCCCGACGACCCTCGGGGGCGGGTCCGCGGTGGCCGCGCCGCGCCCAAGCAATGGCGGCGACAGCCCAGCCGCAAAGCCAGATGCAGCCCTGAAGTTGCACCGCGTTGCCCCCGGTTGCTGCCTTCTGTCCCATGCCAGTGTGTCGGCTCGCGGTCATCGCGTCCCAGGCCGAACGCCGCGGGGTTGCCTGCGCGCCGTGCGTCTCGTCCAGAAATGTATGCACCATCCACCGTCTAGGGACCCGATGTCCCATGCCCCGAGGGAGCAGTGGATAATCTATAAGTTCTGGCCTCGTATCTTCGTCCTTTCTTTTCTTCTCCGCATTCTGCCTCTTTTCTCCTCTTCCATCCTTGTCCTCCCACCGCTCCCTACACCAACTCCAACCCTTCCCGCGGCCTCGGTTTGCCAACTTCGAGTGTGCGCCATATCTTCACGAGTCTTTGCACCAAAATGTTGAAGTTCGATTCGACACCCGACTCGGTGAATAGTGGATGTAAGATGTGGCGCGAGATCACCTGGCCTGTCCTCCCCCTCACCCTTCCCCCCCCCCTATCCCTCCTCCGCTCCCTCTCCCCTCCCTCTCATGGGATGCTCGCGTCTTTTCTTGATGGTCAAAACGTATCGTGGCAAGGGACCCGGCCATACCAGTTGTGAGTGCCGTCGTGGTGGGGCCGCGAAGCGCGTCAAAGGTGCGCGGAAATTGGGTGGCCGCCATGCGGGCTGCGCCTCTGGAACCTTAGTTGGAGCCTCCGTTCGGGCCGCGGAACTTTTGAAGGGTGTGCCGAAATGAGTGGCTGGGCCGCATGCGGGCTGCGCGACAGCGGCCTTCGGTAGAGCTCCCTTTGGGGCCACGAGACGTGTGAGGGATATGCCGAAACTGGTGGCGGGGCCGCATGCGGGCTGCGTCACTGGGATCTTCGGTGGAGCTCCTTGTGGGCTACGAAACGTGTGAGAAGTGCGCCGAACTGGACATGCGGAGGGCAGAGGCAGGGATGGGAGGAGGGAGGAGGGCGAGGAGGAGGACTACGCGGGGCGCTGTCTCTTCAAAACGAGGACCCAATTCAACAAAGGATGGCGGGAACAAAAAGAACTGAACTGTCCCCGTGGTGATCGAGCTTAGAGAACCAGAGATCGTGTAGATGCGAGTCGATTGCAGCACTCGCTCACATATCACTGAAACTACATGGGTTCACACTGGCTTGATGGAACATCTAACGCCTAGTCACGCTCAGTGGTCAAATGTGTCTCGTTGCACGCTTCTGTTTTTGGAGATGCCTGATATTCAATGTCTTACGCTCGCTTGCTGGAGCTGATCGCGGTAAGTGGTGACATAGGTCATAAGGACAGGGTCAGGTCAGAATGGTGGAAAACATGCGCCAGTCCACTGGTCCACTGGTCCACCGGTCCACTGGTCCACTGGTCGTCCACCGGTCGGGTGACCAGTTGACCAGTGGACAGGTGGACTGGTGGACTGGTGGACCGCGGTTTACCAGTCCACCGGTCCACTGGTCCTACCAGTCCACCGCTGTCCACCGGTCCACCGGTTAACCGGTCGACTGGTTTACCGGACTACCGGTCTCCCTGTCCACCAGTCCACCGATCATCCGATCGTCCTGTCCACCGGTCCACCAGTTCACCGGTCCGCTGGTCCACCGGTCCACCGGTCTCCCTGTCCTTTGGTCACCAGTCCACCAGTCCACCGGTTCACCGGTCCACCGGTCTTTTGGTCCACCGGTCCGCAGGTCCACCAGTCCACCAGTCCACCGGTCCACCGGCCCACCAGTCCGCCGGTCTACCGGTGCACCGGTCCACCCACCAGTCCGTTGGTCCACCCGTGGTCCACGGGTCCATTGGTCCACCTGCCCATTGGTCCACCAGTCCACCAGTCCATCGGACCACCTGTCCACCAGTCCACCAGTCCACCGGTCCACCCGTCGTTGCACCGGTCCACGGGTCGTCCACCGGCTGTCCACTCTGCATGGTCCACCGGTCCACCGGTGCACCAGTCCATATTTGGCCCACTGGTCCACAAGTCCACTGGGTCACCCGTCGACTGGTCCACCGGTCCACCGGTCCACCGGTCAACTGGTCCACCAGTCCACCAGTTCACCGGTCCACCCGTCCTCTGGTCCACCGGTCACCCGGTCAGAACGCGCAATTATTCCACCATCGCCCGGTCCGTTCGGGGGAGGGGGGAGCGCAGGAGAGACGGAACAAGCTGCGGCGCGCCTTTTTGTGAGGCTTCATCTGCAAGCGACTACACACAAGCCGTATTACTGATAAGGTGAGTTTTGAAACAATATGAACCAAGTTGAGCATATCGGGGACAAGCTGGTGGTCTGTTCATTTGCTACAGCTTCTGCTCTGACCTGCAATGTTTCTTGCGCACATCGCGGTGCGCTGCGATGTCGCGTCGCGGTTTGTTTTGTTTCGCATCTGCTGTGCGATCGTAGTGCGTCCATTCTCTTCCGTCTCGGCTTGTGCTCAAGTTGCCGTACGCCGTATATCCGTTGCGCCGCCCTGCCCCGTGCATCGCCGTCTTGCCTTGCCCGCACCGCACTGCCAGCGAACGCCCTGCACTCTGCAGCGCAGCGTGGCCCGCTGCCCTGCTCCCGTCGTGCGGCGGCCGACGCCGCGCTCTCAGGGTGTCCCCAGACGTCTGGCCATCGGAGGCCCGAGGAGGTTCAGGCCGCCCAGAACTGGAGCCCCAAGACATCGGGGCCGGGGGCAGCCGGGGGCAGCGGCAGGTTCGCGCCTCGGGCGTCCAACTCAAAGCCTCGATCCTCGGACCTTTCGTCAATCCTCGATCGTCGCTGCCCTGGACCAGCGCACCGCGGTGCGGTGCCCCTGCCCCGCCAGCGTGCGGCGGCTGCCCCGGGCTCCGCGGGGCGGCCCGCTCGTGGACGCGGAGGCCCCCGGAGATCTGCGGGTGTCTCCAGGGGCGTCCGAAGACACCTGGAGGCCCGAAGGAGGCCCCCCAAGATTCCCAAACCTCCTTCCCCGATCCCCGATCGTCGCTTCTGCTCGACAACCCTCGATCCTCCTCGATCGTCGGTTTTTTCGGTGCTCTGGACTGCAGCGCGCCGCGGTGTCTTGCCCCTGTCCCCCGCCAGCGTGCGGCGGCCTGTGCCAGGCTCCGCGGCGCGGACCGCGCGACACTGCTGAGGCCTCTGGAGGCTCGGTGAGGATCTCAGGCGCCCCAGAACCTCGATCGGCGATCCTCGCGCCCGCGCCCCCTCGAGGACGCGGAGGACGCAGAGGGCTTTGCGGAGCGGGCGGTCAAGGCGCGCGCGGACGTCATCGGCATCGCTGGCGGCGCGGAGGAGCACGGCCTGGGGGGGCAGTGCGTCCCGCGAAGGTGGAAGGGCGGGCCCGTCGCTTGCAGCATGCAGCTGGTTTCGGTTCCGCCGCAGGGCGCTTTCCTCGATACATGACCGCCCAGCGCTCAGAGGCGCCAGGAAGACCAGCTGCAGGCAGCTGGTTTGCTGGCCCTCCTTTTGCTACCACCCCTTCGTCCGACCAGAGGAGGAGGAGGAGGAGGAGGAGGAGGAGGAGGAGGAGGAGGAAAAGGAGGAGGAGGAGGAGGAGGAGGAGGACGGCCGTCTCGGAAGAAGCCTCCTTGAAATGCGGGCCAGAACGCATCCCTGCCTGGAACGTTTTTGGAGGTTGACATCTGACCTCCTAGACCTATGGGGGCTGGTGGATCAAAGCGTCGAAAGTTGCGAAGGCGGCGATGGTCGAGTAAAGTAAGATGATGGTGATGACGACGATGTGGGTGGTGGTCGTGATGGTATTGGTGGTGGTGGTGGTGATATAATGGTGACAGTATTCGCGTGAGGTTTTCAGCACTGCACTCCCCCACAGCTTTGGCCTGGCAATTAGGTGCGGGGGTCGGCGGCCGAATTATTTGCCCAGTATTGTTCGCCATGCTGGCTATAGTTGGGCGGTATTTTCCCTGGCAGAAATTATTCCTTGGGCTTGCAAAAAAGAGGAATCCAGTGCTTGCTCGTACGAGTCTTGTAGCACGAGACCGTACGCTTCCTCCTTTTCTTTTCTCCTTCCCCTCCCTCCCCCTCCTTTCTTCCTTCTTCTCCTCTCTCTCCCCCTCCTCCACTCCTCCTTCTCCTCTTCCTTTTCTCTTCCTCTTCCTCCTCTCTCCCGTCGTCGCCTCCGTCTCTTGACGCTGTTTTTGTCGCCGTCGTCGCGGCTGTCGTTGTGTCACCAGGGCGTTCGAGGATGAAATAGTGGTTTCTTGGTCGTAGTAGTCGTTGTAGCCATAATCGCAATCTTCGTAGGACTCGTCGCAGTATAAGTAACCGTAGCCGTTGTTGTAGCAGTAGTCGTGTTATTAGCAGGAGTAGTAATAATCGTGGTAGTGGTAGTGGTGATAATCGCAGTAGTAACCGTACACGGAGTAAACGTAGTAGCAGTAGTAGTAGTAGTAGTAGTAGTAGTAGTAGTATCAGTAATCGTAGTAGTAGTAGTAGTAGTAGTAGTAGTAGTAGTAGTAGTAGCAGTAGCAGTGGTAGTAGTAACAGTAGTAGTCGTAGTAGTAGTAGTAGTAGTAGAGGTAGTAGTAGTAGTAGTAGTAGTAGTAGTAGTAGTCGTAGTAGTAGTAGTTGTAGTAGTCGTAGTAGTAGTAGTAGTAGTAGTAGTAGTAGTAGTAGTAGTAGTAGTAGTCGTAGTC
>CAUYUJ010018024.1:107363-112363 GCA_963575745.1 Prorocentrum cordatum
GAATCAGGTCAGATCCGCTTTCTATGCATCCAGATGCTCGTTCTATTGGCACAGCCATATTTATACCTGCACGCATGTATGCACTGATGTTGATATGCAGAACTGTATGTTACTTGTGTGTGCGCTCTAACTGTGTGCATATATTGATGTGCATGGTGGCCGCCGGCCCATTCCACCACCGTGCCTCCTGGGTTCTGGGCCAGAGGCCTCTTGTTTGCTGGGGTCTCTCGGGATGAGGGGCCTCTTGACGGGCCTCTGGGGGGTCCCGTTGGGGACCTTTTGGAAGCCTCTCGGGGCCTCTGGTGCGAGGGAAAGGCTCCGAATGGGCACCTCTTGGGGCCGTTTTGGAAGCTTCCTGGGCCGTCTTGGGGGTCGGAGCAGGCTCTCCCCGCCTCCCCCCCTCCCTTTCATCCCCCCCCGTTCCACAGTCGAATCCCCGCTCTGCGTTTTTAAGTTTTTTTTTGCGGGGGGGGCTTCGACCTCTGGTCCGAATCGTGACCATGTTCTCATGCTTGGCTGGGTATGGCCAGGGGTGGGCCTGTGGCTTCGGTGTGTAACGTCCAGAGAGGGGTGTCGCCGTGCCGTTGTTCACACTTTCGATTGCGCGGATTTCGCAGAATCTGGTTCGTGATCACCAACTCGCACCCTCCCGCTTCACTGCTGGTGTTTTTCCGAACCCTCCTGTGTTGGGCTCTCGTTTTGAATAGAGTAGTTTGGTCTCCATCTCCTCTCCTCCTCTCCTCTCCTCCTTCTCTCCTGTTTCCGGTGTTCCCTTTTCCTCTTCTCTCGTGCCGTCTGGTTCCTGATACCTGCCTCGCCGTCTTGCCTGTTGGGTGGGCGTGCCTATGGGTTGCGACACTTTCGTGGGCTCCTGGAAGGCCCAGCGGAGGTACGTCCTGCGCGGACCACCTTGAGACCTCGCCGCCCCCGGGGGGGCTTGCGATCTGCGCAACTGTCGCCACTTTCGTGGGCTCCTGGGAGGCCCAGCGGAGGTACGTCCCACGCGGACCACCTCGAGACCTCGCCGCCCCTTTGTGGGCTTGCGATCTGCGCAACTGTTGGCATTTTCGTGGGCTCGATCTGCGCAATTGTCGGCACTTTCGTGGGCTCCTGGGAGGCCCAGCGGAGGTACGTCCCACGCGGACCACCTCGAGACCTCGCCGCCCCCTGGGGGGCTTGCGATCTGCCCAACTGTCGCCACTTTCGTGGGCTCCTGGGAGGCCCAGCGGAGGTACGTCCCACGCGGACCACCTCGAGACCTCGCCGCCCCCTGGGGGGCTTGCGATCTGCGAAATTGTCGGCACTTTCGTGGGTTCCTGGGAGGCCCAGCGGAGGTTCGTCATGCACAGATCACCTCGGAACCTCGCCGCCCCCTGAAGTGCTTGCGATCTGCGCAACTGTCGGCACTTTCGTGGGCTCCTGGGGGCCCAGCGGAGGTACGTATATGCGGGACCACCTCCGAGACCTGCCGCCCCACTTTTGGGGCTTGCGATCTGCCGAAAATTGTTGCCACTTTAGTGGGCTCCTGGGAGGCCCCCAGCGGAGTTTAACGTCATGCACAGATCATCGGGACCTCGGCCTGCCCCATGGGGGGCTTGCGATATGCGAATCTGTCGGCACTTTCGTGGGCTCCTGGTGGACAAGCGGAGGTACGTCCCACGCGGACCCCCTCGAGACCCGCCGCCCCCTCGCCCCCTCGAGGGGCTTGCTTCTTGGAAGTTGTCGCCACTTTCGTGGGTTCCTGGAGGGCCAGCGGAGGTACGTCATGCACAGATCACCTCGGGACCTCGCCGCCCCCTGGAGTGCTTGCGATCTGCGCAACTGTCGCCACTTTTGTGGGCTCCTGGGAGGCCCAGCGGAGGTACGTCATACGCGGACCACCTCGAGACCTCGCCGCCCCCTGGGGGGCTTGCGATCTGCGCTTTTGTCGCCACTTTCGTGGGCTCCTGGGAGGCCCAGCGGAGGTGCGTCCCACGCGGACCACCTCGGGACCTCGCCGCCCCCTCGGGGGCTTGCGATCGGCGCAACTGTCGCTATTTTCGTGGGCTCCTGGGAGGCCCAGCGGAGGTACGTCCCACGCGGACCACCTCGGGACCTCGCCGCCCCCTGGGGGGCTTGCGGTCTGCTCAACCGTCGCCACTTTCGTGGGCTCCTGGGAGGCACAGCGGAGGTACGTCAAACGCAGATCACCTCGGGACCTCGCCGCCCCCTGGGGGCTTGCGATCTGCACAATTGTCGGCACTTTCGTGGGATCCTTGGAGGCCCAGCGGAGGTACGTCATGCACAGATCACCTCAGGACCTCGCCGCCCCCTGGGGGGCTTGCGATCTGCGCAACTGTCGGCACTTTCGTGGGCTCCTTGGAGGCCCAGCGGAGGTACGTCCCACGCGGACCACCTCGAGACCTCGCCGCCCCCTGGGGGGCTTGCGATCAGCGCAACTGCCGGCACGTTCGTGGGCTCTTGGGAGGCCCAGCTGAGGTACGTCCCACGCGGATCACCTCGGGACTTCGTCGCCCTTTGGGGGGCTTGCATTGAGCGGTCCTGAATTTAATCGCCACATGTGTAGAAATTCTTGGGTACGTCGCAGGGTTTTTTGTCAACCATCCTGTGGTGTTGGGTCCTCGTTTTGAAGAGACAGCGCACCGCGTCCCACCTTCCTCCTTCCTCCTCCTCCCTCTCCTCCCCCTCCTCCCTGCTCCCCCTCCTTGCCTCTGCTCTCGGCACACCTCTCACACGTTTCGTAGCCCCATAGGGAGCTCCACCGAAGGCCCCAGTGGTTGCTCTCGCATGCGGTTCCCCCACCCAGGGCAGCGTTTCGTGGCCCCACAGGGAGCTCCACCGAAGGCCCCAGTGGCTGCTGTCGCATGCGGTTCCCCCACCCAAGGCAGCGCTTCGTGGCCCCATAGGGAGCTCCACCGAAGGCCCCAGTGGCTGCTCTCGCATGCGGTCCCCCACCCAGGGCAGCGTTCCGTGGCCTTATAGGGAGCTCCACCGAAGGCCCCAGTGGCTGCTCTCGCATGCGGTTCCCCCACCCAAGGCAGCGTTTCGTGGCCCCATAGGGACCTCCACCGAAGGCCCCAGTGGCTGCTCTCGCATGCGGTTCCCCCACCCAGGGCAGCGTTTCGTGGCCCCATGGGGAGCTCCACCGAAGGCCCCAGTGGCTGCCCTCGCATGCGGTTCCCCCGCCCAGGGCAGCGTTCCGTGGCCCCATAGGGAGCTCCACCGAAGGCCCCAGTGGCTTTTATTTGATTTTTTTGTCTGTTGTTTTTTTCCTTATGTATTTGCACTGCATGCGGTTGCCCCGCCCAGGCTGCGTTTCGTGGCACCATGGAGCTACAACGAAGGGGATGGCCACAGTGGCTGCTCTCGCATGCAGGTTCCCCCGATAGGGCAGGCGTTCCGTGGCCCATAGGGAGCTCCACCGAAGGCCCCAGTGGCTGCTCTCGCATGCGGTTCCCCCACCCAGGGCAGCGTTTCGTGGCCTTATAGGGAGCTCCACCAAAGGCCCCAGTGGCTGCTCTCGCATGCGGTTCCCCCACCCAGGGCAGCGTTCCGTGGCCCCACAGGGAGCTCCACCGAAGGCCCCAGTGGCTGCTCTCGCATGCGGCCCCCCCGCCCAGGGCAGCGTTTCGTGGCCTTATAGGGAGCTCCACCGAAGGCCCCAGTGGCGCAGCCCGCATGCGGTTCCCCCACCCAGGGCAGCGTTTCGTGGCCCCATAGGGAGCTCCACCGAAGGCCCCAGTGGCGCAGTTCGCATGCGGTTCCCGTTCCCAGAGCAGCGTTTTGTGGCCCCATAGGGACCTCCACCGAAGGCCCCAGTGGCTGCTCTCGCATGCGGTTCCCCCACCCAGGGCAGCGTTTCGTGGCCCCATGGGGAGCTCCACCGAAGGCCCCAGTGGCGCAGTTCGCATGCGGTTCCCCCACCCAGGGCAGCGTTCCGTGGCCCCACAGGGAGCTCCACCGAAGGCCCCAGTGGCTGCTGTCGCATGCGGTTCCCCCGCCCAGGGCAGCGTTTCGTGGCCCCATAGGGAGCTCCACCGAAGGCCCCAGTGGCTGCTCTCGCATGCGGTTCCCCCACCCAGGACAACGTTTCGTGGCCCCATAGGGGGCTCCACCGAATGCTCCAATGGCTGCTCTCGCATGCGCCCTCCCCGCCCAGGGCAGCGTTTCGTGGCCCCATAAGGAGCTCCACCGAAGGCCCGCCCCAGTGGCGCAGTTCGCATGCGGTTCCCCCCACCCAAGGCAGCGTTTCGTGGCCCCATAGGGAGCCCCACCGAAAGCGGCACCCACAACGCGTTACGAACAATTGCTTATGGTTGGGTCCTTCGCCAGGATATTTGTTTGAAGGGGGGTGGGGGCAAAGCACATTTTTCCCAACCATCCTGTGGTGTTGGGTCCTCGTTTTGAAGAAACAGCGCCCCGCGCGACCACCTCTCTCCTCCTCCTCCCCCTCTCGACCTCCCCCTCCTCCCCCTCCATTGCCTTGCTCTCAGGCACACCCCTCACACGTTTCGTAGCCCCATAGGGGAGCTCCGCCGAATGTTCCCAGTGGCACAGGCCAGGCATGCGGTTCCCCCACCCAGGGCAGCGTTTCGTGGCCCCATAGGGAGCTCCACCGAAGGCCCCAGTGGGGGTGTTCGCATGCGGTTCCCCTGCCCAGGGCAGCGTTTCGTAGCCCCATAGGGAGCTCCACCGAAGGCCCCAGTGGGGGTGTTCGCATGCGGTTCCTAACCAGCCTCTTCGGGCATACCTATTGGGTACTCAGGGTATCTCGGTGTCCCGTGGCACTGCACGTCATGGCGGTTCCCACCAACCAGGGGCAGCGTTTCGTTGCCCCCACTGGGTGCCACCGAGGGTCCCCGTGGCACAGCCCGCATGCGGTTCCCCCACCCCGGGCAGCGTTTCGTTGCCCCATAGGGAGCTCCACCGAA
Source organism: Prorocentrum cordatum (assembly GCA_963575745.1). Taxonomy (NCBI): domain Eukaryota; class Dinophyceae; order Prorocentrales; family Prorocentraceae; genus Prorocentrum; species Prorocentrum cordatum. Next base: position 112,295 of record CAUYUJ010018024.1, read on the forward strand.
GGCCCCAGTGGGGGTGTTCGCATGCGGTTCCCCCACCCAGGGCAGCGTTTCGTAGCCCCATAGGGAGCT
>CAUYUJ010018024.1:122363-162363 GCA_963575745.1 Prorocentrum cordatum
TCGGAGGATCGCGCCGCATCGCCGACGCATCGACGAGGCGGCTCGATGCGGAGCCCGATGTCCTCCACGACGGCGTCGCCGATGCATCGCCGATGCGTCGCCGATGCATCGGCGGTGCGTCGGCGGTGCGGCGCGATCCTCCGACCCCTATCTACTCGGACCCCATCTGTGAGGTCTCCAGGAACGCTGCGAAGGCCTGCGTCTGCGAAGCAGGCAGCCCCCAGGAGGTGTGTGCCCCAGCTGGCCTCCACAGGCCCCGATGGCAGTCAAGGGGCGGTGTGCCGCGGGAGGCGGCGCCCGGGTGTTGAGCCCGCCCCAGTCTACCATGTGGACGTGCTGAGGCCAGCCCAAATTGCCTCCTGAGGGCTGCTTGTGCGCAGCCCCAAGCCTTGCGAAGAAGGAGCACCCTCACTCCTTCATGAAGGTCGCCACTTCGGTTCTGCGCAAGAAGGTCGAGACCGGGTGCGAGGACGCGTGCGGTCCGTACGCGGATTCGCATTGTTTCACCGAGTGCGAGACGATGATGTTCCGCTGCATGTGCATGGAGGATCCAGGGCAGGAAGCTTTTTCCTGCCCTCACCCTCCCCCCTCAACTTTCTCGACCTCTTCCTCCCTCCTTCCTCCTCTCTCCATGTCCTCGTCCAAATCCTCGTCCTGGTCCTCGTCGCCGTCATCCTCCTCCCGCTCGTTGGCCCTCCTGCTGTTCCTCCTCCGCTTCTCACACGCCGTCCTTTCTTCTCGCCCATTCTTGGGACGGTGGTGGAAATGGCAAGGAGATCAGGGGAGGCGTAGGATTTTGAGTGGTCCTGGGAAGGAGGACGTCGACGCGAAGAAGTCGGTCTGTGAACAATGCGAGAGCGAAGTCTTCGGGATGTGCCAATCGTGTGCATGTGCCGATCCTGTCCAGGCCAGACCTTGGCCCAGGATCGGTGTACGCACTGAACGTGGGCATTCTTGGTGCCCAATTTCTTAATCTATTTTAAGAGTCTTTCGACTGCAAGAGCCGAAGGCTTCCTGACTGATTGTTTAATCGCTTCGCTCATTCCGCCAGCCCATGTTGCCTCGCCGCTGTCGTTTGTCGGAGTTTTGTTGTCAACGCAGTGCGGTCGGGCGGCTGCCATTTTTCGGAGGCGGTGGGTGGCGGGCCAAAGGCCTCACGGATGTTGGTTGGGCTCGTGGTTGGCTTCTCAGGGGCCTTTGGGAGGCAGTTTTGCGGCCTCTTGGGGGCCGTGTTGGGGCCTGTCGGGGCCTCTTGGGGGCCTCTTGGGGCTTCTTGGGGTGCCTCTTGAGGGCCCCTTGTGGCCTCTTGGGGGCCTCTTGGGAGCCTCCTGGGGCCTCCTCAGTTCCAGGTCCTTTTCTTGCGCCTCTCTTGGGCCGTCTTGACCGCCTCTTGAGCTGTCTTGGGGCCATCTTGGGCCGTCTTGGGGCACTCTTGGAGGTTTCGTGGGCCGTCTTAGGGCGGTCTTGGAAGCCTCTTGGGCCGTCTTGGAAGCGCCGGTACGCCGAAAAGGCGAGAATGTCAAAAACCATCAGAAACTGAAGGAACATAACTAATTTCTGCCTCTGTCCTCTTTGGAGGTCTCTTGGAGGCCTCTTGGGGCGTCTTGAAGGCGCTTTGGACTGTCGGCGTCTTGGATCGCTCTTGGACCGTCTCGGACCGTGTTGAGCTCTCTTCTGCCCAGGACCTGCCCGGGACCCAGCCGGGGTTTGGCCGGGACTTGCGGGGGTACTCTGGTCCGGGGACCCCCAGGGGCGGCCCCGCGCGCGCGAACTAGAAATATTGTTAATCAGTTGCTGGAGATCTTAGCACGCCCTTGGCCCGTTGGGCCGGCGAGTTGATCGGGCGGGCCGAGTATAAATCTGGTTTTTATCGCCTTCATATTGTTTCTCCTTGTCCTTCCGAACGGCTTATAATGGCGCCATGCTTCATTAAGGCTGTTCTGCCATTTTCCTTTGTTCGGCCGTGTGCTTAAACCCCAGGCCGCTGCAATAGTTGAAACACGCAAGCATGGACATCACAGGGTCTTGCATGTATTCTTGCTTCTAAGGTCTTGGCCAAGGCGAAGAATTTCGACGAGAGGTACCACACCATCGCCTAGCTGACTGGTCTGTCGCCCTGAGCCAGTTGGGCTCCCGCGTATGGCATGGCACTTTTCAGGGCAGGTGTGGGCGGTGGGATTCGCCCGTCTGCGCCAAAATCGGTCGAGTCAGGATGACCACATGAGGACGGACGTGCGATGGGCATGCTCCATTGTGCAAGTGGATCCCGCAGAGCGGGGGGCACGGCGACGGGCCCCCAGAGGCAGTTCGCAGGAAGTTCAGTTGCCATCCGTGGGTGCTCGGATGAGTTTTTCTCCGCATGCCAAGATGAGGTTCTCATTGCCAGTGAGACGCCTCCGCCTCCTCACTTTCCTTCCCTTCCAGACTCAGGCTTGCTCACACTCATGTTCGCTCACACCCAGCCTCACTAACTCAGAGCACTCGCACTCATATTTACTCTTACAAGGTTAAGTTGTACTTGCACTCAGTCTCGCACTCATATCCAGACTCACTCATACTCGGGCCACTCATATTTAGAAACGCTCATGCAAAGCTGAGTCATAGTCAGGGTCGGACGCACAGACTCACTCGCACAGGCACTCACTCACACTCCGACCTCACGCTTAAACTTTTTGACGTTCAGACTCGATCACCCCCGAAGGCCACTCATACCTTGATGCGCTCCCGTTGAGCTCAGGCTCCCGGCGATGTGCCAGAAGTGGCATTTGAAGGCCCCGAGGAGGAGCAGCGAAGGGGTACGGCCGGTGCCCGCTCGCGGCCAGATGGTGGGGATGCCTCGGCGGCTCGCTCGTCTGGCGGACCGGGCCCCCCCTCTCTCCTGAGAGCCCCTGCGATCACTGCGACATGGCAGGCGTGTGGCCTGGGCACCTCGTGGATGAGCCGCCAGGGGGTGCGTCGCTTGCCCCCTGCTCTGTCGGATCTGTGGGGGGGCCTCGGGTGGTTTGCTCGTCTCGTGGGCCAGGCGCCCCTCGGGATCACTGCGCTATAGCAGGCGCGGCATCTGTGCACCCCAGGGAGGAGCTGTCAGGGGACATTCGAGTAGGAGATTGTCTACAGAAGTGAATTACCCCAAGCTTGATTTTGTCCTCGAGTCATACGTCGACTTTTCGTGGATCTCCGTTCTACACTTTCGTATGGATTCGGCGAACACATCAATATTGGTGCAAATTAATTCTGGAGTCGATCCCTTGCTCGAGATATGACGCCCGTCTGCCTGCTACTAGACTGTTGGGATGACTTCGGCGGTTTGCTCGTCCGGCAGACCAGGCCCCTCTCTTTTGGGAGCGTCACGCTCATCACAGTGTAACAGGCGCAGCATGTCGGCGATCCAACGGGGGAGCCATGATTGGGAATAACATTTGCCAGCTCCCGCCCAGATTGCGGGGATATGTGTAGATCTGCTGTCCCTGCCTTTTTGAGAGCCTCACTGCCACCATGGCCACCACGATACCCCGCCCCTGCACGCCCCTGACACGGTTCGTGGCCACATAGCGAGCACCGCCGATCGGGTGAGGGGCACTGCAATGTAGTGAAGTCTAGGAGTCGTCGTTACCGACGCAGTCGACAATGGCACACTCGTTTCGTTCCGCTGTTTACGCATACGCCCATCATCCTTGAATCGTCCCCGTTCAGTACTTTTCCAGGGTTTGCAGGAGGAGGTCAGGAGGGAGGAGGCAGGAGGATGATGACGCTGATCGGGCGCAACGCCAGGCGTTGTGCTTGCGCTTGGACGCGGTGCATGCTGCCTCCACGGAGCAGGCGTCGCTGCAGGCGCTGTACGAGCTCGTCCGCGAATGCATCGGGCGCCGCGATCGCCGCCGCCGCTGCCGTCGTCGCTACCATCGTCGTCGTCTTCGTCGTTCTCGTCGTTGCTGTCGTCCTCGAAGATCCAGGATCCCCTTGGGGGCGGTCTGAGGGAGTCGTCTTGGGGTTGAGGGCTCCACGTGTCACTTCGCGTTCCCCTCTTGGGCCCCTCTCGGTGCCGTTTTGGGACCGCTTGAGCGTCTCTTAGGGACCTTTGGGGCCGTCAAGGGGCGATGTGTTTGGCTTCCTTACCATCTAGGGCACTCCCACTAAAGCCGAAAAGCCGACTATGCGAAAATCATCCAACGTTGTTGTTTGCTTCAACGGTTTTGGTCCCTTGGGCCGGCCGGCCCCCATTCCTTCAATGCAGCCCAGGAGGCCCCCGTGAGAGCGCCAGCACGGGCCCCCGAGGCTATCTCAGAGCACGTTCGAAATTTCCCCCCCGCCCCCCGCCAGCCTCCCGAGGCTTCCAGAAGAGTCACGCGGGGATTCCTGGAAACGCGGGAGAGCGCCCTGGAGCTCTCGTGACGGGGGTCCAGACCGTTGAGGGAGCATGTTCGATGCTCATCATCAACACAGAGGGTCAAGGGACCTGAGGGCACTCAACTCCGTGTCCACGGCACGGTGGCGGACGTCGAGGGTCCTCCCTTTGACCGTGTGTTTATGAGAGACCGTCACGGTTCAGTGCAGGCTGCACTTTGAGTGCCTTCCCATCGGCCGTGCCGCACCCCGAAAATCCGAACGATTTTCCATGAGCCGTGCGTCGTGCGTCTAGAGCTTGGCTCCATGGGATTCCCCACTGGGCTTGGCCTATGTTGAGAGATTACCGATATTCTCGCTCTTCCAGTCCAGAAGTGATCATATCAGTCCCGGATCTCACACATCAGTGCTGCCTGCGGCATCGGCGGATAAATACCCCGCAATGTTGGCCCCTCTGTTTAGCAGCATGCTGATTCTCGAGGGGTGCCCGTGCTGTCACGCGGCGGCGCGCCCGATTGTGAGACGTTTGCGCCGCGACCAAGTGCGAGCGCAGCTGTCAAGCAAGACGTTCTCACCCCTCGAGAAGTGGGGCACCAAAGCAATGTGCTGCGGAGCAGTCTTTACGGAGCAGTCTGCGGCCGAGAAGTTTTACCAGATGCCCGATATGCTTTGCAGCATGTGTGGTGATGCAGCTGTCTCACTCGAGCAATCCCTGTATTTCCTCCCCGCCTGCCATGAGGAGCGTGACGATTTGCGCGAAGCTGAACGATAATCGCCCCGACTTGTCCACAATCGGCTGCCAGGATCCTGACGGCAGGTTGTTCTTTCTTCCAGGATTCTTTGAGCACCCAGGAGATCTTCATCCTCGCCCGTTGAATTAGGGAGGCTTCATCGTGTAATGGCCGGGGAGCGAGGATCATAACAAGGAGTTGGAGGCGCAAGGTTTTTTTTGCGACGGCTGTTGTTATAAGCATGTGGTTCCCGACCTGTCCAGGGGGATGGGCTTTGTTGTGCACGCGCCTGACAAGGAAGCTGCTTTTCTTGCCAGCGCTCCTGCTTGGGCCCCGAACCTTCAAACTCTCCAGGCGGCGGAGTTGTTTTGCCCATGTCGGCGGCGGGTCAGTTTGCGATTCCTGTTCCCAGAGGTCACTCGGACTGCCGTACTGTTGTGAGACAATGGAATATGCTTGTTAAGCAGCAACTTTCTCATAACAAGCCTTACAGTGGAGCTTTTGTTAACCTTCAGCCGACGGTCCTATCTTCTGTAATCAAAGTTCAAGACTATGTGATTGAATCTGAGAGCTTAACGGACGAGAGGCGATACTTTAAGATGGGAAATGACGTGGTCGACCAGCTAGCTACAGTGGTGGCGGCGCGTCATCCAGAGCCGACGGAGGAGCAAAAGGAACGACTCACCAAGAGTCTTGTGGCGTCCAGGCTTGCGTGATTTCTCGCTGTTAAGTTGCTCCCGCTCTGGCCGCGTCTGAATTTGAGTGATGCTGAGCTCTCTGCGAAAGAAGCCAAAGGCGGTGCCGCTTATGTAGGGTACGTCTGGATTTGGCGGGGTCGGTTCTGGCAGTGTGAGCGTTGTTTCCTTGGGTCCAGGGCCGACCGGAAGCCGGTCCTAGGAGGTTGCCATAGCGGTCCAGGGGTCGGGATCCTAGGGTCGACGCTCCCCGTTTTTCGGAGCTGGGTCAGTCTATAATCTTCTTGGACTGCTCCGGTCATTCTTTCATTTTTGTATGCCGCCGCCGTTTTTACTATACCAGTGGTGGTCAAGTGCGAGGTCTCCGCCATGAGTGCCGCCCTCTGCCTCTGAGTGGGGTCCAGGGGAAGCGACATTCCCGGAGTCGCATGGCCCTGGTCAGACATCCCAAGCTTGATGATGTTACAGTCGACGTCGGGCCTTGGTCTGAATCCTCTGAGGGGTGGTCGGAATCGTCTCTTGTTTCCTACTCCCTTTTCTCCGTGTGCGTGTTTCCCCCGTGTCTTCGATGTTAAGACTCTCTCCCTCTGCTCCTGCCTGGGCGCTCGTCCCCTCTCTCCCCCTCCGCCCCGCGGGCGCGGCCCTTGCCCGGGGGCGGTGGGCGGCTGCGCCAAGGCTGCAGGCGGCCGTGGATGCCGAGTTCGACGACGGGACGATGTCGGTGCGCTTGTCGTCCTCGTCGTTGTCGTAGTCGTCTTCGTCGTCGCCATCGTCGTCGTCGTTCAACGTTGTTCTTCGTTCCCGTCGACGACGACGGCGTTGTCGGCGTTGTCCTTGTCGCTCGCACGGCGTCGTCGTCGTCGTCCTTTTCGTCTTTGTTCGTCTTCTTCGTCTTCCTCGTCTCCGTCGGAGGGTGCTCGGATTTCGTTGTTGCCGCCGCCGCCGTCGTTATCTAGCATTCGTCATCGATGTGGTCGTCTGCCAGCATTCGGATTTAGCGGTCGTGGTCGTCGTAGTCGTCGTTGTGGTCGTCGTCGTCCACGTCCACGTCGTCACCGGCGTCTCTTTCGAAATCATTCAACGGTCCTTCCTATATTTATCGGGATGAAGAGGAGGAGGAAGTGGAGGAGGACGAGGAGGAAGAGGAGGAGGAGGAGGATGTGGAAGAGGAGAAGGAGAAGGAGGCTGGTAGTCGCGATTTCTTCTGTCAGCAGGAGGATTTGGGCGACCACGACGGCCCCGAAGGGGGCTGGAACATCGTCGGGGCGAGGGGGGCCTGCCGCCGCGGGATGGGAGGCACTGCCCCTGTTCAGGCCCTCGGAGACGGTCACTCAGAGCGCTGTTGCCAATGCGGGCGGCGGCGACGGTGACGGTAATGCTCACGATCGGTCTCTACAACCCGCTGAGCCCCCCCCCTGGCGCGAGGAGCTTGTCAGCCAGGCGCTGCGCAGTTTTGATCTGGTGGTGCTCCCTGGCGCGCAGCAGAGACAGACGGATGCGCAAACACCAGTGACGGCGACCGGAACGAGTCCGCATCTTGCGATTAGCTGGGGATGAAGAAGTGGTCGGTTCACGAACAAGAGCTGCGGCATCACGATCTTGATGAACCGCAAAACGAGGCGCAACTGCATCCGTCAAGTCTTCATCCCGCCGACGAAGCTGGGGATCACGGGGAGGGTGGGAGCTCTCAACCTCGCGACGGCGACGGCTCCAATGTTACTGGTTGGCGTCTACCTGACTCCGCCGGGCACGTATCAGGAGAGGGCGGAGGTCGTGCCGCGCATCCTTGGCTGGATCACGGGCATCATGGCACAGGTGGGCAATCGGTACATGCTGGTAATCGCTGGCGACTTCAACGAGTAGGTGGGGTATGTGCAGAGCGACGAGGTTGCAGGTCGCGATGGACGGCATCGGCACTCAATGCTGGTCCCTCTTCTACGTGGATGGGCGGAGACGAATTTCGTGACGGCGGCCAACGCACATTTCACGCTGCCCGCGAGCTACCGCGGCGACAATCACAGCAGCTGAGTAGATCACATCTTCGCCCCCAGCATGGCGATGAACTTCGCCCCGATGATCAGGGCGCGGCCGGACCTTATGAGGGCCCCCTCGCCCTTCCTGACGGCTGATCTGCGAGACCACTGCCCTATGGAGATGCACCTCGGCTATTATCCAAAGATGGCGGCCATGCCGCGCACGGGCAGAGATGCTCTGATGCGGTGCCTGCCCAGGGGGGAACGACAGCGGGGGTTCTGCTCGACGGCCGAGTCGATCTTGAGGGGGCAGGCGAGTGCGCGGGGCAAAATTGACGGAGACCCGACTCCAGAGCGGAAGCATCATATTCTTACAACCGTTGTGCGCAGCGCGGCCATGTCGACCTTCCTTGTCCAACGACGAATGGGCGAGGAGTATGCGCACCTTGCGGAGCAGCGGGTGCAGGCGCTGGAGGGGCGCGACAAGGTTGTGAAGGAGCTCGAGGACTTGCAGCGCAGACGCATCGCGAACCAGGTGTGCTTCGGTGACCGCGTCGATAGATGCCGCGCTCCCCCCCTGGGATAGCAGACCCCCGCGGCCCCTCGCAGCCCCCGCTGGGGGGGGGGGGGGGGGCGGGGCCAAGGGGTCCGCTGGAGGGGCGGTGCAGCGCGTCGCATGAGCTTCGAGGTGATGAAGGGAGTACTGGTGCTAATGAGGACGGCGGCCCGGAAAGAGAGCCGATGATAGTCGGGGCCGGGCTCGGGCGGCTGACGGGGGAGCGCAGAGCTCGACGCAAGGCCCATCAGGGGCAAGTCTTCCGGGAGAGGACTGGGGGGCTGAAGTGGGCTCGGCGCGCCTGCGGCTTCTCCAGAGTTGTCTTGTGCTTCGTGGGCGGCTGGCGGGCAGGGGCAGGGGCGTCCGAAATGGGGCCTGCGTCGCGGCCAGCTGCGCGCTGGGCTCGGCGGAGTGGGGGGCAGGGGTGGCAACGTCAGGGGTCGCTGGCGGCATGGGGTCGCGGGGGGTTAATCTGGGCCGGCAGCTCGCCGAGGCAAACGAACGGGGCGAGTTCCTGCGATCCCGGGGGGCGCGGCGAGATGCAGTCCACGACGGCGCCCTGCGCGACGAAGTGCGGCGCGGCCTCGAGTCGACCGCGAAGTGCCGCCGAAGAGCCCCGAGGCGAAAGGCGTTTCCAGAATGGGGAGTCTGCGCAGAGATGCTAGCGATCTGCCTGGCACCGATGAGACGGATGGACGGCGCGGGGATGGGCGTCGGGCGCGTTGGCTCAGCACCGATCGCGGTCCCTAACTTCGACCACTGCCTCTGGGACTTGCTCCTGGACTCTCGCGCGAAGAAGACGCTCGCGCTGTCGGGGAAGCAGGCTGGAGCCATGCGTGGCGCATCGGGCTACGGCGACGGCAACTTCGCGGCGACTGGCCCGGGTGGGCCCGCGGCGGCCTGCCTCGCCGCAGCCGCGAGTCTGCCGCTTTCGCGCCCCAGTCCGCATGCTGGCGGCTGAGGGGCGCCGACATCTCGGTGGCGCAGCAGAATTGGGGCGCCGCGGGGGCCTTGCACGCGATCGCCTGGGAGCACTGGAACGCGCGCGCCGGCGAGCGCCTGCGGGCGAACGACAAGGTGTACTTTTCACAGCTGCTGAGCGACCGTTGTGCGACAGTGACGACGCCCGACGTGGCCGCGTAGTTCGCGCCGAAGGGGGGGGGGCATGGGGGGCAGCCTGATCCCCTGGGGCTTCGCGGCCACGTACTCGGTTGCAGTTCAGGCGGCTTTCGCGCGCTTGAAGGCGGAGGAGGAGAGCTACGCGTGGCTCGAGACGACGATCCCAGGCAGAGGCGAGGAGGTCTTCGACGTTGGCGCTGCCGTGTTCTTGGGCGACATTACCAGGCTGACGCCGATCCCCGCCGTGGCGAAGGGCGGCGACGTCGCGCGCAGGCTGAACTTCGCGACGGGGGCGATTAACCAAGAGGCCAGTGCGCAGGGCGGAGGGCTCAACGAGGACAAGACGGTCAGCGTCCTTGGGCTGTGCGGGCAGGGAGCTAGAGCGGCGACCCGCAAGGTGGGTGGTTCCACGAGGTGCCGCTGCGGTGCGCGCGCCTCCGGTTCATCAGCTACGCGTGCGAGGCTGCCCTGTCCACGCTCCATGTGCCCCTGGTCACGCCCGGCCAGATCGAGAAGCTCAACGGGGCCCTGGCGAAGCTGCTGAGATCCCTGCTCGGCGGAAGTTTCACGAGGTGGGGGGGGGGGTCGGCAGCGCGCGGACCCTCGCGAACGACCAAGTGCGGGGCAATTGGGAGCTGGCCAGGCCCGAGGTGGAGCTTCGCGCGCGGCGACTGCGGCTCTACCTGAGGGCGGCTAAGTCCCCGGAGGCGCACCGCCAGGCGATCGCGGCGGTCTTTGGCCAGTGCAGGTTCGAGGAGGAGATGGGCATCAAGCGCCTGGGGGACAGCGGATGGCCGATCGTGATATCCGCGCCGTGGTGCCACCAGCTGGAGGAGGACTTAAAGGAGGTGTGAAGGGTGAGCGACGACTGTCACGGCGTGTGGGAGGCGCTGTAGGAGGCGCCCGACGGCATGATGGACCTGTTCTACGAGGGCGAGGTGCGCGATCAGTTCGTGCACCTGGACCTGAGGGCCATGCGCACGGCGGCCTTTGCCGCGCATGCTTCCCCGCCTGGGTCTGAGGGCGGAAGGAGTGGCGTGCGCGGCGGCGGGCGAGCAGGACTGGCTCGCGCAGGCGTCCGATGAGTAATGCTGCAACGAGACTGTCGATGGCTCGATGCGCGGACCGTCCTTCTCCTCTTTCGCAGCGCTCCAGACTCATCGTCGCGTCGTTCGCGGGTTTCAGCGCGAGTTGAGGGGGCTGGTGGTCACAAACCAGGCCCCGTTGTTTTTGAGTTTCTTTCTGACAGAGGGGGGTGAGATGCAGCGTGTTTCACGAGTGGCAGGGGGCTGGGTATCCAGGGGCGCTACTAGGAAGAGGAGAATGCGCGTGGTCGATCACTCCCCGTGGCACCGCGGGCCGATCGAGCCCCCGTGTCTGCGGCATCCAGCATGGGGCCTTTCCTTCGCCCATTTGCTCGAACTCCAGGTCCCTATTCGCTTGCGTCATGCCGACCCTGCGGGCCTATCCTTTGCTGCTGGCAGCGATGGCGGCAGCGGCGGGCGGGGGCGTCAGCGTCGCAACGCCGATTGTTTTCGTGGCGGGGGGCGCGCAGGAGAGCACCTCCACGAAGATGAGGGGCAGGTCGACTGCCATGGGGGGGGGGCGGGCGAGGCGACGGCGCGAGACCCGGAGGGCGCAAAGGCGGGCGCGGGCAGCGGAGGCGCCGCGAAGGGCGAGGCGGGCGAGTTGGAGGCGGCGCCGGAACCCAAGGGGGGCGCCAAACCCAAGAGGATGAAGAAGCGAGACGGCGATGGCGGCGAGGGGCGCGCAGACGACAGCTGCTCCGCGGTGCCCGAGGAGATGGTCATCAGGCTGCAGGGGGGTGTGCTGAGCACCGTGCAGAGGCAGCGAGGGCTCGAGGGCGCGTTCTACGACTTCCGCCTCATTCCCGTCGAGAGCGCGGCGGTCCACGCGGCGGAGGCCAGCGGCAGGGAGTGCGGCCGTGGAGTCCAAGTCGCGCGCCCCGCAGGAGCTCGGCAGCCCGCGCGTGCAAGTGGTGAAGGGCGTCGTCAATAAGCTGGCGCGCGCGGGCCCGGGCAACGGCCAGCAGATGCTGCTGCCCAGTGCGCGATTGAGCTGCTGAGCAAGGCTTTGGAAGAGCTACCCTTTTTGACGGCGGATCTGTTCAAGTCGCTCAGGCTCAAGAGGGCGAGGTTCGACGGGGGCGCCGACGCCGCTGCCTGCAGCAAGATGGCGATGGCCATCAATCAACCCACTGACGACGCTGACGTTGGAGGACGTGGGGCGGCTCAAGAAGCGCGGGGTGGAGGGCAACGCTGACTTGGAGGACGAGGGTGGCGGCCCGCGGTTCGCGGGCGACATGGGGGCGATGCCCATTGTGGCCAGGGGCGCGCGCGCAGCCGTGCTCCGCCTGTTCGATCACGAGCAGGCGAAGATGTCCAGCGGGCAGCTTCCTCGCACGCGCCTCGAGCGCGGCCCCCAGGAGGACCTGAACCTGATGCAGAGGAGGGGCTAGCGGAGCTCCGCCTGCAGGTGGCGCGCGTGGCTGCCATGTGTCAGGGGACTGAGAGTGAGCGAGCACAAAGCCTGCTCGAAGCCCTGAAACAAAAGGTGGGCCGACTGGAGTCGCTCCGAAGGAGATCTCATGGTCGGCCGTGACGGAGCGTCCCCCCCCTGCCCGTGTCGCGGCTGGGCGCGCGTGGAAGCCCGTACTCTGTGCGGCAGCTTTCCGTATGCGAAGGCAACTTTGCATCGGGGGGGGGCGATCTGGCGTGCAGTCAGCAGCGCTCGCAGTCGTGGGCCCCCTGGCTGCGTCGAACCCTGTCGCCGCATAGTCGGAGCGGGGCGCCGCCGGGCCACCGCGGCCGCCGACCCCTCTCCCGATGTCACAGAGGCTTATAACGTTTTGTTGTGGCGCGTCGGGCCGAGTACATTTCGATGTTGGTTTCAATGCGACCGATGTTGTTCGCCTCGTAGGTGCGTTTAGTTTAGTTTAGGAGGCTTGTGGAGACGTGGTAGAGGAATCGGAGGGATGGATCTCTAGATTGTGTCGCGAGTGTCTCGGGGATTCTAGGAGGCGCCAGGAACAGGAGGAGGAGGAGGAGGAGGAGGAGGAGGAGGAGGAGGAGGAGGAGGAGGAGGAGGGGGAGGGGGAGGAGAAGCAACATTATGAGGAGGAGGAGGAGGATGGGGGAGGACCAGAAGGAGGAGGAAAAAGAAAAGGAAAAGGAGGATAATGGAGAGGCGCGCCAGGTGGAGGAGAAACCCAGTGGTCCGCAGAGGTCCCCTGGGGATTGTGCTCGAAAAGCGTCAAGCATGCGACAGCAATCTCGATCATCCATCTTCGTAAGGGGGGAGGAGGAAAAGGAGGACGCAGGGGAGGCGGTGGAGGTGCAGACGAGAATGAGGAGGCTGAGTGGGGGGGGGGTAGAATGGAGCAGGAAGGGCGGGGGACAAGATGAGAAGGAATGAGTGGGACGAAAAGGGGGGGTCAAAGAGGAGGAGGAGGAGGAATAGGGTGTACGAGGAAAAGGAGGAGGGAGGAGGAGGAAGAGGAGGAGGAAGAGGAGGAAGAGGACCAGAGGAAACCAAGTATACGAAATCGATGCCGCAACGCACCCTCCCGTCCCGCGTCCACTAACGACACTGCAAGTCCTCTTTCTCACTACAAGAAGCGCCCCCATTGAAAGACCCGCACAGTTGGGCCAGCCGTTTTGGCGAGGGCCCGCTATAACAAGGACGTGCCCTGCATCTGGCTGGTGGGTGATCAGGAACGCGAAGGACAATTATCATGCAAATCAAAAAGGTGTCCAACACTATCCCCGTTTGGAAGAAGAACCGCACACCATGGATTTGTGCAGCGCCGCGTGGGTTGAAGCTCCCTGTAGTTAAACTTCGCGTGGGCTCAGGCGATACCCCCATGTTTGCAACGAGTAGTCCTCCATCCTGGTGAACGTTGCGCTGAAACGCAAATGCGCGCGGCGCTAAGGCTTATAACCACATTCTGAAGCTGAGACAGCTGCAGGATTTTGAGACAATTTTCGCGTTGCCAAGGCGAGAGCCCCACTTTGAAACGTAACCGCCCTCCGAACGAATGTGCGTGGCGCTGACGCGATAGCCACACTTCGATCAGGCACAGGCACCGCCTTCCATCCGCGGAACGGCTGCATTCTTTTTTCAGGTGCGCGGCGCCAATGCGAGAGCCCCTTTTGAAATGGGTATGGTTTCCATCCTTGAAGCGGTTGCAGTTTTTGCAGGCGAATCTGCGCAGCGCTCAAAGCGAGAGCCACATTTTGAAACCGACCCCCTCCATCGGTGAAATGTTTGCAATTTGTAAGGCGAATGTGCGTGGTGCTCAGGCGAGGGCAACATCTTGATAACGACCCCCCTTTGTCAGTGAAATGGCTGCAAACTTTGATTTCCGTTCGAGGGGCTCAGGCAGTACTTGTATTCTGAAAACGGCCCCATTCCAGTGAAACGGTGGATGGTGGTGGTGGTGGTGATGATGATAATGATGCTGCTGAGGGTGTTGATGCTGACTGTGGTGATTATGATGATGGCGATACTGCTTCTGAGAATATTGATACTGATGAGGATTGATGGTTCTGGTGGTGGTGGCGGGCATGATGTGAATTAAGATCTCGATGCTGATGGTAATGTTGATGACGCTGATGATGGTGGTGATGATTTCGCTGACGACGGTGGTGGTGATGATGATCTGGATGGCATTGGTGACGATGGTGAAGATGATGATGGTGATGATGATGATGATGATTATAACAGTGATGATTGTGATGATGGTGCTGATTGTGATGATGATGCTGATGGTGATGATGGTGATGACGACGCTGACGATGATTATGACGCTGAAGGCGGCGATGATGACGATGCTGCTGCTGACGACGACGTGTATGATGATGTTGCTGATGATGTTGATGATGATGACGGTGCTGATGCTGATGATGATGCTCATGCTGATGATCATGATGCTGACGGTGAAGATGGTGATGCTGATGGTGATGATGTTGATGCTGATGATGACGATGTTGATGGTTTTGCTGATGACGATGCTGATGCTGCCGATGGTGCTGACGATGATGATGCTGATGCTGATGCTGATGAGTATGATGATGATACTGCTGATGCTGATGGTCCTGATGCTGATGATGATGCTAATGTTGCTGCTGTTAATGATGATGCTTCTGGTGATGATGCTGATGATGATGTTGATGCTGATCACGATACTGATGATCATGGTGGTGATGATGACGATGATGCGGACGCTTATTTTTCTGATGCCGATGCTGATGCTGCTGCTGCTGACGACGACGACGATGACCATGAAGATGATGATGATGCTGACGATGATGATGCTGATGATGATGATTATGATGATGATGATGATGATGCTGATGATGATGATGATGATGATGATGATGATGATGATGACCGTGTGGTGGTGGTGAGGAGGAGGAGGATGAAGAGGTGGAAGAGGTATGAGGAGTAGTGCCCCCTCCTCTCACTTCTCGGTGGCGCGCACGGGAGAATCTCCGATGGACGCCGAGGACCGCTGCCTGCGCTGGCTGGGGAGGAGGGGAGGCTGGTCGGCAGATGATAGGGCATCAGGGCAACGGTGTTGCAAGACTGGGCTTGCTGCCAACTCATTGTCAGGTTTGCCAAACATATTGCACATACCCACTCGCCTGCTCGTCGTACGTTTTCGTTGCCGCATTGTAGCGTTTTGTGGCATACTTTACGTCCTCGTATTTCAGTTTTTGAACATACCATCTGGATCGGCTTTGGGCTCTAGTTTGTTGTTATGCGCAGTGCTTTCTATACGTTCCGGTTTGTGTCTGGGCTGGGCGTCCCAATGTTTCCCGTGTTTATGGTGATCTTCATTCAAGAGGCTTATGCCATTCCGCCGGATACCGGGCGAACTGGGGGTCCTTTGGAAGTTGCTGGGGCGAGGTAGGGGCTTGAAAGCCTGAGGTTAGGGCTGCCATGACATGAGGTGGTCTATCCACTGTCGCTGGGGGCATGAGGATATGAGAGACAGATAATGATAAGGAGGAGGAGGAGGACGCACGCACGATAGGTTGTCCAGGAGAGGCAATCTGTTCACTTGTAGGGACTTTTGAGGCCTCGAGGGGAGCTTTGGGAGGTGTCTGCAGACTTCTTTTGTGTCTGGTGGGTTGGGGGCCTCTTGTGGCCTCTTGGCGGATTCTTGGGCGCCTGCTGGCGGTCTTGGGGGTCCTCGTGGGGAGGAGGGCTCGACGTGTCAATTCGAGTTACATCTGTTGGCCCGCCATTTGGGTCCTGTTGGGGTTGGGGTCCGCTTGGGGCGTCTTGCGCCGTCCTGGAGCCCTCTTGGGCCGTCTTGAGGCTCTGTTGGGGGCTCTTTTGGCCACTTTGTGGAGATTTTGCGGGCCTCTTGAACCATCTAGGACGTTGTTAAGACCAACATGGAGAGTATCAAATTATCCCAGTGCGACCTTACCTAAGAGTTGGAGCCTCTAGGAAAGCAACATTAGTAGATGCTGTGCTGCGCTATGCTATGCTATGCTATGCTATGCTCTGCTTTGCTCTGCTTTGCTATTCTATGCTATGCTATGCTATGCTATGCTATGCTGCGCAATGCTATGGTGGGCTAGGCTAGGCTAGGCTAGGCTAGGCTATGCTATGCTATGCTATGCTATGCTGCGCTATGCTATGCTGCGCTATGCTATGCTATGCTATGCTATGCTTTTGCTTTGCCTTCGCTTTTGCCTTCACTTTTGCCTTTGCTTTTGCTTTTGCTTGGCTCCCAGGTAGCGCAACTGGGAGAACCGCGCGTTTGCTTTTACCTTTGCTGCTGCTTTTGCTTGGCTCCCAGGGGACTGGGGGAACCGCCCGGGGCGGGTTACACTGCCCGGCCCCTTTAAGCCACAGAGTAAGAACCCTTCTAGGCAGAGCCTAGGTAGGGAACAAATGCACGTTTCCCAGGGCATTTGGGCGCTTGTTGCCTCTTGGGATCTTTTTTTGGAGCTCTCTTGGGGCGTCTTCGAAGCCTCTTTGGCAGTCTGGAAGCCATCGTGTGTGTTTCATGTGATTCCTGGGCCAGTTGGAGTCCAGCTTGAGCCAGCTTAGATAGCATTTTGTGCATTTGGAGGCTCCAGAGGCCTCGGTGGTGCGTTTACGAGCTTTAGACCCCCCCCTGCCAGTCCCCCCCTCCCCCCCAAACGGGATTTCAGACTCTAGGGGAGGTGGAACGAGGGAGCGGGACAGCCAATCTTCACACACGCCTTGATTCCTAACTCCAACAATAGCTTTCGTAGCGATTATGCCCCCAAACGGGAATACGCTATTCTTTTCAACATCGAATGCGAGTCAGAGTTTGGGCGCAGCGCACATCGCGCTCGAAAGGGCAAAGTACCAGTCTCGCTTCAGCGCCGCAGATGTTCCCTAGAGGTTTTGAACACGCTCGGGCGTGGCGCATGCTTTTCGCTCGCCGACTCGTCAGGAGCTGGACCGTGCGCGAGTGAGCGAACTGTCACCCCGCCTGACCGCCGCAGAGTTGTCTTGAGATTTGAAGAGCTTCGCCCCTCTGCAGCCCACCGTTCTGATTGCCTGCATGGCTGAGTTTGGCTGGTTGATTGGCTTATGGACTCGGCTGTTTGGCTGTTCTGGCTGGCTGATTGTCAGGCTGGCTGCCATCGCCGGCACCCGAGAAAGCGAAGAGTTTCCGTCACACAACCACGCGGCGAGTTTTGCTCGGTTGCTCTTCCAGTGTGGGCGCTGCGCGCCTCTTCGGCACAAGAAGCCCACCGGCAGCGTGGGAACGCTGAGCGCATGCAGCCATTGTAGAGTGTACCGCATCGGTCACGGACCTGTTGCGTGGACTAAGCGGACAGCGGCTGGGCCGGCGATTGACCTCGCAGGCTCGGAGTATGTGCATACTGACCCTGCACATTCTTCATTCCAGTGCTAAGCGATTACGCTTTGTACCGCCATATCACGAGTTTTGGATCGACATAGCCTTTACTCCTTGCAGTTCTCTGCTTCTGCTCCACAAATTAACCCTCAGCCGTTTGTCTGCTCATCATTGGACTTGCTATTGCATTCGCCCGGGCGACACAAAGATAGCAGATGCGCAGTTGATGTCGTAGCAAGTTGTGTGTGAACTAATACATTAGAGGCACATGATGGCAACAAGACGTGCACTTGAGCAGGCGTTTACTCATTCGCGGTTGACACTATTCATTTCTTCAGTTAAGCACGCACACCTAAGCGGCGTTTTCTCGATCTGTCCGCAAATCCACGTGATACGTGGTGACCGTCACGTAGACGCCGCACGCCAACTCGTTCACGGAGTGGACTGAGGATTTGGGACATTTCCCGTGTCAGACTGTGCCCGCATTGCTTTCAGTATCATGGGAGGGTGGGCGGGGATGGGTGGGGCCCACAGATTCGCCCGATCTGCCCGGAGTGAATTCCCCCCCCACGTTCTTTTTTGTTGGGTTTCCTGCGCTTCTAGCTCCCTCTGTTCCTCTATCTTCGGCTTTTCCTTTGATCTTCCTCGATCGACTCGCGAGACTCAAGGCGCCGCGTGACTCCTGGAGCTTTCTGGTATGTGCCCAAGCCACGCTCATCGTCACGCTTGGGTAATTCCCTGGCAAATCTTCTGTCGTCCTCCCCTTCGATCCTGTTGGGTCATTTGTGATCTTCGAAGCTTGTTTGTCTGCCTCCTTGCCTACCCTGAGCCTACCCTGCTCCTTCTGTTCTGTGCGTGCATCAATTCACGCGTGTGTTTTTACCTTTACCAGTTCCTCTCGCAGGACCTGCGTGCTACAGGCACGCTTGCCCTCCTTTCAGGGGCGCCAGCCTTTCCTGGCGACGGCAGCTTCGTTCGTTCGTTCGATCCTCGATGCTTGTTCTCCCTCAGCGCGAGGACTGCGGCTGGGACTCCGGGACAGCCGTGGCCGAGGCCATTGCGGCGGGCATGTGGGCGCTGGCGGCGGCGATGAGCCACGGGCCCGAGGCGCGGGAAGCCGCGGGAGCAGCAGTTGGTTGGGGTGGGGGGCTTTGACGGGGGGCGTGCGCGGACCTCTAGAAGTCTCGACTTGCGCACAGCGGCCCGTTTCTCCAAGGCTGGGCGAGAGACGATAATGATGATGATGATGATGATGATGATGATGATGATGATGATGATGATGATGATGATGATGATGATGATGATGACGATGATAATGATGATGATGCTGATGATGATAATGATGATGATAAGGACGATGATGATGATTATGATGCTGATGATGATGATGATGATGATATGATGATGATTATGATGCTGATGCTGATAATGATTATGATGCTGATGCTGCTGATGGTGATCATGATGATGATGATGACGCTGATGATGATGATGCTGATGCTGATGCTGATGCTGATGATGATGCTGATGCTGATGATGATGCTAATCATGAGTGGTGTGACGATGGCTTCGATGCTGATGATGAATGCTGATGGTGAATGCTGATGCTGATGATGATGCTGCTGTTGCTGCTGCTCATGATGATGCTGATGATGGTAATGCTGATGATGATGGTGGTGGTGATAATGAGCTTGATGATGCTGATGCTGGTGATGATGATCATACTGATGATGGTGGTGGTGTTGGTGATGATGCTGATGATGATGCTAATGATGATGATGATGATGATGCTGATGATGCTGATGATGACGATGATGACGATGATGATGATGATGACCATGACGTGACGATGATGAGGATGTGAAAGAAGTGACGATGATGAGGATGAGGATGAGGGTGATGACGACAACGATCATGATGATGATACTGATGCTGATGATGATGATGATGATGATGGTGTGGATGCTGATGCCGATGCTAATGCTGATGCTGATGCTGATGATGATGGCGGAGATGATGATGATGTTGCTGCTGATGCTGCTGATGTTTGTTCTGATGATGATGATGATGATGATGATGATGATGATGATGCTGATTATGATGATGCTGCTGCTGATGACGACGATGCTGAATCTGATGGTGTCGGCGGTGGTGATGATGATGCTGGTGGTGTTGATGATGATGCTGCTGCTGATAACGATGATGCTGACGACGATGATGATGCTGATAACGATGATGCTGATGACGATGATGGTGGTGGTGGTGATCAGGAGGATGGTGATGATGACGATTATGCGGACGATGATGATGACATCGAGGAAGAGCATGAGGATACGGACGATGATGCGGCTGATGATGATGGTGATGATGATGTTGATGCTGATCATGACGATGATGACGATGATGGTGATCGATTGATGCTGTCGATGGTGGTACTGAATACTGTTGATGCTGACGCTGTTGATGAGGATGATGCTGATAGTGATGCGTGTGATGCTGATGAGTCTGCTGATGCTGATTATGATGCTGATGCAGATGATGAGGATGAGGATGAGGATGATTACGTATTGGGATCGGATGGGAATGTGGATGAGGACGTGGATGAGGATGCTGATAAGGCTGAGGATGAGGATGAGGATGATGGTTACGATGCAGACGGTGACACTGATGATGCTGATGAGGATGTTGATGATGACGATGGTGATTCTGATGATGATGGGGATGGTGGTGATGATGCTGATGATGATGGAGAGGAGGAGAAGGAGGGTGCTGCTGGTGATGATAAGGATGATGCGGATGAGGAAGAGGATCAGGATGATGATGCTGCTGCTGATGATGATGATTGATGATGATTATGGGGATGAGGATGGTGATGGTGATGATGTGGAGGATGATGCTGATGATGTTGCTGATGATGAAGATGGTGATGATGATGATGATGATGATGATGATGATGGTTATGCTGATGATGATGTCAACGACGACGATGATGCTGATGAGGATGATGATGAGGACGTGGCTGAGGATGAGGATGCGAATGAGACGGTTGGTGCTGATGATGATGCTGATGATGCTGATGATGTTGATGATGATGGTGAGGGTGATGATGCTGATGCTGATGCTGGCGCTGATTATTATGGTGACGGTTGTATTTCCGATGATGATGGTGAATGTTGTTGTTGCTGATTATGATTATGATATTGCTGGTGCTGCTGTGGGTAGGCTGAGGATGAGGATGGTGACGACGATGATGATGATGCTGCTGCTGCTGATGATGATGATGTCCATGTGGATGATGCTGATGATGACGATGCTGGCGCTGATGCTGATGCTGATGATGATGTGGCTGAGGATGCTGAGGATGCGGTGGTTTATGCTGATGGGGATGATGATGAGGATGATGATGATGAGGATGAGGACGCGGATGTTGATGGGGACGGGGGTGCTGATGATGATGTTGATGATGCTGATGATGCCCATATTGAGGATGATGATGAGGAGGATGAGTAGTAGGAGGATGATGAACACGAGACAGATGATGATGTCGACGACGCTGGGGATGATGCCGATGATCATTCCGATGTTGATCATGAACATGTTGATGCTCATGAGGAGAGTGAGGATGAGGATGCGGGGGCGTATGAGTGTGATGATGGTGCTGGCGACGATGCTGATGATAGGTATGATGCTGGTGCTGATGTTTGCGATGCCGATGATTACCATGATGATAATGACGATGGTGGTGATGTTGCTCATGATGATGCTGATGATGATGATCCTGCTGATGATGACTGTGATGCTGACGAGCACGACTATGATGACGCTGTCGATGACGGTGATGCTGATGATGCTGATTATGTTTGTAATGTTGTTGATGATGAGGGGGATGACGGTGATGCTGCTGATGATGATGCCGACGCTGAGGATGTCAAGGATGATGCTGCTGTTGATGACGGGGATGAGGATGTGCATGCTGATGATGACGATGATGCTGCTAATTGTGCTGCTGTTGATGAGGATGGTCATGATGACGCTGATAATGATGTTCAGGAAGATGATGATGGTGCTGATGATGAGGATGATGATGAGGATGAGGATGATGATGTTGCTGATGGTAATGATGATGATCGTGGTCGTGATGATGATGCGGATGAGGATGGTGTTCATGCCGATGATGCTGTTGACGACGACGGCGCTGAGGATGATGATGATGATGCTCATATTGATAATGACGATGGCGATGCTGATGGTTATGCTGATGATTTTGTTGATGGTCATGATGCTGAAGGTAATGCTGATGATGTTGATGATGATGGTGATGCTGCTTATCATGATGATGATGATGATGATGATGATGCTTCTGGGGCTGATGCTGATGATGCTTGTTACGATGCTGATGATTCTGATGATGAAGGTGATGGTAATGGCGACAAAGCTGCTGATGCTGATGATGATGATGGTGATGATGCTGCTGCTGATGATGTTGATGCTGATGCTGATGTGGATATTGATGATGCTGCTACTGATGATGCTGCTGACATTTGGTGATGGTAATGATGATGCTGATGATGGTGAGGGTAATAATGATGACGGCGACGATGGTGATGATGCTGATGTGCGACGATGCTAATGTTGACGATGACGATGACCAGGGCGACTAGGATGACGATGACGATGATGATCGGGATGCTGCTGATGCTGATGATGCACACTGATGATGATGATGATGATGATGCTGATGATGATGGTGATGACCTTGATGATGGTGATTACGATGCTGATGATGCTTATGATGCTGATCATGCTGCTGATGATGAAGTTGCTGCTGATGATGCTGCTGATCATGTTGCTGATCATGATGATGATGCTGATGCTGATGCTGCTGATGATGGTGGTGGGTGACGATGGTGATGATGATGATGAAGGCGATGCTGACCAGGATTTTGGTGTTGATGAGGACGATACGGATGATGATGATGATGATGATGATGATGATGATGATGATGATGCTGATCATAAATGTGATGGTGATAATGGTGATGCTGATGATGATCATGATGGTGGTCATGATGGTGGTGATGTTGATGATGACGATGACGATTCTGATGGTGATGAGGATGATGATAATGATGACGATGACGATGCTGATGGTAATGATGATGCTGATGCTGATGATGATTAGGGTCATGATGCTGATGACGATGCTGCTGATGATGATGATGATGGTGATGATGATGATGATGATGATGATGATGATGATGATGATGATGATGATTATGATGATGCTGATGATGATGCTGATGCTGATGATGACGATGATGACTTTTTTCACTCCTGCGGCGGTGGTGTTACCCCGAGAGCGTTTGGGTTGGGGGGCACCCGTCGGCTTCGCTTTCAACGGGGGGGGCTGGCTCGCCTCCTTTTACATCGGTGGCTGTCAAGCGCATGCGTGACAAACGCTGTCAAGCGCATGCGCGACAGACTTCAGGCAGTGTCGTGTCCCTCGCAGCGTGCTGAAGGGCTCGGGTTCGGCATTTGGGCTTGTTTCTCGTGGGGTTCCGATGGTCTTCCCTCCCGCGTCGCACCCGCGTTTCTCACACACCCTCTCCTCTCCACCTCCCCTTTTCTCCTCCTCCTCCTCCAGCTCTTCCTCCTCCTTGCACCCCGCCCGCGTCGCACCCTCGTCCTAACAGACGCATGAAACAAATACGCGGCATTGACATGATTTACGCGGCCACTTACAGCCGTGCACGCAGCACACATACACACAGCCCACATACAACACACACACACACAAGACACGTACGCGGCATTGGCATGCGATACACAGCCTCATACAGCCGCACACATACTTTTCGCGTCGGCGGCTTGGCAGAGTGACTGCGCTGGCGGAAGAGCATCAGACGTAGGACATACAAATGCGAATTAAGCCGCGTTGCACGGTGGAACGAGAGGGAACGCCCGGCGAACACACACATGCACACACATCATAAACATACACCAGACACATAGACGCAGACCGAGTCACCCACATGACACGCTCACCACACAACACATACGTGTAGGATTTGCATGGCGCGGCGGGCGTGGCTCGACACCAGGGGGGGTGCGCAGGGGGTGGTCCCTGAGCGCCGTCTCCATACGCGCCAATGTCGCACACCCTAGCACGCGTGGCATTTTCTCGACACCATAGGGGGTGCGCAGGGGGTGGTCCCCGAGCTCGGTCTTTCTTACGCGCCAATGTCGCAAAGCCCAGCAGGCTTGGCAGTTTCTCAACACCAGTATGGGTGTGCGGGGGGGGTCCCTGAAGGCGGTCTCTAATCGCAATCCCTCGCAGGCTTGGCACTTTCTCGGCGCCAGGGGGTGGTCCCTAGGCGCGGTCTCCATACGTGCCAGTGTCGCAAACCCTAGCAGGCGCGGCACTTTGCCGACACCAGATTGGGGCGCGCAGGGTGTGGTCCCTGAGCGCAGTCTCTATACGCGCCAATGTCGCAAGCCCTCGCAGGCGCGGCACTTTCTCGACACCAGAGGGGTGGTGGTGCTCCCTGAGCGCTCCCTGAAAGCGCCAACTTCGCAAAACCCAGCAGGCGTGGCACTTGCTCGACACCAGAGGGGGTGCGCAAGTTGTGGTCCCGACAACATGGGGGGGGGTGCGCAGGGGGGGTCCCTGAGCGCGGTCCCTATACGCGGCAATGTCGCAAACCCTGGCGCGCGTTACATTTTCTCGACACCAGGGGGGATGCACAGGGGGTAGTCCCTGAGCTCGGTCTCTTTACACGCCAATCTTGCAAAACCTAGCAGGCGTGGCACTTTCTCGTCACCAGGGGGGGTGCGCAGGGGGTGGTGGTCCCTGAGCGCGGTCTCTCTTACGCGCCAATGTCGAAAAAATTAGCAGGCGTGGCACTTGCTCGACACCAGGGGGGGTGCGCAGGGGGAGGTCCCTGAGCGCTGTCCCTAAGCGCGCCAACGTCGCAAAACCTAACAGGCGCTGCGATATCTCGATGCCAGACGGGGTGCGCAGGGGGTGGGGGCGCTGCGCGCGCCAATGGTGCAGCGCCTCGCACTCGTGGCACTTTCTCGGCACCGGAGGGGGTCCGAGGAAGCGTGGCAGGTTTGTCATTTGGAGCCTACTTCTTGGGCAGTATGCACAGGCGTGGCAGGCGTGTATGCGGCAAAAATCTGCTCAGCACGGTTAATTGTAGACACCTCGGCTCCAGCAGGCTCAAAGACAGCGTCGCTCTCTCGTTTCTCACACCCTCTCCTCCTCACCTCCTCCCCTGTCCTCCTGCTCCTCCTCCTCCTTACGCCCCGCCAGCGTTGCATCGGCGTCTCCTACCAGACGCATGCAACACATGTTCGGCATTGACATGAGACATGCGGCCACATACAGCCATGCTCGCAGCACACATACACGCAGCGCACATACTATGGTATATGTTTAGGACATATACACAGGACACATACGCGGCATTGACATGAGACGCGGCCACACAGAGCGAACATGTACGACTTACAACTAAGTGTGTGATGTTCCTCGGTCGCGTAGTTTTATCGGCCTCGGCGCGACCCGCCGCCTCTGCAGTCACGGTCGCGTCCGCCAGCGCTGCCGACAACAAAATACTTTGTCGGCCTCCGGGGCTCCTCCGTGCGTCAACAAAAATAACCAGGGATGACATATTGGATAGGGAAAGCCTTGGATTCCATACCCGATTCCCTCAAGGCCCCTACTCCTCCGTGCCCATACTCTCCCGTCTCCCTCCCGCACCCCTTCAAAGAGTTCCCTCCCGTTCCTGTCCTTTTTGTCCTGGCTGTACTCCCCCAGGCCCCAGAAGTCTTTCACTCTACCACGTTGGGCTTGGTGAAGGCGTCAAGGCCATCTCTCGCATATGTTTTAGCGGGTGAGGGACAGTGGTGTGTCGGTCCCGCAAGACCCGCACCATTTATGCATGTGGATTTGGCCCGTGTTGTTAGATGGCCAGAGATGTTCTTCACGTCCGCGGCCTCTTGCAAGGGGGCACGTTTCTCGCGCGCAGTCGACACTGCGAGCGGCTATGGCCATTCTGGCTGGTGTGGCACTGGCGAAGTTTGAGAAACACAGTTCATGCCCTTCACGAATACTGCGCGACATTGGAGTTCTGGTCCCTCCCCCTCTCCCCCCCCAGGCCGGCATGGAGGTGCTGGAGAGAGTAGGCCTCGACATTGATTT
This sequence comes from Prorocentrum cordatum, assembly GCA_963575745.1. Lineage (NCBI taxonomy): Eukaryota > Dinophyceae > Prorocentrales > Prorocentraceae > Prorocentrum > Prorocentrum cordatum. The sequence goes on from CAUYUJ010018024.1 coordinate 147,861, forward strand.
TTTTGCGGCCAATCTCTTCGGGGGCCTCAGTAGGCTGGAGGACGACCGCGTGCCATCACCCCTCTCAGATGGAGGACGCTGACAGCGATGAGAAGAGGATGATGAGGATGAGGAGGAGCTAGCAAACCTAGGATGAGGATGATGAGGAGGATGATGAGCAGGATGTGGGAAAGCAAACCCTCTCAGTAGGTCGCTCCTGGATGCCCATACCGTACCTAGTGTTTTCCTGCCCTCCTTGTCTTTCTTTTCGTTTACGCAGTTGTATGCTGTTGCACGTTGCGCACTCACGTCTCGTTCGTGTGACACTTCAGCCTGCGCGGTTAAAGACGAGACACTGTACTGACACTGATGATGACCGCAAGGATGATGGAGGTGGTGATGATGTTGCTGATGACGACGTTGATGTTGATGGTGAATGATGACGACGATGCTGATGCTGATGTTGCTGATTATGATGATGATGGTGTTGATATGCTGACGATGGTGATGCTGCTGATGGTGATGGTAATCATGATGTTGATGATGATAATGCTGATGATTATTATGATGATGATGATGATGATGATGATGATGATGATGATGATGATGATGATGATGATGGTGAGAAGGAGGAGGAGGAGGATGACGACGTCGCGGACAGACGAGGGCGACAATCATACTGGTGGTGATGACGAGGATAAGAACAGAAGTACGGGTGGGAGGAGGAGGATGATGATTGACACGACTATGAGGATGGTGATGACGATGAGGATGATAAGATTGATACTGACTATGACATTGACTGTGATCACCATTTTGGCGATGATGACGATACTGATGACGATTTTGCTATTGATGCTGGTGCTGGAGCTGGTGCTGGTGCTGATGATGATTCTGCTGCTGCTGGTGTTTCTGGTGATGTTGGCATGATGCTGATGCTGTTGATGATGCTGCTGCTGCGGCTGATGTTGATGATGTTGTCGCTTTTGTTGATGATGATGGTGATGAAGCTGACGATACAGTTGATGCTGCTAATGATGATGCTGATGATGCTGATTCTGAGGATTGATTATGATGATGCTCATGCTGATGATGGTGCTGATGATGAACATGATGATGCTGCTGCTGATGATGACGATGCTGATGCTGATGCTGATGCTGGAGATCTGATGCTGATGCTGATGCTGATGATGTTGATGATGCTGATGCTGCTGATGATGCTGACGCTGCTGCTGATGATGATGTTGGTTCAGTATCATGATGATGCAGATGTCGATGCGGCTGATGCTGATGCTGTCCATGTTGATGATGCTGCTGATGCTGCTGATGTTCATGATGCTGATGATGATGATGATGATGATGATGATGACCATGATCATGACGATGCTGCTGATGATGATGATTCTGCTGCTGCTGGTTATTTCTGGTGGTGTTGACGAGGACGATGTTGATGATGATCATTGTGACGAGGGTGGTGATGAGGATGCTGATGATGATGCCGACGATGATGATGCTGATGCTGATGTTGATGGCGATGTTGGTGATGATGATGCTGCTGCTGCTGATGATGATGCTAATGTGGATTGATTTGCCGAGTCTGAAGATGATGGGGAGGGATATGTGATGGCGAGGATAACACGGAGGACGCTGCTGGGGAGGGGGATGCGGGTGAGGGGGATGATGACCATGATCACACAAGAGGCGGCAGGGGGTGACGAGGTGGCTCCCCCCCTCCGCACTGCTGCCTGCACCCCGTGAGTTTCCTTTTTCTGTTGCCGATGCCGCTGCTCGTCATCCTCTCTCTGTCCCTCCGCTGCTCCATCTCCGTTCTCCTGCTCCTCCTCCTCCTCCTCCTCCTCCTCCTCCTCCTCCTCCTCCTCCGTGTCGTCGTCCTCCTCTCTGTAGCGACTCGCAGCACTCAGGGTCTATCTGGTCGAAGAGTGCTGCACTCGGTTGGGGGATTGGAGAAGCAGATAAGCGAGACAGAGCGCTGTTGGGGGTCCAAAGGGTGAGCGTAGTGCGACCTGGTGCAGGAGGGCGGACAGTGGTGAATTTCCACCTTCCCGAGCTCGGGCCCACTCTCCAGAGGGGAAGGGAAGCGCCAGCCTCAGCGCGCCCTCCTCCTCCTCCTCCTCCTCCTCCTCCGCCTCCTCCTCCTCGGCTTGGAGGCCCACTACCCACCTCGTCCTGTCGCGAGGTTCACGAAAGGTAGAGATAGGCAGGAGCAGCTGGGCAAGCGGCATGGTGTGAAGCGTGGAGGCGACATTGGGGCGGCGGTGTGGCAGCAACGCGGCGTGGGAGGTGGGACAGGTGAGGCGTTACGGAGGAAGCGAGAGAGGAGGTGGGGCTGGTTGCCATGGTGACGGGGGGGTTCCGAGCATGGCACCCGCCCCTCGAGGAGGGGAGGCGGAGGCTACCTGAGTTTGCTCGGCCGAAGTGGCCTGCGGCCCCCCCTGGCTTCCGCCCAGGGGGAGCCCGCGCCTCCCCCTCCCACGCCCCCCACCTCCCGGTGGGCGTAAGCGGGGCCCTCTGGCCCGCTCGACCTGCTACTTTGACCTCCCACTCCCACACCGCCTCCCGCACCCCCTCCCACGCCCCCAAGCCCAAGCCGCGTCGTGCCCCCTCTCCGCGCCCTCGAGAACCCTGCCCACCTCCCTTGCCTCAGGTGCGTGCGGCAGCTGGGGCCAGGCTCGGATGACAGGTGAGGCAGCACTGGGGCAGCGCCAGCCGCGGGGCAGACGTAGCGGGCCGACTGCTTGCGTTGCCCTCTTGGGAGAAGTGATCGGAATGGGAGGGTGCAGTTGCATCTCGTTGAGGCGGGCCCGTGCCGTGGGCCTGCGCGCTGCACGCGGGGTAGTGGATTTGGCAGGCTGCCCGCGCCCCCATCGTGGTGGGGAGCGGAGGGGTGTGGCTCCCTGGGAAGTAGGAGCCCCACGTAGCTCCAGAGGCGGTCGGACTCCTGCGGGCGACTCCCCTTTTTAGACCGTAGTCGGAAGGGGGGTGCCATCGTATTGGGTCTGGGTTTTTTGTGGCCTCCACAGTCTTGCTCTCGATCGTGTGGTCGAAGCCGTAAGAGCCGACGTTGTACAACGCAATGCGCCGCTCGCCTGCATCAGCGTATGTCTGTTCCGCAGGTGCTGAGTCGCCCTTGTGGTCGCCTCCCTTGCGGTGATACTCGGTGGTCCCGGTGTCGCGGTCATTGCGCGTGGACCACGTGTTGACCTCTGCCTCGTTGGTTACCGCCTGCGTGGCCACATCGTCACACTTGCCCATGTCCATCGTGAGGACGGGGTAGCGATGTCCGCGGTCGAGAAACCCATGCGTTACCCCAGCAGGTCTGCGTAGTGGCGGAGCCTCATCATAAGTACGTCCCCAACTCTCCCCATCGTTCTGGCGTAGCTCTGCTGGGCGCCAGCATTGATGTTGTGGCCCTTGAGGGCAGCCTGGCTTCGCTGACGTGAATCGAGTAGGCTTGCCATCAATGTTGGCCTGCTCACATGTGCGCTTATGGTTGTGGCGACGATATCCAGCTGCCTGCGGCAAGTCCCGCGCCCGTGCCAGTCCAGCACGTTGGGTTGCCACTATTCGAGGCGGCACGGGAGGCCGTGACGTGTGACACTTCGGGCCTCTTGAAGGTTCTGGAGGCCTCTTGACGGGTTCTTTGGGGCCTTTTGGGACCTTTTGGCAGGGCTTTGAAGGCTCCTCGGGGGCTCTTGGGGGCTCCTTGGGCCGTCTGAGGGCGCTCTTTGGCCGTATGGGCGCGTTCAGAGTCCATCTTGGGGGGCTCTCTGGGACGTCTTGGGGCTTTTTCGGGGACCTGGCGGGCCGTCTAAGCGCCTTCTTGAGCCGACTTGGGGTCCCCTTGAGCCGCTCTTGGGCCATCTTGGCACTCTCTTGGGTCGTCTTGGGGCCTTCTTGGTGCCCTCGTGGGCCGTCTTGAGGCCATCTTGGAGGCTTCTTGGGCTGTCTTGAGCCGGCGAAAGCTCGAATCGGCAAGAATGTGAAACTCCTCAGATTCCAGAAAGTCACAATGATGCTGGGATCTTCGGGCGTTGCTGGAGGCTCTATTGGAGCTCTCTTGGGCCGTCTTGGAGGCCTTTTGGGCCACCTCGAGGCCATTTGAGCCATCCTAGGCCGTCATGGAGGCCTCTTGGACCATCTTGGCGGCCTCGGTGGCCTGCCAGGTCCCTCTTGGAACCCTTAGAGAGCCCCAGGGACGCGCCATGGCCGCCCCGGGACCCTCGGGAGACAGCACCCCGCCTAACAGCACTTGGTGTTCCACGCCTCGACGTGCCAGGGTGCACGGTGGCGGATTCCGGCTAGGGAGGGAGGCCCCTCCTGTCGTTGTCCCACTGACTGGCGTCATCCGTCTTGCGGGCCTTGTCCTCGTAACGCATTGGGACTGCTGCGTCGTCTGGATGCTTTTCCGTGTAGTACATGTTGATCATTTCTTCCTGGACTGAACGGTGTGGTCGTCGTTCCGCCATGTCCCCCTGGTCGTCGCCACATCCTTCGTACCCAGGAGGCAACCCTTTTGTTGAAGCCGCCCCACCTGATCCGTACCGCAGTAGCCCCTCTATCGGCGTCCCCCCAACATGCTTATACTATGTGTTCGTCACCCCCCCAGGGGCGACGCGTGCACCGAGAAATCTTATAGTATATGCGTCGTGGCGGGTGCTTTCTAGTCACACCGCTCGAGAAACATTTTACAATATCGGTATATTATGTGTTCGGGTCGCACGCGCGCCTCCAAGGCGGACTTATAGTATTAGTATATCTCTGTGCGTCCCACTGTAGGTCGCAAGACATGCTATCAATATCGACCTATGCAGGGTGATGGGTACGACTCGGTCGGTATCTTGCACCGTAGCGCTGTGCATGAGGTGGGTCAGGATGGGCTCGATGTCCTCGTGCCTGTGTCCTGGCGCAGTTGGATCGTACAGCGAGGTCTGCTATAGTTTTGGCTCGAGTGGGGCCGTTGTTTTTTTCTCGCCTGGCTCCGCTTGGATTGCCTCCATCGGGGAATGTGCAATTGCCTTGGGGATCGATCGCTTTGCCGCTGGAAGGACAGTAGCACTGGCATGCCGCTGTGCTACCGTCGGACGGTTTTTGATGGGGATACGATGCCTAGGAGATCTTCCGAGGCCTGCCGCGTCAACCTACTGGCACATGTTTACGTGGGTGTTGGGCTGCTGTCCTCGTCCTGGTCGCTGCAGTGGTGCGCGTCGTCCTTCTGGCAGTCGTGGCTCTGTGTGCGCCGGCGGCGCCGATCGGTGGGGACGGCCTTTTCGGTAGCGACGGTCGCTCGTCGTTGAGGCCGCGATGGGCAAGTCCTCCAATTCGCCGAGCATCTCAGCAATGACAATGTCCCGTTGGGTCTGCCGTGGCGCTGTCGCTGGCATTTCCTCTGGTTGCAGCCCTGGGGAGGCTCTCTGGCAGGGATGCCAGTGCTCGGGGGTTTGTCCGTGGCGTCTCGTCATGCCTGTCCGTGGATAACGCTGCTACTGTTGCGGATTGTCTATATATATATATATATGCAGTTGTCATGGACGTTGGTGGCGGTAATGGAGCTGCTGGGGTTGGGATCGCCTTTTGTAGTAATTGCGCTGCCGTGCAGGCAGTTGGCACCTTACACCTGGGGACCGGTTGGTCGATCGCCTCGTCTGCAGTCAGCGCCAGTCCAACAGGGCGTAGCGGTCCTCCCGTGGTTGGTGTAGAGCTCCCTGCTTGCTCCATGATTGGGGCTGAGACTGTCTGCAAATGTCCTGTTGGTTGAGGTCGCTGTTGGCTGCTGGCGCCATGATCACCATGTGGACAATGCCCTTGGTCCTGAATGCTGAGTGCGATGGCGGTCTCCCTTGCCACTGCTCCCACAAGTCTCCGAGTGGTAGTGGCCCTGCTGGCACTTCGATGCACTGGATGTCCCAGGCGTTGGAGCAGTCGATGTGGCTGGTCACATGTTATCTTGCAGAGCCCTGCTGGCCAAGGCCACGGCCGCGGCGTTGACCTCGTTAAGGAGCATGATGGCTCGTTTGAGCGAGACACTGGTGTCAGACTGGGCCGCAAGTAGTTCACGTATTCTCAGGGCACCAGTGCTGCTCACGAAGAACTCACCGAGCCCTTGGTCAGCCATGCCCCCCCTTCTCCTCTTCCTCCTCCTCCTGCTCCCCCTCCTCGCCTTCCACGTTCGTGCCCTCGTTCTCCCGCACGCTGACGCTGCGGGCGCCTCCGGTGCTTTTTCGGACGCGGCTCTTTCTTCTCTCCTCCCCCGCCTCCTCCTCCTCCTCCTCCTCCTCCTCCTCCTTCTCCTCCTCCTCCTCCTCCTCCTTCTCCTCCTCCTCCTCCTCCTCCTCCTCCTCCTCCCCTCCTCCCCCTCCTCCTCCTTCCTCCTCCTCCTCTTCCTCTCTTCTCCTGTCTCCTCCTCTCCTTCTCCTCTCCTCCTCCTCTCCTCGCTCCTCTCTCGTCCCGCCCACCTCGCCGAGGGTGGGCCCATGATGGGGAGGGAGGCAGGGCCCCTTGGAGCCCCCCCGCCCGCCCGCAGCCACCAGGACGTGGAGCGGGAGCACCTGCTCCAGGAGAGGCGCGCCGGCGCGCGGACGGCGGCGGGCACCTGGCGGCCTCCGTCAGGGCGCCAGGGACGGGGGCACAGCAAGTGGGGGAACGTCGACTTCACGTTTGGCTATGCCCCCGTTTAGGGGGCCCTGGGCGCCGCAGACGGGGGTACAGTAAATGGGGGTATGTGGGAAAGCCTGAGCCCCCGTTTAGCTAAACCCCTGTTTACGAAGCCCCGACTCCTGCTACGGACTGGCGCGATTTTCGCCATGGGGGGGACGGGTCTTTGAGGGAAGCGGGTCCTGAGATTTGTCGCCGTTGTCGGGCTGTCCAGGGCCCTCCACGGCCCCCTGGGCCGTCAGGAAGCGATTCGGGATGCAGACCTCCTCTGCCTCCGAGTGACCGCGCCTGGTGAGGGCGAGCGACTCCAAGCGCTGCTGGCGCTGGGGCGCGCGACGGATTCAGTCGTCGGAGCCCCAGCGCCAGCGCCACTTGGAGGGAACGACCCCGCATAGGGTGAGATGGACAGGGGTGCGACAGGCAGCAGCCAGCGGCCACCAACACCGCGGGACGAGCCCGCGAGCCCGGTACTGCTATCCCGCCCCGGGGTCCGGGCGGTGGCACGACACCCACACGGCACGGCACGGCGCAGGGCACCAGGAGCCGAGGTCTGGGCAGTGCAACCGCGAGGCGGTGGCCGAACCCCTCACGGGGGCAACGGGCAGGCGTGCGATGCCGCGATGCCCCCCCCCCCCCCCGGCCGCAGCCGGCCGATCAGCCACGATGCCCCGAACTGACGAAACCACAAATGGACCCCCGAAAGTCTGCTGAAACTTCCTGCATTCAAACCCTGGTCAGTTTGAGGATCATGGGGAAGGCCCCATTGCCCAGGATCCGTCTCCCACAAGGCCCGCTTCCTCCATGCTAGAATTGTTTCACACCAGGGGTTTTCGCCATGACCCTGACATATCGATCGGGTTCGGAACGTGACGCAGAAAGATGGAGTCCGGGGCTCCGGTCGTGATTTTTGTGCGATATGTTTTTCCGCAACGTCGGATCTCGGGGTTCTCCTGCTTTGGGCTGGTGCAGGGGGGCCAGATGAGGTGGCCAGGGTCAGCACTTCCACTCCTTCCCGCGTAACCGCAGGCGTCTCGGGCTCGTTTCAGCCCCTGCCAATTTTTCCAGCCTGGCTACTTCCACTTTCATGGCAGCTTCTCGTACTCCCTCTCTCTCTCTCTCCCCCCCATCCCGTCCTTGCATCCCTCCCATTTCCTTGCCTTGCATCCCTCCCTCCCTGCACTCCCTCCCTCCCTCCACTCCCTCCCTCCCTCCCTTCCTCTCCCTCCCTCCCTCCTTCCCTCCCTTTCAGCGTCAAAATCTAAGACACATCTCTCCTTCCCCCTCCCTCCTTTTCTCCTTCCCCCTCCCTCCTTTTCTCCTTCCCCCCTTCCCTTCCCTCGTTCTCTGCTTCCTCCTCCCCTGATCCTCCTGTCGCCTTGCCAGCCTCCTCGTCCTCCCTCCTCCCTCCCTCCCCCTCGCTCTCTGCCGCTCTCCCCCTCGCCTCCCCTCAAGCGAGGACGGGGACCGCAGGCTGCTTGTCGCGCTCCAGGCGGTGTGCACATGGAGCGTGGCCGCCGTGAGCAGGAGCGGTGCAGGGAGGGGGAGGGGAGGGGGAGGGGGAGGGGGAGGGGGAGAAGGACAAGCCAGGTGCGCTCGCGTCATATCTGACGTCCCACCCCTCCGTCTCATCCCTTACCATGGCGTAGATCTCCTCTCTATTCGCACAATCGGATGTCGTATACATGGCATAGCATGGTGTCGAAGCTCAACGCGTAGCATGACATAGCATGGCGTGGCGACGCCCCAAGGCGGGGGTGGCTTCTGCGGCCCCAGAAATCAACGAATCGACACCGAATGTGTAACCACTTCCGATGGTTTCTTCGGGAGGCCATTTTCTAGATTTGGGGGCTTATTTGGAAGGACCGAAAACCATACCGGGGCATGACAGTCGAAATAATGACGCCAGCGATGCAGCGGGAACACGATTCGGAACGAGCGGAAACGCGGAAATGAGGCCAACGTTGCAGCGGGAACACGATTGGGAACGAACGGTAGCCCGAAAATGAGGCCAGCGCTTCAGCGAGAGCAGCATTTTGAAAACAAACAAGCGCGGAAACGCGAAAATGAGGACGCGGAGCCTGACATAGCATGGCGTGGCGACGCCTCAAAGTGGGGGGGGGCTTCCGCGGCCCAGAACATCAACGAATCGGCACCGAATGTGTAACCACTCCCGATGGAAAGATTTTGGAGCCTCTTTGGAAGGACCCGAAAACCATGCCAGACATGGCGCTGGAAGTAATGACGCCAGCGATGCAGCTGGAGCACGCGTCGGAACGAGCGGAAGCGCGGAAATGAGGCCAGCGCTGCAGCGGGCGCACGATTCGGAACGAGCGGTAGCCCGAAAATCAGGCCAGCGATTGAGTGAGAGAAGCATCAAAAAATCCAAGCGAAAACTCAACTCCCTGGAGTCCTGTATGTAAAAAACAGTACGCGAAGGGGGGCCAGACATTCCCCGAACGCCACCAGGGGAGAAAGGGGAGTAGTATTCAGATTGTGCAATTTTGCAGGAGGAGGAGGAGGAGGAGGAGGAGGAGGAGGAGGAGGAGGAGGAGGAGGAGGAGGAGGAGGAGGAGGAGGAGGAGAAAGATGGACGGATGGGACGTCATCAAAAGGCCCCGGCGGCCGTCAGCACGTTGACGACCGCCAGGGCCCCAGATATCAAAGAGTCCGCTACCCGCGGACGGCCGTGCACCCCGCGCGCGGCCGACGCGCCGCCCTCGGCGGCGCCAGAGGCGCGTCCGCCCCCTCCTCGCCTTCGCACGGCTCCTGGGGGGGGGGGAGCTGCAGGGTTCCCCCAGGCGCGGCGGTGGCCCCGCGGGGCGCCGCACTGGCGGCACTTCCCCGCCCTCCGCCAGCCGCCGCGGCGGCCGGCCACTCCTCGCCCCTGCACGCGGCCTGGGGGGGGGCTGCAAGGTCCCCCAGGCGCGGCAGGGGCCCCGCGGGGCGCCGCGCCGGCGGCCCTTCCCCGCTCGGTGGGCGGGCATCTTCCCACTTGCTGCAGCACGCCGCTCCTCCGCGTGGGGCGGCCGCGAGGCCGCCCCTGGCGCGGGGGAGGGGCCTCGGGGTGCTCAGCGGGCTGCTCCCCGCCCCGCCCTGGGCCTTCGCGCCGCCCCTCCTGGCTGCCGGGGCCCCGCCCACGCCGCCCCACCAGCGGCGGCACGCTGTCCCAGCCTCACGCCAGCGGCGGCCCACGGGCAGGGCCGCAGGCCCGTGGCGCTCGGGGGGAACACGGGCGCCCCGGCAGCCTGATCCACACGCAGCAGGTGGGGAGGCAATCCAGCAGACGGTGCAGCCGCCGCAGCTGCCGTCTTGCCGTGCATGATACCATCCATGAGCTCATATGAGCTCATATGAGCTGCGCCAGCCCATCCTCAGCCAAGCGCAGCTCATGAAAGTTGCCGCAGCTCACATGAGCTGCACCAGCCCATCCTTCAGCCAAGCGGACGGCGACGGCGAGGGAGACGGTGGCGCCTTGCGGCTGGCAGCTCTGGACGGTGAACGGGTCCTGGACCTGGATCGTCGGGGTGGCGGGAACCATGGCGGCTGCACAAAGGCAGCCAGCCGCGCGGGGCGGCCGTGCCGCCACCCCTTCTCGCACAGCTCTCTGGCCCTCCTCTGCCTCACGCGCCAGGCCTCTTCTGGCAACATGTCCTCGAAGAGGGCACGGAAAGGCTCCGTCGCGAGGAACTCTGACAGTTCCTCCATGCAGTGGGCCATCCACCCTGCGCACCCATCGTCGCGCATGGCCATGCTAGAGGTCCACTGCCCAGCGAGGTCGGCCAGCCCGTCGAGGAAGTGCCTGCCCCGCTGCTCTGCCTGGTGTGCGTGGAAGTTCGTGGCCGCGGCTGGCTGACTGGTTCGCGGGGTTCGCATCCACGAGCAGTGTACTTACTCCCTTCGAGGCTCCAGCACGACGTGGCGACTTTGAGCCTGGGGTGTTTCCTCTCGTGGGGGCTTCCCCAGGACTTCGCGAACTGACGCCTCCTGCACGGCGTGGGGGCATCCTCCGGACTTTGCGTCGCCCTGCCGACGCCGCCGACCTCGAACGTGGCGCGATGCCGGTCCTGCTGCAGCTCTCGAGCACGTGCGCTGTGATGGTAGCCCCCGTGACTCTCCACTACGCCGTGCTCGTAGAAGCTGCTGGGAACGACCCGCTCCAGCGTGGGCTGCAGCACGCGCGCGCTGTGGCGGTGGCCCCCGCGACTCTCCGCCACGCCGCGTGCCGTGCTTCCGCTGGGCAGGTCACCCCCGCGCTCCGCAGAGGCCATTCGAAGATGTCTGTGTCCTCGCTGGGCATGCGCCTGCCCCTGGCGCGCTGACCGCGCAGCGGTCGTCGCGACCGAGGGCGCTGCGGAACATCTCGATGATGTTGCGGAGCTCCTGTGCGTGCCGTTGGTCCATCCGCTGGCGCTCCTCAGGATCAGCCCCCTCGTGCCTGGCGACGAAGGCCCGCCGCCTCAGCGCGCCTTGACGCCATGCGCTGGCACGAAGGCCCTCCGCGATTTCGCCAATCGACCTGCCGAACCACCGCCTCAGGCTCTCGCGCAGGGGGGCCAGGATCGTGTTGAGGGGCTGCACGCACTGCTCCTGCCATGCGTGCTGGTCGCTGCTCTGGAGCGCTGCGCCATTGAAGGAAGGTCGTAGCGCATGTCCTGACAGCCCCTCTCGACCTGCTGGTGATCTGGGGGGGCATGGGGCGGGGGGCCCATATCGGGCCGGACGAAAGGGGGGATTGGGAAAGGGGGGGTCACGAAATCTGTTGCATGCAGCTAGTTTCGGCCCCACCGAGGGGTCCATTCCTTGATGCATAGCCGCCTCCGGCGCCGGGAGGCGCCGGGAAAATCAGCTACGTGAGCTGATTCTAAAACCCCCCCCTAACCCCCCCCTTTGCTATCCCCCCCTTTCGCCCGGCTCGACCATAGCCGACGGGGGCTGGCTACCTCGGCCTCCAGCATCTCGGTCCTGAGCTTTACCCCGATGGCAGCTACCAGGGCGAAGCGGGCGGCGGCAGAGGGGGGCGGCCCGCTCGCGCCTGGCCGCGCAGCGGCCGTCACAACCGTAGCACTTCGCGGCGCAGGCCCCAGCGGTGACCCGCCATTACAATGACAGCCATCCGTTCTCGCAGAAGGACGGCCACCAGGAGGCTCCGATATGACGGCTTCTGGGCCCAGGGCGGGGCCTAGCAGGGGGGCGCTACGTTTGCTTGGCGACGCCGAGCCGCTGGGACTCCTCCCCTGGGACCCTTGAAGGTGGCTGCCTCTGCCGTTGGAGGCCTCAAGGAGGAACTCGACCTTCTCCTGCAGGGTGCGCTGGTCAGTGCATGTGCGGGCGCCGCTGACCCCGCAGGGGCTGGGAGGTACCGGCGTAGCTGACGCTGGGCACAGGGGCAGGCTGTCGCTCGGCAGATGTTCAGGCGCAGCCCGCGCGGTCGAGCTGGCCGTGGCCGTCACCTTGGCGGTCGCCTCGCAGTAGATGATGACTCCGCCCGAGTATGGCGCTGTGTGGTCCTGCAGCCATAGCCTGCCTGGGGCCTGGCGTGGCCGTCGGCGACTCGACCAGCCTGGCCCTTCTTGGTGCCTGTCTGCTTCGCTCCCGCTCGGCGCGTGCCGGCCGCCCGCTGCCAGTGGCTGGCGCGCCGTGCGCGCGGTTCGCAGCTGCCAGGCGGGGGTTGGTGGGGCTGGCCGCTGCCGCGGCCGAGGGTGTCCCAGTGCTACGCCTCGGATGCTGATGACCTCGGTGAACTGTCACCTCGCGGCGGCGGGGGGCGCATGCTCGGGCGGCGGCTGCAGCGGGGGGTCAGGCGGGGCCAGGCCGCCAGCGACCACGTGGGCGATGGTGGCACCGATGCGGCCCGCCTGAGCGGCGGCCTGCGGGGGGCCGCTGTGGGAGGGGTAGACTGACCTCGCGATTCTCTTGGGGGTCTCCGCTGGCTTGCGGGAGGTGGTGCCCTTGCACTCCGCCCGCAGCCCCATGCCGATCGTCGTGCCGTAGGCTCCGTACGCGTTGCAGAAGAAGAGGCTGTGGGTGGGCCACTCCATGATGCGGTGCGAGCTGTGGATGGCCCCCGTGCCCATGGAGACTGGGTTGCCATGGGTGACCTCATGATCGTGGCCCAGTCGATGCCCTGGCCCAGCGCAACGGTCTGGTGCTCCGAGCTGTCGATGGTGCTTTGGAGAGAGGGAAGGTGGGCAGCCGACTCAGCTGCTGGCCTCTCAGTGAGGCATGGGTCGCCACCCGCCGCATCCATGCGCGCCTGCCTCGCACGCCTCCTGATCTGTGAAGCGATGACGTCCCTGTGGTCGGCGTGCGGGGCGCTGGCCGCGGCGGTCTGCCGTGCGATCGGGGCGCCGAGGTCGGCGAGCCCGTCGGCGCAGCAGTCGCCCGTGGCCAGGTACTGCGAGGCGATGGGTGCGCCGTCGTCACCCTGGTGGGAGGGCGTCCAAATGGCCTTGAGCCGCCCGTTGGGCTGGACTCCGAGGGCTCTGCTAATGCGCGCCCAGAGGTCACTGTTCCTGCCGCCGCCCAGGCTGGCCCAGCGCTGCCTGTCCCACGCGGCCAGTGGCTCGCGGTCGGCGACGGACTCGATGTCGGCGCACGTCCGCTCGAGGGCCAGCACGAAGGCGTAGATCTTTCCACGGGGAACCGACTGCTTCCGCCCAGGGAGAGTGGTAATGACCCCCGCGTAGGGCTGCCAGCGGCCGCTCGTGTTCGAGACAAGGGCGAGGTCTAGGCCGATCCTCCTCCTGCGAGGGTCGTCGCTGTGCTTCCCGCCCGAGGCGTCGCCGAAGATCGAGCGCGGCCCGTCTGACGGCCTGGGCCAGGGGTGGCCTGTCAGCACGAAGCTCTCCTCGTGAGGCTGTGGTGGCGGTGGGGTGGCGGTGGGGTGGCGTTGGCGGCTGGGTTGATCCCTCGGGGCCACAACTCTGGACAGCCTTCGATGCTGCTGAGGGCCTGCGGGACGAGGTGGGCCGTCTGGTCGAAGCCTGGTTTGCCCGTGTTGCACGGTCAGCGCCATATGCGGTGCTCGAGGAGCTCCTCCGAGTGGCAGCGCCGGCAAAGTGGGGAACCTCGATGCCCCGCGCCGACTTGCCTCTGCCTTGGTCACTGCCCGCCCGCCACCACCAGGTAGTTTAGGGCCCACTCCTGCCAGTGGCTCTCCTTGGCACAGTGGTTCAGCTCCCTCTTGATCTGCGACGCGTCGCCTTTGCCTCCGAGTCCTGCGCTATGGGCATGTTTGGCTGCTCTCTTCCAGCGCAGCGCGTCCAAGTCCTCGGTGAGGTCGTCGATCAACTCCGAGAACTCGTGGAAGTCGACCATGAGGCAATTGATGGCGTCAGCCAGGGGGATGGTCCACTCGTCCACGCCTTCTGCCGTTGATCTGGTTGGCCTTCTCCACGAGTCAGGCCTAGCTGGACTCCGCCCAACGCCGAGCAGCGTGGCGATGATGGCTGCCACTGGCCCCTTCACCTTCCTCCACCTGCCTTCCTTCGCGCGGAGAAGTCGATGGCGCGCGTGAGGCCAAACGCGCTGGGCTCTCTTGTGGATTGGGGTTTCGCCAGCCACTGGGCGAGCCACTCGTTGACCAGCTGGGAGCGGAGCTTGATGGCTGGGTCTTTGTGGTGGTAGGGGACAGCCATGGCGGTGTCGAGGCAGCGTCCTGGGCCTGCTCCAGCCGCCGCTGCCGCTGCGGCGTGACGGAGGTGCGTGGTGCGCGAGGGGGCGACACCCCGGACTTCGCGCCCAAAGACCGCCTGCAGCTGCAACCCTGTGGCGTGGAGGCTGGCGCCCAGCTTGCCGAGGCGGGCAGCCGCTCGACGGAGGCGGGTAACGCCCTTGTCGCGACTGGTCGCCT
>CAUYUJ010018024.1:164863-182363 GCA_963575745.1 Prorocentrum cordatum
CGCCGATCCGAAAATGCGGCCAACGCTGCACCGAAGGCAAACGGATTAGACAAACCAGGAGAAAGATTCATGTTGGCCAGCTCCTTGCATTATATGCGGTGCAATCTAGGTGGTGCAACCAAGGTGGTGCAATTAATTTTTGCCAACTCACGAGTTGTCAACTCGACTGCTCGCGCAATCGTCCAACCCTCCCACCCGCAACCTTGTATTACAAAACCCAGTCGTCGGCGATTGCGATGACTGCTTGGCCATGGCTGGCGCATCTCTGCGGCCGCTCTGGTGCGCGCAAGTTCGCGTTCAGAGCGGCTAGCAGGATTGGCACAACCGATGCGGCCACGATGGCTCTTACCGATGGCAGCGTCCTAGCGCGCTTCCGCGCTCGCGCACGGGCACTTCAATGCGGGTCTTTGGTTCGGGCGGGCGCTGTATCATGATGACGCCGGCAACGGCGGCAACGATGATGATATTAGAGACAGTTGTGTCGATGCTGGCGATGATGACGGCAAGGCCAAACACGGCGCCGATGTTGGTACCGACGATGATGGTGATGATGTCCACCTTCCGATGATGAAGGTAGAGGCGGTAGAGAAGACGGGAACTCGGCGTCAGCATGGATCCTCAGATCTCATTGGCCAGACGCTGGAGGTAGGGCCTCCCAGATCAGAGCCATGGCTGGGTGCTTCGACCAAGGCGCAAAGACGCCCTTCAGGCCGAAGCAATCCCATTATAATGCTGGATTGATTGCGTAACCCCCGTGGTAGCAGAGAAGCACTGCGCCCTTCAAGTGTCACATTCGTCTGGCAGGAGAAGACGATGACGTGATGCGGCGGCGCTGATGAGGGTGAGGGTAAGGAAGTGCTCTCGCACGGACATCCCAAAGCCCCGGCGCACTTTTTGATGAGGCACATTTTTTTCATACGCTTCTGGGATGCTCTGTTTTGAAATGCTTCGGACACATATTGTTCTTGACGGATTTCGACACGTTCGCGTGTCAGCGCGGGCGTGTGGCCTGCATCGGGTTATTTGATACGGAATTGTGCATTTGGCACATGCTCCGTCGACGCGGATGCACCGCGTGGTGTGATGAACATGTGGCTTCCGGACAAGATGGCTAACACCAGATGGTGTTCTGATGGTTTCAGCAAGTGCGCGCGGGTAGACAATTTGCAGCAGTGATGGATCACCTCAGCGCTTTCGATGTTTTCAGGTCGGATTCCTTTTATCGCTGCTGTGTTTGTTATGGTTTCGATATGTGCGCGCGTGTGGACGTTGTGACATTATTTGCAAGGGGTAATTGACACGTGATCTTTTGCGATCAAGGACTTTGCGCGCATAGTGCCCTTCAAGAGGCTTGCGCCACTCCGTCGATGCCCAGAAGAGGGAAGAAGTCCATGGGTGAGGCCTTGTGGGGCCTTGCGAGGGCCTGGCGGACAGTATCCAAGAGTATGGTAAACGCATGGATTGGCGCTCAAACGCTGAAAGATCGTGATGATGATTATGATGATGATGATGATGATGATGATGATGATGATGATGATGATGATGATGATGATGATGATGATGATGATGATGATGATGATGATGATGATGATGATGATGCTGCTGATGATGATGCTGATTATGATGATGATGGTGATGCTGCTGCTGATGCTGATGAAGATGATGCTGATGCTGATGCTGTTGATTAGGGTTATTATGATGATGCTGATGATATTGAGGCTGCTGCTGATGATGCTGATGCTGATGATGATGATGCTGCTGCTGCTGATGACGATGCTGATGCTGCTGCTGATGATGATGATGAGGAGGAGGAGGAGGAGAAGGAGGAGGAGGGGGAGGGGGGAGGAGGAGGACGAGGATGAGGAGCAGGAGGATGAGCAGGATCAGGAGGAGGAGGAGGAGGAGGAAGAGGAGGAGGAGGAGGAGGAGGAGGAGGAGGAGGAGGAGAAGGAGGAGAAGGTGGAGGCGACGACGCTGATGTCGGGTAAGGCGAGGAGCATGCGCAGGAGACGGGGAAAGAGGAGACGGAGGAGGAAGGGACGGCGGGTGCAGAGGGGAACGACCGCGACGATGGGGACGAAGAGTGAGTACAAGGAGGGGGGCGACTCGGCGCGACGGCCCAGTTTGAGCTAGCTGGCTACTTTTTCTGAGCTGTGGTGCGGGTCGGAAGCCTGGACGGGCGAGCTGCGAACACAATGGAACACACGTGTGACAATTTAGCAGGTGTTTGGGGTGAGTCCCGCCGCGGCCTTTAGGTCATGGGGCGGAGGGTTCGTGGATGCCCTTTTGGCGGGGGGCAGGCGCCTGGGGCTCCCCTAGGAGGCATTTTGGGGTCTCTTCGGATGCCTCTCAGCAGCCTCTCGGGGCATGTGTCGAGGCATCTGGGGGCCTTTCGGTGCTTCTTGGAGGGCTCTTGGCGGGCTCTCTTGGGGTCTCGTTCGGGCGGCCAGTGAGGCCTTTGGAGGCGTTCGGGGCCATCTTGGGGGGGAAGCTCAACTTGTCAGTTCGGATCCCCCTTCTTGCGCTTTTCTTGGGGCTCTCTTGGGCCGTCTTGGGAGCCACTGGGGCCAGTTTGGTGCTCTCGTCGGGGTCTCTTGGGCAGTCTTGGGGACCCTTGGGACCGTCTCTGGGCTTTTTTTGGGATTGTCTTGGGGCGAACTTGGGACGTTATTGGGGGCCCTTGGGCCGTCTTGGACGCTTTCAAGAAGCAAAAGGCGAGTCTGATGAACATTCACGTTTCCCCCAGGGATTGGGGCGAATTTTGTTTCTTGGGGCCTTCGTAGAGGGGTCATAGTGGAGCCCTATTGGGACGTCTTTGACGCCACGTGGGCGGTCTGGAAGCCATGTTTGTTAATTATTCCGCGTGTTCGAGGCCAGCTGAGGTGGCATCCTGGGTGTCTCGGAAGGCACGGGGTGTAGGTTTGGAGGCTCTGGAGGCCCCTTGGGTGCGTTGGGGGAGCCCAGGGAGCCCCTCCCCGTCCTCAAACGCGATTGTGGACCGTGGGGGGGGAAAGGGGAGGGGGGACAGCCAACATGTCTCACACGCCTTTTCACCCCTCGCAGGCGGGGTTCGGCGGATTTGACGGGGATGAGGGGGGGTGATCTTCGGCCTGCCTTGGATGGTATGGGTTCTTATGTAAAGTTAGAGATGAGGCATAATCATATTCAATTCGCAGTGCTCCAGGGGGGACCGATAATCTTGGGGGGGCAGAGGGTGGTAGAGTCTTTTCTGTTGAAGAGAGAACCCATACGGTGCAATCTCCTTGGTCAAAGCAATGCCCGCCAATGCGCATCAATGCAACGGACCAAAGGAGCGCCCACGCAGCGCCGGGAATAAAGGAAGGGGGCTTCCAGCTTCAAGCCACCCTCTCCCTCCCCTCCATTGGAAAGAAGGGGAGGGGGCCTCCCAAGTTACCTCCCCTCTCCCCCCCCCCTTTTGTCTGCATTTTTAGGTGGGGGGGGGCCCTTGCTGAAAGGGGGTTGGGGCTTGGAAGCTCCCGCCCCCCTCCCCCCTTTCGGGGCCCTGGGTAAGCCCGAGTTCTCCTTTCCAAAGGGGGCGGGGGGGCTTCCGAAGCTACCCCCACCTCTCCCCTGTTGTTTGGATTTTGTAGCTGGGGTGTCCCTGGCCAGAGGGAGGGGGCTTGGAAGCTACCTCCACTCTCTTTTTTTCGGGGCCAAGGGTAAGCCTGGGCTTCCTTTCCAAAGGGGTGGGCTTCCGAAGCTCCCCCCCTCCCTTCCTTCTGTTCGCATTGCCAGAGGGCTCTGGCTGGAAGGGGGTGCTTCCAAGCTACCTTTCCCTTCTGGTCATCAGTGCTCCTTTGGTTTTCGGCGCCCCTTTGGTTTTCGGCGCCCCTTTGGTTTTCGGCGTCCCTTTGGTTTTGGGTGCTCCTTTGGTTTTTAGAGTTCCTTTGGTTTTCGGCGCCCCCTTGGTTTTCGGCGCCCTTTTGGTTTCTTGCATTATGCAACGCTGCAACTACATATCAATGCACACCAATGCAACGCAATGCACAGCAATGCAAAGCAACGCGAAGCAATGCAAAGCAATGCAGAAGACTGCAACGAAATCAGCGTAACGCAAGGCGAATCGAATCAATGCAAAGCGACGCGGAGCAATGCAAAGCAGTGCCAGGCAATGCAAAGCAATTCGAAGCAATGTGAAACGCTGCGAAGCAAGGTAATGCGATGCAAAGCAAAACTCTGCAGCACGCAATGTAAAACAGTAGCAATCTTGCCATGCGAGCGAGGAGGTGTGCAACGGGGCGGCGGCGACAGACGGGAACGGGGCCGCCAGGCCACCATACCCGCCTTTGCTTTGGAAAAGTAGGGGGCGACCGACGGGAACGGGGCCGCTCGGCCAAAAGACGGGCCCAGTTCTTTAGAAGGCAGGTAGGAAGTCTTCAGTGCAAACGCTGTTTGGGGAGTAGTATCCGCATCGAGCGCCTTATCTTCCGAACTGAGTCAGGAGAGAGCGGGGAGTAGTATTTATAATGTGGACGTGCAGAGTGTAGAGGGGGTGCGAGGAAATGGAGGAGGGCGGGGGTGGCTGGGAGTCGGGTCCGGCGTGCCCCCGACTTCTAGAAGGGGGGGCGACCCGTACGGAAGGACGACGGGCGAGAGCACCCGTGGGAGCTTGGAGCGTGGCCATCTTTTGCCAGGTGCGAGGAACAGGAGCGGCAGCACCATTAGGCCTGCCGCGGCGCCGAAGTACTCTTCACCCCGATGCTAGGGTGGATGCGCGCGGCGGCAGCCCGGGGCGGCGAGGTGCGGCGCGCTTTTGCCATGATCGCCAAATGCATGGCGGACGCGCGCGGAGGTGATGCCGCTGGCGTAGCGGACAAGATGGCCTAACGACATCCAGCGACGCCCCGCCCCCCTCCAACGGGATAGTGCGCGGGCCCTCCTGCAGCGGCCGCAGCGGCCGCGTTCCGGGGCGACCGGTGCCCGCCTGGCATCTGCGGCGGCGGTGCAGTCGGCGGCCGCTGTCGCGCGACGCGCCAGAACCAGGAGGCGGCGGAGGCATACAGGGGCACCTAGGCGAGGGATGGAGGGCGACGACGGCGAGACAGTGAGTATGCGGCTGGGGAACGCGGGGGGCGACCAGAAGGACCCCAGAGGAGGCGGCCAGGAGCGTGATGATGAGGAGGAGGAGGCGGAGGAGGAGGAGAAGGCGGAGGAGGAGAAGGCGGAGGAGGAGGAGGAGGAAGGGGAGGGGGAGGAGGAGGAGGAGGAAGGGGAGGAGGGAGGAGGGAGGAGGGAGGAGGAGCAGGAGGGAGGAGGACGAGGACAACGAGGAGGAGGAGGACGAAAGAGGAAGAGGAGAAGGGAGGAGGGAGGAGGGAGGAGAGAGGAGGAAGAAGAAGAGGTGGAGGAGGAGGAGGAGGTCGAGGAGGACGGGGACGAGGAAGAAGTAGTGGAGATGGAGGTGGCGGTGGAGGTGGTGGAGGAGGAGGAATACTACTACTATTAGTACTACTACTACTCCTGCTGCTGCTGCTGCTACTACTACTACCAACACCTACTACCAACACCTACTACTACTACTACTACTACTACTACTAGTGTAGTCTTATTATTATTATTATTATCATTATTATCATTATTATTATTATTAGTAGTAGTAGTAGTAGTAGGAGTAGTAGTAGTAGGAGTAGTAGTAGTAGTAGTAGTAGTAATACTACTACTACTAGTGATAATAATGATGATCATAATAATAATACTATGTTTGTTGTAAAAAAGCATAGGGGAAGGAGGAGGAGGAGGAGATGGAGGAGGAGGAGGAGGTGGAGGAGGAACAGGAGGAGGAGAAGGAGAGGCCGTATATACTGTCCCCTCCCACGGCGACGGGTGTGAAGAACATATACCATCTCCGAGATTGGTGATTTTATCCCGCTGTTACAATTTTCATGTGAAGTTGTGCCGCCTCAGCGTGCGCCTGGCTGAGGTTGCTCAGTAAAGGGGCATGCGCGGTAGTGTCCACAAAAGAAAGAATACCATGAGGAGGAGGAAGGAGGAAGGAGGAGGAGGAGAAGGAGGAGGAGGAGGAGCAGGAACATGAGGAGGAGGCTGATGACGAACATGATGGGGAGGAGGATTAGGAGGAGTAGGAGGAGTATGAGGAGGTGTAGGGGGAGGAGGCGGAGGAGTAGGAGGAAGATGAGTAGGATGGTGAAGGAGGACGATGAGGGGGAGGAACAGGAGGATGCATGAGGAGGGGATTGAGGATGAGGATGAGGATGAACAGGAGCAGAGGGAGGATGCGGAGGAATAGGGATGACAATGATGATGCTGATGATGATGTTGATGCTGATCATGATGCTGATGATACTGACGTTGATGCTGCTGATGATGATGACGACGATGCCGCTGCTGCTGCTGCTGCTGCTGCTGATGATGATGATGATGATGATGATGACGGTCATGGTGGTGGTGGTGCTGTTGCTGCGGCGGCGACGGCTGCTGAATATGCTGCTGGCGTTGCTGCTGAGGATGATGATGATGATGTTGATGATGATGGAGATTATGATCATGATGCCGATGCTGATGCTGCTGATGGTTCGCTGCAAATGATGGTGATGCTGCTGCTGATGATGGTGGTGACGATGATGCTGATGATGCTGATGATTATGCTGATGCTGATGCTGCTGCTGCTGATGATGGTGATGATGATGGTGGCGATGATGCTGATGATAATGCTGATACCGATCCTGCTGCTGCTGATGATGGCCCGCTGCTGATGATGGTAATGCTGCTGCTGATGATGATGATGGTGGTGGCGATGAGCTGATGATGCTGTTGATGATGATGATGCTGCTGATGCTGATGATGAACATGTTGATGGCGATGATGATGCGGATGCTGATGATTCTGCTGTTGATGATGCTGATGATGAGGGTGCTGATTCTGACGACGAAGAGAATGCCTCTTCTGATGATGATGCTACTGCTGCTGATGATGCTGCTGATGATGCTGATGCGGGTGATCACGATGATGATGATGAGGATGATGATGATGATGATGATGATGATGATGATGACGCTGGTGATGCTCATGATGGTGTTGCTCCTGCCGATTATGCTGATCATGATGACGATGATGATGACGCTGATGATGACGGCGATGCTGATGATGTTGTTGATGATGATACTGATGCTGAGGATGATGTTACTGTTGATTATGATGCTGATGACGATGCTGATGACGGTGATGATGGTGATGGTGATGCGGCTGATGCAAATATTGATGATACTGATGACGATAATGATGGTGATGACGAGCACGATGATGCTGCCGAGGCTGCTGCTGCTGATGAGGATGACTATGATGACGCTGACTGTGATGCTGATGGTGGCGATGATATTGTTGTTGTTGTTGTTGTTGTTGAACATTATTTATTCTAAAGAATAATTATTGTTGGGCCCCCTGGTGCACGCCCCCCCTGCGCCGCCTAGGCCGCAGCTACATTTTCATCATTTTCGTGAGGAAGCCTCAGGTAAAACGATGTGATCCAGATCCGGTTGTTTTGTTGTAATCCGTTTTCCCTTGCAAAAAACACTATAAAATGACATTTCTTGTTCTAATATAATCAAATTTCAAGAATCCCTTGCAAAAAATAAGGTAAAGTGGACATTCGCGCGCGCAAGACGAAATCCTTCCAAAAGCTTAGTGTTCGCAGCGATTTTAACATAAAAACATCAAAAAACCAATGGTTTTTCAACAAAAAATTGTCAAAATCTCATCCCGCGCGCTCTTGCGGATTCGTAGGAAACCCAACACTTTTTAAACATTTCTGTCAAACGGGCTTTTGCGAGCAACTTTTTCGAACTTCTGCGACAACGGTTGCGCACCTGCCAGGGCCATCATCCCTGTCAAATAATACCATGCGGGACACATTCGTTTTTTCTTCGCGCGCGCACGCCGAAATCTCCAAAAACCATTGGGCTTCTTAAGAATTTTAGCACCGCGCATCATAAAATCACACGAATCGCACCGTAGGTCCTCGAAAAACACCTGCACGACTTTTCAAAATTTCTACCCGCGCGCGCTGTCCTAACAACTTCTGTGGGTGTGTACTCCACGCCAGTGTAGTAGCCACGGTCGTCCGCAGGCCACGAAGTGAAGTGTCCGAACGTCATAGGGCGGGAAGCTGGGTGTGGGTGGTGGCGAAGAGTCGTGTGGATATTTGGTAGAGCTTGCACTGCCCCCCCACAAAGTGGGGGTATTGGCTGGCGTCGCATGAAAACCCTGGCACTGGTGAGAACACTGAGCGTTCGGGTAAAGTGATTGTTGTTGTTGTTGTTGTTGTTGAACTCTCATTCTTGAAGAATAATTATTGTTGATCCCCCCCACCGGTGCACATTGTTTTTTTTCGATTGAAGTGCCACCCCCGGGGCTCGCACCTGGTTTTTTCTCAAGGAAAGTCTTCCTGCTCAAACTGTGCCCCTGCCCCCCGGGCTACAACAACAACGGCTCCCGCCTGAGACTTCCTCGATTTTTACTCAGGACCCCCGCTCCCGCCTGAGACTTCCGCGCAATTTACTCAGGAAAGGCGCTCCCGTCTGAGACTTCCTCGCAATGTAATCAAGACCCCCGCTCCCGCCTGAGACTTCCGTGCAATTTACGTGGGAACGGCGCTCCCGCCTGAGACTTCTTCGAATTTTACTCAGGACCCCCGCTCCTGCCGACATTTCCGCGCAATTGACTCAGGAACGGCGCTCCCGCCTGAGACTTCCTCGCAATTTAGTGAGGACCCCCGCTCCCGCCTGAGACTTCCGTGCAATTTGCTCAGGAACGGCGCTCCCGCTCGAGACTTCCTCGCAATTTAGTCAGGGCCCCCGCTTCCGCTTGAGATTTCCTCACAATGTACTCAGGACTGCGCTCTCGCGTGCGACGTCCTCACAAATTATTCTGGAATTGCGTTTCGGCGCTCAGGAACCACGCACGCGCCAAGGACGCCTTCACAACGTGGTATCTTCCCTCTTCCTTCGTCCTTCCCCCTCCCCTTCCTCCCGCTCTCCCTCGTTCTTCCCCTCCTCCTCTTGCAGGGCCCGCGCCAATTCCAATGGCGGGCAGAGAGATGTACGCCCCCGAAGGATTGTCCGCCCGTTCCGGTTTGCCCGTACGTCTAAGCCCGCCGGCCCCAGCAAAGAGAAATAATCCCCCCGAAAGGGGTGTGATCGAAGACGAAGAGGGCGGGTATCGAGGGTGTAGGGTATACGTGTTGAATGACTCGCGGGCAAGTAAGAGCGTACAGCCTTAAAAAGGTTGTTGTTGTTGTTGTTGGAACAGGCGTACGTGGGAGCCCCAGCCGCCCCCCCCCCCAGCAACCGAGCAACCGAGCAACCCTCTCTGGGGGTCTCCTGGGGGCGCCAAGGATTTCCTAATAGGATTTCCTCGGAATTCGATAGGCTTCCATAGGAATTCGATAGACCTCCCTTGGAATTCCCCCATCGGAGTTCTATAGGCTTCCATCGGAATTCTATAGGTCCCCATAGGAATTCTATAGGCCTCCATCGGAATTCGATGGGCCTCCACAGGAATTCTATAGGTCTCCATAGGAATTCTATATAAGCTCCCATCGGAATGTTATCGACCTCTATAGGACTTTTATAGGCCTCCATAGGAATTCTATCGGCCTCCGTAAGAATTCTATAGCCCCCCTGAGGGACTTCGACTTCTATAGGCCTCCATAGGAATTCTATAGGTCCCCATCGGAATTCTATAGGCCTCCATACGAATTCTATAGACAACCATCGGAATTTTATAAAAGGTCCCCATAGGAATTCTATTGGCCTCCATACGAATTCCACAGGCCTCCAAAGGAGTTCTATAGGCCTCCATAGGAATTCTATAGGCACCCATACACATTCTGTAGGCGTCCATCGGAATTCTATAGGCCCCCCATAGGAACTCTATAGGCCGCCATGGGAATTCTATCTGGGCCTCCATCGGGGTTCTATAGGCCCTCCATACGAATTCTATATCGGCCTCCATCGGAATTCTACAGGCCTCCATCGGAACTCTATAGGCACCCATCGGAATTCTATAGGCCTCCATGGGAATTCTACAGGCCCCCATGGGAATTCTATAGGCCTCCGTAGGAATTGTATAGGCCTCTATCGGAATTCCATAGCCCTCCATACGACTTCTATATAGGCCTCCATCGGAATTCTATACGCTTCCATAGGAATTCTATAGGCCTCTATCTGAATTCTATAGGCCTCCATCGGAATTCTATAGGCTCCCATTGGAATTCCGAAATTGGCGCGGCCGCTGGGGCCTTCGGCGGAGCTCCCCGAGGGGGGCCACGATCCTCGTCAGGGGTGTGCCGAAATGGACGCAGCCGCTGGGGCCTTCGGCGGAGCTCCCCGATTGGGGGCCACGATTCACGTGAGGGGTGTGCCGAAATTGGCGCAGCCGCTGGGGCCTTCGGCAGAGTTCTCCGAGGGGGGGCCACGATCCACGTGAGGAGTGTGCCGAAATGGGCGCAGCCGCTGGGGCCTTCGGCGGAGCTCCCCGATGGCGGGCCACGATCCACGTGAGGGGTGTGTCGAAATGGGCGCAGCCGCTCTAGTTTTCGGCGGAGCTCCCCGACTGGGGGCCACGATCCTCGTGAAGGGTGTGCCGAAATGGGCGCAGCCGCTGTGGCCTTCGGCGGTCCGTAAGGGAGTCCAATGGAGTTTCAGTTTTTTTTGGGGGTGTGCTGGTTGCTGTTGCTGCTGCTGTTGCTGGGGGGGGGTCAGAATGCGTCCACGGGGCTCTGAGCGCAGCCTTCGCAATAAGGCGAGGGCGGGTCCGGACGGCTAGAGCGCACGGGGCTCTCACGCACGCCTTTTCCTTGTTGAACATTATTACTTCTAAAGAATAATTATTGTTGGGACCCCTGGTGCGCGACCCCCCTCCAAAACCTAGGCCGCAGCTACATTTTCATCATTTTTTAGCGAAAGCTTCAGAAAAGTGAATTATTACCGGATCCGGTTGTTTTGTTGTACTCCGTTTTCCCTTGCAAAAAACACTATAAAATGAAAATTCTTGTTCTTACTTGATCAAATTGCAAGAATCCCTTGCAAAAAATAAGGTAAAGTGGACATTCGTGCGCGCAAGACGAAATCCTTCCAAAACCTTAGGTTTCGTAACGATTTTAACATAAAAACATCAAAAACCCAATGGTTTTTTAAGAAAAAATTGTCAAAATGTTCTTCCGCGCGCTCTTGCGGATTCGTAGGAAAACCAACACTTTTTAAACAATTCTGTCAAACGGGCTTTTGCGAGCAACTTTTTCGAACTTCTGCGACAACGTTTGCGCACCTGCCAGGGCCATCATCCCTGTCAAATAATACCATGCGGGACATATTCGTTTTTTCTTCGCGCGCGCACGCCGAAATCTCCAAAAATCATTGGGTTTTTAAGAATTTTAGCACCGCGCATAATAAAATCACACGAATCGCACCGTAGGTCCTCGAAAAACACCTGCACGACTTTTCAAAATTTCCACCCGCGCGCGCTGTCCGTTCTCAAAAAACCAATGGTTTTCCAACATTTATGTTACATGAGCTCGCGCGAGCTACTTTCGCATCTTTGCAACGGGGTTCGCGCGCCTGCCAGGGGCCAGAATCCCTTGCGGTTGCGCCATATGTTGCGCCCTCGGCCGCCGAGAATAAAACGCCCCTCTATTGGTTGCGTCATAGGTTGCGCCCTCGGCCGCCGAGAATAAAACGTCCCCCTACTGGTTGCGCCATAGGTTGCCCCAGGAGGCCTTCAAGAGGCCCCAAGAGCCCGCCGTGAGGATCCAATAAGCCCCCAAGAGGCCCCAAGATGGTTCCAAGAAGCCCCCCAAAGCCCTTCAAGAGGACCCCAAGCGGCGCCAGGAGGCTTCCCTCCTTCCCCAAGAGGACCCCAAGCGGCCCCAGGAAGCCTCCGACTGATCACTGGCACATCCGTAGCCATCTCGGATCAAGGTATCGCCTGTGTTCTTGGATGGTCCATGGCTTTGACGGCGAAAGCCCTTGACGAGCAGTATGGCCCGGAGCTGTCGCGGCCTCCCTTGGCCGACTGCGAGAGCCCGTATTATTTGCATCAGGCGCTCGTTGCAAAGGGTATCCAGGTCAGTCACCAGGCGTGCAAGACTTGGTGGGGCAAGTATCGGGTTGTGCCTGGCAAGGTTAGTATTTCTAGCGCCCAGGAGCTGGAGGAGCAGCACGGTTCTGCCATCCGCCACCTGGGCATCGAGTATAATACACCTTTCAAATTATGCGGGGCGCTCCGACAGTTGGATCCACCACTGTATGTGACAGATCAGGTCGCAAAGATGTGGCTACTGCAGTATTCTTCCAAAGAGACGCTTGTCAAAGTGCAGAACGCTGGCCATCTGGAGACCTGGTATGGAGAACGTATTCGCACAGACATGCCCGAGGGGACTACTGACGGGGCCGTCTTGAAGCAGTGGCTCCTGGGACATTTATCTGTATCTGCTGACGCCAGGGTATGTCAGAAGTGGCTCAGCACGGAGTGGGGCGCCAAGGGAGCATTGAATACTGCCCAAGCTGTGGAGGAATGTATAGGCCAGCGTCTTCGACTCAATCAGTATCGGGAGAGCTTCGCCGACGAGGCCGCCGCGGAGGTCCTCTCGCAGATTCTCTCGGAGAGCGACCCTCCCGTCGCTGTCAGCGGTATGGTTTTGAGGCAATGGTACGTGAAGTATCACCCTGACTCCGGACCTTTGCAGTATGACACGGCTGAAAAGCTCGACGCGGCACTTGGTGACCACATGCGCGCGGTATATCCAGGGCTGAAGTACCACACCTTGCATGCCGTGTTGCGTATGCGACGGAAAGCTGTCTTGGTGTCCCGAGGAGTGTTGAGACAGTGGTGCGATGCGTATGCGTCGGTGAGCTCTTCAGTGCAGGCGGCGGCTTCATCCGCCCAGGCCGTCACCAAGCGTGTATTGAAGCGCCCGGCGGCACAGGTCGCAGGCGGTGTATTGAAACGGCCAGCCGCCGCCGGATCTGCCCGCGTGGCCAAACGGCCTGCCGCGGTCGACTGGGAGGAGCCCGTATCCAAGCAGCAGGCCACGGCAGCTTCTTCCTCCACAGATGTGGTTCGTATGACGCTGATGACGGTGGAGGCTCTAGAGGCGGCATGCGGCAAGCGGTATCGAGAGGAGGTCTCCGACCTGGGCCTTGGCCTCGACTACCGGAATATGCAGGTGCGTCTGAAGGCCTGGGGGTATGAGACGGGTCAGAATGTCTGTCGAGAGTGGTTTGCCAGGTATCGCCTCGGAGACGGTGCCAAACACGGCAATTCCGCCGTCTACGCGCTGTCGCGCAGGGACCTCCAGTACTGGTATCACGTAGAAGGCTTGAGGGGGCGAGCGCTGGTGGACAAGTATCGCGCGGAGACCGGGGTATTTGCCCATTGCGGGAATCTTCAGACGTGGCTGAAGGCGCCCTCTCAGCAGCTGGCACTACTGGAGAATGCTGAGGACATACATCGCCACGTATGCGGGGAGTTTGTCCTGGAGCAGCTGCAGAAGGGCGTCTCGGCCGAGGAGGTGAAAAAGCAGTTATTGGCGCAGTATCTCGTTGATTGCAGGACCACGCAGCGGCTCATAGCGTATCGTCGCTATCGCGAGCAGCGTGGCGAATACTGGACCAGCGACCACCTGGAGCAGCACGAGTGGGAGTTCTTGTATTCCTTCGTCTCTCTGGATAGCAAGCTCGGGCACACCCGGGGGGTTGCTCCCTCTCTGCGCGCCCGGGCCAGATCTGCTCTGGAGACTGTGCGTATATCCTTATGTGAGCGCTTGGGCGTGGCGGAAGAGTTGGTGCCTTTGCACAATCTTGCGGTATTTTTTGGAGAACACGAACGGCATGCCAGGTTGGCTCTCGAGTATCCGGATGCCTTCGTATACAAGGATGTGCTGCCAGGCCCTGTGTTGGAGGCCTACGAGAAGACCTTCCAGGGCCAGGTGCTGCCCAGGACTGCGCACGCGTGTATCTCCGACACAGAGCACGGCTGGTATGCGAGAGCTTGCAGCGTGGCGACAGCTGGTGGCTGAGCCCTAGGGGCGGTGCTCATTTGTATAGGGTCTTGTGGCAGACTTTGGGGTCAAGCAGAGCTGTATGAAAGAAGAGCCACCAGTAATGACATAACGTGCATCGAGAATCATGGGTATGGCAACGGCGACGGAGGCGGCGGCGGCGACGGCGAGGGTGACGGCGGCGACGGCGACGGCGACGGCGACGGCGACGGTGACGTATCGTCCTCAGCCTCAGCACCAGCCTGCCTCAGCGTCGGCCTCAGCCTGTCTCAGCCTCAGCCTGCATCAGCTCAGCGTGTCCCAGCCTCAGCCTGCTCCAGCTTCAGCTTCACCCTCAGCCTCGGCCTCAGCCTGCGTGAGCCTCTTTTGCTCTCATGTCTATCATACGTTTCATGTGCTATACGTATCATACATGACACGGGGATGTGTGTCAAAACGTGCCCCAGAAATGTGACCAACTCTTGGTGTGTATGTGTCCCATGGCTAGCAGACGTATCATGTGCAATATGTATCATGTGCAACACGGCTCACGTGTTTTTCCGAGGGCTCTCCCACGGAATCGCCAGACCCATCTGGGGATCTTGGGAGGGCCTCCCAGGGCCCTGTGGTTATGTATTCTCTTTAGGCCTTCGGCCCCAGTCGCCAGAGCTCTCTGGGTATCTGGGGGGGTCCCAGGGCCCGATTGTCTTAGTGTCTGTGACCCGATTCCCAGGGGAAGTTTATGAGGGCGTCTGGGGGGTTCCCAGGGGAAGTCTATGAGGCCTGTGGATTCAAATGAAAAGATGAAGTGAGTATGTCTGCTCTGGCCGCATGTGCGGCGGCGGACTTCGTCTTGCCGACGGCGCTCGCATGAGTGTTCTGCGTGTACGGTCGTATGGACTTTGGCATTTGGGCACATGTATGCGGTTCGTTTCTGTTTGTACGTAGCGGTTTCTGCTCAAGCCGCTTACTGTATATCGCGAGATCGTATTCACTTCCATATTGCCGGCCTTCCGTATGGCTTCCCAGATGGCCGGTCGGCTCGACCCCGTGACGGGCGAGTATTACCCAAGCGATGATGAAGTGCGCTACAGTATGGAGCGCTGGCACACGCCACCCAACGACGAGGCGTATGCGCGGCAATGGCTCAAGCAGTGTGGCTCGGAGAGGTGGTTCGCGTGCGGTATCTTCTTCCCTATTGTGTGGGAGGGTGTCAAGGGCGTATGCCTCGCCGTATCGAGCGGTATGTCCACGAGGCAGTCGAAGACGAACAACGACCCGAACTACCAGCACAGTATGGGGGGCATCCCCGAGCCGGAGTGGGTTTACTTCGACGCCTTCTTCTACGCGCACGCGGTATTCGGGAATTTCTCGGTATTCCAGGATGAGAGGCTTGGGAAGCCCATTGGCTTCCTTCTGCACGTATTCGACACGCTATGCACCGGGCGAGGTATCGTCGCCTGGAAAGCCCACCTCTTCGTCCACCCGGGCCAGTGGGTGTATAGCAGTATGCGGTATTTGCTCGGTCAGCTCGGTATTCCCATTCACGCGGAGATCGTATCCGGCCTCTCCTACAGGGCCCTCGCCACCTTGGACGTATTCATTGCGTATCACGCGGCCTTCATGGGTACGGACCCGCAGAAAATGGCCATTTGGAACGTATCCCCTGAGGTCGGCCCAGAGATAAAGTATCCGCGTCAAGACCAGTGGTGGTGGTTGCCCGTATGGCGGTCTTTTGGTCAGAGCGACGAGTATCCGAACATGCTCGATTACCCGCTCTTGCCGGCGCATGTCGTGGCCGCGTTCGCACTGCCGTATGCGAGCCCCGGCTCTCCCGCCAGCAGGCGCATCGGCAATATCATTGGCCATTTGGGAGCGCACGGGTATCAGCCAGGCCCGCACCTGCATCAGCCAGGCAGCCGTGTACCCAAGCGTATTCGCGACGTCGCAGAGGACGAGTCGCCTTAGTATGCTTCGTGTATATTCATAGTGTGACTGGACCTGTTTGCGAAAGCAGGAGAAAGTATGAGCATTGCATGCGTCATCCTTGGGACTGTATAACAGCAGAAACAGACAACATTGCATCGCAGACGGACAGCCATCGGGACAACCATCGGGACAACCATCGGGACAACCATTTGGACCAGCATCGGGAAAACGATCGGGACAACCATAACCATCAGGACAACCATCGGGGCAACCATCGAGACAACCATCGGGACAACGATACCTTCTCTCTTGTGTCCTCCCACATCCCTCAGGAAGTTGCCCTAAAGATGTGACCGACTCCTCTCTCTCCTTCTCTATGTCTCTCGCTCTTTCTCTGCTTCATATCTATCATATGAACACATCTATCTCGCTCTTTCTCTGCTTCATCGCCTTCCCAGGAAATTGCCCCAAAAATGTGACCAACTATCTTGGCAGTGCGTACCATCTCACGTGTACCGTGTACCACATCTTCTCAGGTTGCCTCACACATGTGACGAATCTCTTTCTATCTCTCTCTCCTCTGGCTCTCTGTCTTGCTCTCTCTCTCTCTCTCTGTCTCTCTGTCTTGCTCTCTCTCTCTCTCTGTCTTGCTCTCTCTATGTCATGCGCAACGAATGCACGATGCGGGGCACATGCGGGGCCCAAACAAGTGATCAACCTCTGCGGGTGTGTACTCCACGCCAGTGTAGTATCCACGATCGTCCGCGCGCCACGAAGTGAAGTGTCCTGACGTCATAGGGCGGGAAGCTGGGTGTGGGTGGTTCCCGAGAGTCGTGTGGATGTTTGGTAGAGCTTGCATTGCCCCCCCACGAAGTGGGGGTATTGGCTGGCGTCGCATGAAAACCCTGGCACTGGGGAGAACACTGAGCGTTCGGGTAAAATGATTGTTGTTGTTGTTGTTGTTGTTGTTGTTGTTGTTGTTGAACATTATTACTTCTAAAGAATAATTATTGTTGGGACCCCTGGTGCACGACCCCCCCGCCGCGCCTAGGCCGCAGCCTCATTTTCATCATTTTCGTGAGGAAGTCTCAGGCAAAACGGGGGTCCGGATCCGGTTGTGTTGTTACGATCGGTTTTCCCTTGCAAAAAATAAGCTAAAGTGGACATTTCTTGTTCTAACATAACCAAACTTCAAGAATCCCTTGCAAAAAATAAGGTAAAGTGGACATTCGCGCGCGCAAGACGAAATCCTTCCAAAACCTTAGTTTTCGTAGCGATTTTAACATAAAAACATCAAAAAACCAATGGTTTTTCAAAAAAAAATGTCAAAATTTCATCCCGCGCGCTCTTGCGGATTCGTAGGAAACCCAACACTTTTTAAACATTTCTGTCAAACGGGCTTTTGCGAGCAACTTTTTCGAACTTCTGCAACAACGGTTGCGCACCTGCCAGGGCCATCATCCCTGTCAAATAATACCATGCGGGACACATTCGTTTTTTCTTCGCGCGCGCACGCCGTCGTCGTCGGCCGCGGGGCCCTGAATAGTAGCCACGGTC
>CAUYUJ010018024.1:187363-217055 GCA_963575745.1 Prorocentrum cordatum
GATGATGATGATGCTGATGATGCTGATGATGATGATGAGGAGGAGGAGGAGAATGAGGAGGGGGTGGAGGAGGAGGATGAGGATGATGATGAGGAGGAGGAGGAAGAGGAGGAGCAGGTGGAGGATGAGGAGGAGGTGGAGGAGGAGGGGGAGAAGGGGGAGGCAGAAGAGGAGGGGGGAGGAGGATTGAGACGAGGTGGAGAAGGAGGAGCAACTTGCTTTATAGGTATACGTACTACGAGTCATCATGCACTTTCAGTTTGAATCGCAACCATAATACTTTGGATACTACGAGTAGTATTACGCAGAGAGATAGTACCAATACTACGAATACGAATCATGAGAATACGTGGAAAGCTAATCCGATGACTAATCATAACAAGGCTGAGCAGAGTAATGCGAGTACGTAGGAGGCGAAGACACATACTAACACACATGCTATTACTTTCGCTACTACTCCTACTCCTACTCCTACTCCTACTCCTACCACTACCACTACCACTACCACTACTACTACTACTACTACTACTACTACTACTACTACTACTACTACTACTGCTACTGCTACTACTACTACTACTACTACGGCGACGATTACTACTTCTATTTCTTATCATTATTTTTATTAGTATTATTACTATTATTATTGCGGGGGTACTAACAATCATACCCAGCGTAGGAGTCATACCAGTACTATGCATACTACTACTACTACTACTACTACTACTACTGCTACTACTGCTACTACTACTACTACTACTATTACTGCTACTGCTACTGCTACTGCTACTGCTACTGCTACTGCTACTGCTACTGCTACTGCTACTGCTACTACTACTACTACTGCTGCTACTACTACTACTACTACTACTACTACTACTACTTCTACTACTACTACTACTACTACTACTACTACTACTACTATTACTAACACAAACGCTACTAGTGCCATTACTAGTAGCCATAATATCACTAATCGTAATACGGTTACAAGTCGCATCGGTAATTCTAATACTGTAGTGCTACGGCGAATTAAACATTTGATCATACAGACAATGCTCGTGCTACGGCTTAGGGGAGTACCAATACCAAGTAACATTAGTAACCGTACTGTACCGAGGAGCAATATCATCACGACAACGACGAAAACCAATACTAACATGACTACTACTAAACATAGGAAGCACAATAATAACATTATAACACACACGAAGGTTAACCATACGAGGTGGAAGAGGAGGGAAAGGAGGAGCAGGAACAGGAGGAGGAGGACGAGGAGGAGGAGGAGGGCGAGGAGGATGCGTTGAAAGAGGAGGAGGAGGACAGGGGAAGAGGAGAAGGAGGAGGAACAGGCGGAGGAGGAGGAGGAGAAGGAGAAGGAGGATAAGGGGGAGAAAGAGGATGAGGACGACCAGTGTAGACGCAAGGCCAATCAATGATATTGCAGTACACCCCCTGTGTCCAAGTATCCTGTCCATAGGCCCTTGCACGGAATCAGTTTCACTGAGGGAAATGCCCCAGTGGACGACAATCGTTCGAGAATTCAGAAATGTGCCATAACGCCTTCCCTGGGACAGCAACGCCGCGAATCACCGTTATTGTGTGGTTTTGGTGATCTTGAATCGTGCCAGAACGCCATTGATGGGAGTTCAGCACCGCGGGTCAAGATGCATGTTGCGCCCTGACATTCGGACATCGTGCCAACACAGCGTTTCTTGGACGTTCACCATGCGATTGAATTGCCTCCGGCCAGTGCCGCCGATCCGAGGCGCTCCAGATGCTGGTGGTTGACACGACGACGACGGCGACGACGACGGCGACGACGACGACGACGACGATGACGACGATGACGATGACGACCTCGACGCCGACAACGGACGACTTACGACTAACGGGAGGATGGAGGCGGGAGGCGGGAGGCGGGAGGAGGGGGAGGGAGGAGGGAGGAGTGAGGAGGCAGGAGGGAGGATGGGGAGGATGGGGAGGTGGCAAAGGAGGAGGAGGAGGAAGAGGAGGACGAGGAGGAGGAGGAGGAGGAGCAGCAGGAAGAGCAGGATGAGGAGGGAGATTGGAGGTGGATGATGAGAACGAGGATGAGGACGAGGATGAGAAAGAGGATGAGGACGATGATGATGAGGACGATGATGATGATGATGATGTTGTTGATGATGATGGTGATGATGATGACGGTGGTGATTATGCTGATGATGCTGCTTATGCTGCTGATGCTGCTGCTGATGATGATTCTGATGCCGATGCTAATGCTGATGTTGATGCTGATGATGATGGTGGTGGTGGTGATGATGACGATGATGCTGATGATGCTGCTGATGATGCTGATGATGGTGGTGGTGTTGGTGGGAGTGGTGGTGCGGAGGAGGGGGAGGAGGAAAGCATAGTATATTGATGATGATGATGCTGATAATGCTGATGGTGATTATGATGATGCTGATGAAGAAGAATAATCTTAATCACAAGAAGAATAATACGATTACGAATCATTATATGACCCAAACAAACCATAATGCTAAGTATATTATCCATAACAGGAATAGAAGACCAATGCTACTAATGCTAAGGATGATAATAAGACTAATATTACTAATTGTAATACTACTAGTAATAGTAATATTCATATGACTACTTAGAAGAATACTGCTAACAATAATACGACGAATGATGATAATCTTCTTTATTCTTAACGCTAGTAATAGCAAGCAAAGCAGACTACTTATAAACATAGTGATAATCGTAGTAGTAATAATAATAGTAGTAATAACGATCATCATAATACGCATAATAATGCGATTGTTATGGGTATTAGTCGTAACGGTATGATTAACAATACTAATAATACCAGTAATCATATTCATAAGGTTAGAAATACTACTACTACTACTACTAATACTAATAATGATAATACGGATAATAGTATTAGTACTACTACTACTACTAATGATAATTTTGAATAATGATAATAATACTAATAGTATAATACGAATAATAATAACAATAATAATATTATTGCTAATAATACTAATAATAACAATAATGATGATGATAATAATGATATTAATAATAATCATACTACTAATAATAATAATAATAATAATAACAATAATAATAATAGTAATAATAATATCAATAATAATAATAGTATTAATAATAATATTAATAATAATAATAATAAGGAGGAGGAGAAGGAGAAAGGAGGAGGAGACGGATGATGAGGAGGAACGGGAGAGGAGGAGGAGGAGGAGGAGGAGGAGGAGGTGGAGGAGGAGGAGGACGAGGAGGAGGAGGCTGAGGAGGAGGTGGAGGAGGAGGACGAGGGGGGAAAAGGAGGAGGAGGATGAGGAGGCCGGGACAGGGACCGAGAGCTAGGACCGGGGGCCGGGGTCGGGGCCAGGGCCGGGGCCGGGGTCTGGACTGGGACCGGAGCCGAAGCCTGAACCTGGGCCATGCAGGGCCAAGACCAGGACCGGGAGCCGGGGCCAGGGCCGGCTTCGGGGGCCAGTGCCAGATTCTGAGCGGGCCGGGAGCCAGGACCGGGGCCGGAGCCGGGGCTGAGGCCTGGACTGGGGCCGGGGCTGGGCCAGGGCCGGGGCCGGGGCCAGCCAGGGTCGGGGCGGGGCCCGAGCCGGGGCCGGGACTCGGGCCGGGGCAAGGAATGGTGTCCCCCGCCCCCCTCTCTGGCAGAGCGAACCCTCCCCCCCCCGCTCCCGAGCACTGAATGGCGTCGGGAATGGCGTCCTCCGCCAGCTCCCGAGCACTGAATGGCGTCGGGAATGGCGTCCCCTCCCCTTGCAGCGCGAAGCTTGAACGAGCTCAAATCCACGCTCTCAGAAACTCACACGCCGGATCGGCGGATTTCTTGAAGCGGCTGAAAACTCTTAAGACGAATGTTCGCGGCGTGCAGCGAGAACCACATTTTGAAAAAGAGCAGCCCTCCATCGTTGAAGCTCCTTGCAATTGGTAAGTAAGACGAGTGCGCGCGGCGCTGAGACGATATCAACATGTCGAGAACGGGCCTCCCTCCATCGGTGAATTCCTTGCAGGGTTCTAGAACGAATGTGCGCGGCGCTAAGGCGATAACCAAATTATGAAAACGGTCCGCCCCCCAATCCGTGAAGCTTTCTTTTTTTCAGGACGAATGTGTTTGGTGCGCAGGCGAGATCCACATGTTGAACAAGAGCTGCCCTCTATCCTTGAAGCTCCCTGCCATGTGTAATACGAATGTGCGCGGCGCTAAGGAGAGAACAACATGTTGAAAACGGGCCGCCTTCCATCCGTAAAACTCTTGCAGAGTTCTAGAACGAATGTGCGCGGCGCTCAGGCGTTTACCACATGTTCAAAACGGTCCGCACCCCATCCCTGAATCTCCTCTAGTTCTTCAAGGCGAAGGTGTTCGGCGCTCAGGCGATATCCACAGTTTGAACAAGAGTTGCCCTCCATCCCTGAAGCTCCCTGCCATGTGTAATACGAATGTGCGCGGTGCTAAGGCGAGAACGACATTGAAAACGGGCCGCCCTTCATCCGTGAAGCTCTTGCAACGTTCTAGAACGAACGTGAGAGGCGCTAAGGCGGGCCACATTTTGAAAACGGGCCGCCCCCCATCCGTGAATCTCCTCTCTAGTTTTTTCAAGACGAATGTGTTCGGCGTTCAGGCGAGATTCACATGTTGAACAAGAACCGCCCTTCATGCTTGAAGCTCCTTGCCATGTGTAATACGAATATGCGCGGCGCTTAGGCGAGAACGACATATTGAAAACGGGCCGCCTTCATCCGTGAAGCTCTTGCAACGTTCTAGAACGAACGTGGGAGGCGCTAAGGCGAGCCACATTTTGAAAACTGGCCGCCCCCCCCTCCGTGGAGCTCTTGCAAACATCAAGCTTAAGGACCATGATGGTGAGGAAGTCTCACGGGCAACGCCTGGCCCGCATTTTTGTCTGGCTTCGCGGTGCGACAGGGATGAGTTATGTATAATGAGAACGGATGGAGGAGGAGGAGGAGGAGGAGGAGAGGAGGAGGAGGAGGAGGAGGGAGGAGGAGAAGGAGGAGAGGAGGAGGAGGAGGAGGAGGAGGAGGAGGAGGGAGGAGATCCGTAGCCATTTTGGCTCAAGTCCGTAGCGTTTCGCTCAGGACTTGGCAAGTGGCCTGGGGGGGATTGCGGCCCCCACTGCTTTCCCAGGCGTTCGCCCGCCTGGCACGTTTTCAGCTACGTTCTGGCTACAGAACTACCACTTTCACAGCTGCACTTCTCGGCTCTCGCGATGGTGCCAGCCCATTTCTCATATGCTCCTTGGGTCAAGTCGCAGGTTGAGGATGAGGGATGGTCCACAGCGAAAGGGCGCCGCCGTGGCCAGGCTCAAGTCTCGAGCTTTGCCTGCCCGTCCTGCGGCTGCAAGAAGAGCAGCGCCAACGCCACGCATTGCAAGCACTGCGCTCATCCTCTCCCTCAGCTTTCTCATGCTGCTGGGCCTCCTGCAGGTGGTCGCTGGGCCTCGGCTGGTCCCCCAGGTTACTGGTACGGGAATGGCCACAGCTTCAAGGGCCACGTCTACCAGGGCTTTGGAGGCAAAGGAGGTGCTCGAGGGGCCAGTGGCAAAGGCAAAGGGAAAGGCTACTATGGTGGCGACCCGTCTATGTGGGATGTGTTGGCCCGTCAAGATGATTCACGCGCTGGTGGCGCTGGAGGAGGCACCCCGCCACTTCCTGTGGGACCAGTACCTACCATCACCGCGTCGGAAGCCAAGGCCCTGGGTGAGTCGCTCCAGAAGGCGGGGGATGTCGGAGCGGCCACCAAGTACTTGGGCATGGCTAAACATCTGAGGCAGCTGCCAAGCCTGTGGTTATCTCGGACCACGTTCGGATGCAGCAGGCTCATTCCACTGTGCGCAAGCTGGAGAAGCAGATGGAGCAGACGCTGGGCCGAGTCACTCGTCTTCGGGAACAACTTATGGAAGCGGAAGTCTCTTTGCGATCGCTTCGCGACCAGGTTGACCAAGCGGACTTGGATTACAAGCAGTCTCTGGCGGCCTTGCAAGGGCCTTCGCAGCAGTCCGAGGTGCGGACTCAGTCGATGTCCTTCAAGCTCGAGGAGCTGGTGGCGGGCACGGTGGATTTCTCCAAGCTCATCGACTGCAGCCACATGCTGGAGGATCTCACTACGGACAACGACGTGGATGCATCGGACCTTGAGCAGTTCCAGAAGAGGAAGGATGACTTGTCTTCAGGGGTCACCAAGCTGGCCAGAGACCTCTTCGCCCAGGTCGCGTCGCATGCCAAGGCACTTCGCGAACAACACGAAGCTCATCGGCTACGTATGGTGGCGAAGAAACGGAAGACGGCCGAAGGTGAAGTTGTCGGAGGTTCTCCTGCGGACGCGGCTGCTGCGGCTGGAGGTGGAGCTGGGGCGTCTTCTGAAGGTGCCCAAGCCGCTGCGCCCGCTGCGGCGTCGGCTGAGGCTGGTCAGGCTTCAGCTGCACCGCAAGAGGACATTCGAGCCAAGGTCGACCAGGCTCTCAAGGACTCTGAGCCCCCTGCTGCGTCTTAGAGGCGGCGGGGGGCAGGAATCTGAGGGCGGGGACCCAGGTTTGAAACCCTCCTGGGATCTTTTTAATTTTTTAGCCTCGAGAGTGTCTGTGATAGGCTCCAGGTCTCAGGCCTCTGGGGTTCGTCTCTCCAAGCGTTTACTGCAGATTTTTGGGATTCGAGCCATAGGGAGCTCGTTTGACGCCCCGCTCACCTGTGCTGAAATTCGGGTGTCCCCAGATTTCCCAGGAGCCTCTCGCATCTCCTCTCTGCCTCTGCCTGGTGCGGTCGGGAAGCAGTACTGCGTGAAGGCTGGTGGAGCTCAGCTTGAAGATTCCCCAGTCGCACGATTGCCGCAATCCGATGCCCTTTTTCCTGGTGCTAGCTCCGCCAGGGCCTGGTCCTGTATGAGTTCTGTTGCTGTCGGCGACGGTCTTCCAGCGACCTCAGCCCCCAAGCCAGCTGCCCAGGGTGCTGCCGACGGCTGCATCGGGCTTGAGAGGGTCTTCTGGTGACCACGGTGAACGCCAACTCTTGGGGCACTCTCAAGAATTTTCTTTCGTCGGCCAGTTCGCATGTGGTTATTGCTCAGGAACATCGGCTTAAAGCTCCTGGTGCTCTGGACCAAGCCTCGAAGTCGTCTAAGTTCCTGGGATGGAAAACCCTGTGGGCTCCTGGTCTGCTTGGAGAGGGAGGCGGAGTTTCTTCGGGAGTCTGTGTTTGCGTTCGAGATGGTCTTGGGCTGTTTGAAGCAGCTGGGCATTCTGTTCTCGTTCCTGGCCGAGCTGTTGCCACCATGGTACACGTTCCAGGGTGCGCTCCATTTTGTGTTTGCAGCCTCTACCTCGTCCACAGTGAAGGTCTCTCGGAGTCGAATCGAGAAACTTTAAGGGTGGTGGGGGAGTTTTTAGATTCTTTGGAGTGTGAGTTCATTGTTGGAGCGGACTGGAACATGGGTCCCGAGGTTCTTGAAGCTTCTGATTTTGGTAAAAAGCTTAGGGCTTGTACTATTGTGCCTGAAGGCCACACCCACTTCCCCAGCAAGGGCCCTCCTGAGCGTTTTGATTTGTTTGTCGTGTCTGAGGCGCTCAGCCTCTGCCTTAAGAGTGTTTTTGTTGAGGGAGACTCCAGTATCTCTCCACATCGCCCTGTGTCTCTTCGTTTTCACAGCTCCCTGGGCGATCTTAAGGCTCTTGCCTTCCGCCAACCCCCTTCGCTGCCTGTGCTTCCCCCTGTTGGCCCCGCGCCCAAGTCGGGCGACTGGAGCGCTGCGCTGGACCTGGCCGAAGAAGCTTTTGGTGCGGTGGAGGCGGGGGATGGGGGAAAAGCGCGCAGGCTTTTGGGCATTGGGTACAAGTTCTGGGCCGATGCTGCCGAGAAAGATCTCGTCAACTCCCTGGGGGCCGAGCTTAAGGTTTTCGGGGCTCGGGGGAAGCGACCTCAGGTTTACTGGAAATCTGTTCTCCGCCCTGCGGGGCGCGAAAAAGATCCTGGGTTACGGTCTATTTCTTGGCTGTGTAACCAGTTGCGGCAGTTAGGTGCTATCTCTCGGAATCGGTCTTGCAGGAGGCTGGACGACAGGTGCTCAACTCGATCCTCCAGCCTCCGTTGGCCGTGGCGGTGCAGGAGAGCTCTGAGTTCTTCTCTTTCTTCAAGGCCAGTGCTGCCTTAGCTAGATGCGCCTTATCTCCAGTTCTGGATCCCGAGCTCGGCTCTGATTTGGACGACCTGATCGATCAGGTTGCTCTCGCTGTCTCCACTGCTAAGGCCACCTCTGCGACTGCGTCGCGGAAAGAGTGGCACGAGTGGGTGCGGACGGGCATTGATGCTGGCGGTCGCAACGCTCAGAAGGCCATCAAAGACCCTGAACCCTGGAAGCCCACTACCACCTTAGCCAGATGTGGAACTGTTGTTTGCGACCCAGTGTCTTTGCTGCAGGCCGAGGGCGATAAGTTTGCCGCCATCTGGGGCTCTGGCAAGGGCGAAGGTGTGGGC
Source organism: Prorocentrum cordatum (assembly GCA_963575745.1). Lineage (NCBI taxonomy): Eukaryota > Dinophyceae > Prorocentrales > Prorocentraceae > Prorocentrum > Prorocentrum cordatum. The sequence goes on from CAUYUJ010018024.1 coordinate 195,893, forward strand.
CATGACCTTTTGCCCCATGGCCGTGTTTTAGAGCCAGCCGAGCTTCGTGTGATTTCCAAGAAGTATCGGACTTCCTCTGCTGTGAGTGTGGACGGTTTCCACTGTCGTCATTTTTGCCTTCTCCCCAATGAGGCTTTGCGTGCCCTGGCCCTTTGGTTTGCCGTTTGGGAAGCCACTGGCGATTTGCCCAGGCAGCTCTCTTGGGTGCTCATGGCCTTGCTGGCCAAGCCGACTGGTGGGTTTAGGCCCATAGGGGTCTTTCCGAGCCTGTACCGCCTTTGGGGTCGTGCCCGTCGTCATGAGGCTCTGCAGTGGGAGCTCACCCATCCCAGAAGGTACTGGGCTGCGGGGGCCAACAGGGGAGCGGGTGACGTGGTTTGGAGGCAGGCCTTCAGGGCCGAAGCGGGTACGTGTAAGAAAGAGGTTTCGGCCTCCATCTTCTGGGACCTCAGGAAGTATTATGAGCACATCGACTTGAAGTATCTCTGGCAGCAGTGCGTGCAGCATTAGTTTCCTTTGCCGCTGGCGAGACTGGCCATCAGAGCGTATTCGTGTGCTCGCTTCCTGGCCCTGGGTGGCATCATTCAGGGTCCGTTTTTCGTCTCCAAGGGTTTGGTGGCGGGTTGCTCTCTTGCGACCAGCCTCATTCGCGTTTTTGCCATGCAGGCCTTTGATGAGGCCCTTGTGGCGATTCCCAGGGGCCCTGGAGGAACGACTGACTTCGATGCCTACGTCGATGACCTTAGTCTCAGCTGCACTGGTCCTGCTAAGGTAGTTGTTGCCAGCCTCACTGCTGGAGCCAAGGCGCTTCACCGAGCCATCACGGCGACGCTCGAGTGCAAGCTGGCCATGGACAAAGTGGGTATGGTCAGTAACTCCCCTGATGTTTCCAAAAAGCTTTCGGATGCCCTGGGGCCTCTTGTGGGGCCGGCCTAATCTCGGGTGACCAATTTAGGTTCGGATTTCACTGCGGGCAGACCTGTCCGTTCTAAAGTCCGCTCGTCCAAGTTAAAAGCGAGAGCGGCGGCTGCGCTGAGGAAGACCAGAAAGCTTCAGGGCCTCCAGGAGGCCCTCGGCCGTAAGTGTTTGAAGGTTTTTGCGGCGTGTCCTATGGCTGGAGCCGTCTACGGCTCGGATTTGTTTGAGGTTTCGGACAGGGAGCTGCTTAACCTCAGATGGATGGCCATGTCGACGGTCAAACCCAGAGCCCAGGGACGCTCTCTTAGTGTCTTGTGTCTTCTCTCGGATGACCCCACTTGGAGGGGCAGTTGTGCGCCTGTCATCCGCTGGGCCAAAGAGGTTTGGACCCTGCATACTCATGGGTTTCCGTGGACCTTGAGTTGGGCTGAACTCAGGGATGGCTGGAATGCCGTCTTTGCGTCTGATGACCACTCTTGGTCCAAAGTGGCGGGGCCCATCTCTGCCCTGCATATGACTTTGTTTAGGCTGGGTTGGGCCATGCCTAATGTTTGTACCATCATTGATGATTTTGGCCGCGAAATCTCTCTGACCTTGTCGTCTCCCAAGCTCATCAAGCTTTACTGTAAGGAAGCCCATCTTCGGGGTCTTGAAAGAGATTCTGGGGGCAAATATGGTTGTGGTGTCAGGCTTTGTTGGGATGTGGTCAAGCAGCTTTTGTCTTCCAGGAAGGTTTCAAGTAAAGCCAAAGGTTGGATCCGTGCTCAGGCCACTAGAGCTTGCTGGACGGCAGGTGATGTGGCTGCTGCTGGGTACGATTTGTCCGACAAGTGTGCGTTGTGCGGCAAGGGCCGCGACACTCTCTTCCACAGGCTCTTCGCGTGCCCGTGCGTGCAGTCTAAGAGGGATGCGGTGCTGGACAACAGTAATCAGAATGAAGCGTTGGAGCTAGGTGCGGATCACGTTGACATGTGCCTGTATTTGTACGGAGCTTTCCAACATCCTGGAGGCTATGCACCGCCGCCGCTCACCGACGGAGGCACCAGTCTGGAATGGTTCGTTGATGCGCTTCCTGACCCATCAGACCTTGCTGCTGCTCCCTCTATTCCTCCCTCCTTCGGGCTCTGGGGGGACCTCTTTATGGGCGGCTCATGCCGTCGTCATGTAGTGCGTGAGCTCTCCAGGGCTGGCTGGGCCGTTGTCGTGGTCTCGAGTTCGGGCGAGCGCCTCGGGGTCTAGAAAGGTCCTTTGTGGGCTCCGTGGCCTCAGACCCCCAGGGATCCGAGTTTGGAGCTCTGGCCTGGACCGCTGTGCAAACCGAGGGCCCCGCTATGTGCTATTCTGACTGTGCTAATGTAGTGTATTTAATGAATCTTGGTGCTGCTGACGGTATTAGTGCCAAGCGACAGTATGCTGGTCAAATCATTCAGGCCAGACATTACTTCGGCCCCAACCTTATCTCGTTAACTAAGGTTGAGGCCCACAGAGATGTTGACGAGGAGGGGCTCTCTGCGCATGAGAAATTCTTGCGAAGAGGGAACTTCTACGCTGACGTCTATGCCAAGGAGGGTGCAAGCCAGCACCCTGAGATGACTCCTACAGAGCAGGAGGCTCTCGACCATCAGATCAAGGTATCGAGGGCGATCTTGCTGGCGGGAGCGGAGCTCTTGCCACTTTGGCCGGAGCTGGAGTTTCAAGGCCTGCCGCATTTCCCTCCGACGCCTGGCCCTGTGGCTCCCGTTTTAGAGCTCGTCCACGACTGGTCCCAACAAGGTTCCTCCTGGCGGTGTCGTGTGTGTCTTCGTGGATCCCGCTCGAAGTCCAAACCGCTGGGAGGACCGTGCCCTGGGCATTCCCGTTTGGACCAGGGGCTGTTGGAGAGACTGGGCCACCGAGTCATTGCCTTCCCTTGCAGTGACGGTGGCCACCTGTTCTTGTGCATGACGTGCACGTTTTATTCTAGCGGTGAAAAGGTCCTTGGTTTGTCCCGTAAGTGCGGGCCCCCGACGGAGACAGGTTTCAGAAATTTGAGACGGCTCCGTAAAGGACAACACCTTGATAAGAAGGGTGTCTCGGTCGATATCGACGAATTCACCCCGCTATTATAAATTACAGGTTAATTATCTTGCCTTCAGTGCGCCTCTGGCTGTCTGTGCAAGAACACTTCACTTTCAGGGGCATGAATGCTGCATTCAAAAAAGAGGAGGGAGGAGGGAGGAGGGAGGAGGAGGGAGGAGGGAGGAGGGAGGAGGGAGGAGGGGAGGAGGGAGGAGGGGGAGGGGGGAGGGGGGAGGGGAGGAGGGGGGAGGGGAGGAGGAGATGGAGGAGGGAGGAGGGGGAGGAGGAGGGAGGCGGAGGAGGGAGGAGGGAGGAGGGGAGGAGGAGGGAGAGGAGGGGAGGGAGGGAAGGAAGGAGGGGAGGAGGGAGGGGGGGGTTGGAGGGAGGAGGAGGAGGGAGGAGGAGGAGGGAGGATGGGAGGAGGGGAGGAGGGAGGAGGAGGGGGGAGGGGAGGAGGAGAGGGAGGGAGGAGGGAGGGAGGAGGGAGGGAGGGAGGGAGGGAGGGAGGGCGGGCGGGCGGGCGGCGGGCGGGGGCGGGAGGGAGGGAGGGAGGGAGGGAGGGAGGGAGGGGAGGGAGGAGGAGGAGGAGGAGGAGGAGGAGGAGGAGGAGGAGGAGGAGGAGGAGGAGGAGGAGGAGGAGGAGGAGGAGCGTGAGAGGAGGAGGAGAAGAAGGTGGAGGAGGAGGCAACGGAGGAGGCAACGGAGGAGGCAACGGAGGAGGCAACGGAGGGGGCAACGGAGCAGGCAACGGAGGAGGACGGGGAGAGGGGGCGGCAGCGGACAGGTGGAGGAGGACGAGGCGGCGCGGGAAAGAGGCGGCGGACAGCGGGCACGTGGAACGCAGCCCGTGGCTGGGTGGCGGACAGGGGCACGGGGGCGACGCTGGGGGACGATGTCTTGCGGCCGAGCTTGGGTATCGGGGCAGTCCCCGTGACCGCCCCTCGCGATTTTGGGAGGTTTAGGCACCGTACCCCAAGGACCAACGGGAGCTCGCCTCCCCTTTATGCCTGGGGGTCGGCGTTGGGCTTCGCTTACAGAGCGCAGGGGGCGCTGGCGGGGCGGGGCACCCGACTCCAGTAAACAGGATGCCGGGGTGCTCAGCGAAGGCGCGTGTCCAAATGCTATGATTTGGGCAGATGTTCAGATCATCCCGCAGTGGCGCGAACGAAGGCGAGCTTCGCTTTGGCAGCCTGGGGCCGCGAGGCTGCCCTCCGCAGGGGGCGACACGTATGTAACTGCGCTGCGCTTCGCGCGCCCGGCGCGAGGGAGGAGTAAGGGCGACGTGGCTTGGGGGGGGGGACGAGAGTGCAGCGTGCCAATCGTAACGAGTCGCTGCGTTGCGGCCGTGGGGGGGAAAGGGGATGGGGGGGACCACGCAAGGAGGGTAGAGGCGTATGCGAATTGTGGATGTACCAGCCTATCCTCGATTGTAGGCTTGCCCTAGTTAGTTTTTCTTCTTCTCTTCCTTTTCGTTTTTTCATGATGCTTCAGATTCTGCTACTGGGTAGTCCTTGCAGCATTGGCCACGGCGTGCACGGTTTACTCGAGGTGTTGCGGTCGTTCATTTCCGTTGCCTCCGATTTCTCCCAAATCCGAAGGAAGGGTGAGGGAGAGGCGAGGCAGAGGATAGAGGCGGGAGGGAGGCGATGCCTTCCGTCCTGCCCTTGGGTGCGCTGTCTTCGTCGTTATCATCGTCGTCGTCGTCGTCGTCGTCGTCGCGGCGATGGTGGTGGTCGTGGTGTCGTGATCGCGGTCGTGGTCGTGATCGTCTTCGTCATCTGGAACCTCCGCGGAGGAGCTTCCGCAGCTGCAGTCCGATGCGCTCTTCGCCGTGCTCGGTGTGCGGGGGGGGGGGAAGCATTACACACCAGCGCATCATGTTTCGGACGTCTCCGGCCAATTCGCGCCTGTAGCCATTGCACGGAGACGACACCAGATCACGGCGATTGTGGTACTCTTCAGGTGGCCTAAGGTGGCCACCGATACCTAGGATCGGTTTCCCCATGTGGAAGCGCGTCTGCCGATTCCCGAACGGCCTCCGGAACGGCGCGCCTGGAAGTGCGGGGGAGGTCCGATGCCCGTGGACAGTTGCCTTCTGTGGACGTCTGTAAGGCACGTTTGCATTCGCGACCGCTCAGCAGGTCAACCCAACAAAGCCGACGTTGCCCTTCATAATCCTTGGCTCGCTGTGCCACGTATGCTCCAGCTTGCCCGTGCCGTCGTGCCTCTTGAAGGCACCCGGGTCCTCTCGGATGTCCAATGTCCTGTGTCGCCACCCTCCCCAGGGGCCCGATGTTGTTATTGTTCGAGGTGTGGCCCTCGGAGCCCCTGTGCCCCCCCTGGGCTGGTCACTCGCCGCGCGTCGTCCTCTGATGACCCCGGAGCCCGCAGCGGGCCCCCAGGGGTCTAAGGTAGAGGAAGACGCTGGCCGTATTGAGATTTCTGTGTCGCGTGGATATTTGGGGGTTCTGTGTGCGGGTGGCGCTCAGAGGAGGATAGGGGGCGAGAGTTGTTTGTTGGATGGGGGCGGGGGTCATATCTGTTGCGGCAAATGTTCATAGACACCGGGAGCCGCGAGGGCTTCTAAGGGCTCCCTCCCCTGCGTCGTAGGAGGGCCCCTGCCCACGTCTCGCTCCGTTCGGCACGCCGCGGAGTGTGGGCTTCTGCCCCCTCAGGCCTGGCGTCCCCCTCGGTCGCCTTCCTCGGCCTGGCGCAGTGCGAGGGGGGCCAGCACACCATAGCCCGCGGCTCGGATTCCCGCCGCCGTCGTTGTGCTTGGCGTGGTCATCGTGGTTGTCATCGTCGTCGTCGTCGTCGTTATCTTTGCCCTGGGCGACGTCGTCGTCGTCGTCGTCGTCGTCGTCGCGGTGGTGGTTTTGTCTCTATCCGCCGATGGGTGTCCGAGCGGATCTGAATCCCCCCAAACGACCCCATCGTGTGATGCTCAATCAAGCAGGGAAGCTGTGCATTTGCACTGGAGGGGGATGAGAGCAGGAGGAAGAGGAGGATGAGGGAGGAGGAGGAGGAGGAGGAGGAGGAGGAGGAGGAGGAGGAGGAGGATGCTCATCATGATGATGCGGTGATGACGTGATGGCGATGATTATCCTGATGGTCTCCAGACTCCTCCTGCACACCATCCTGACCAGTTTCCGAGCTGGGCCCTGTGGTGGCGACGAGGTCCCCTCCAGTCACCCCGACGAATGAGGAGGAAGAGTAAGAGAACGAACGAGTAGGTGGAGGAGGAGCAGGAGGAGGAGGAGGAGGAGGAGGAGGCGAAGAGGAAATCGCCCAACATGCTCCTGTGCCTCCTGTTCGGCCTCCTCACCAAGTGACCCACAGGACCTCCCAACAAGAACACCTTGTAGTCCTTTCGAACAACCCGTAAAATTCTTGAATACCCATCCAAATTCTCATCCCTCCTTCTTTCCCTCACCTCTTCATTCCTCCTTCTACCCCTCATCCTTCCCTCTCCTTCTCGCGAGGAGGTGGATGATACCGAGGGGGAGGAGGGGGCGGTGGAGGATCATGAGGAGGAGGAGGAGGACGAGGAGGAGGAGGAGGAGGAAGAGGAGGAAGAGGAGGAGGAGGAGGAGGAGGACGAGGACGAGGAGGAGGAGGAGGATGAAGCAGAGGAAGGATGAGGAGAAGGAGGAAAGCGGGCGGGATAGGAGGAGGGGGAGTGGAGAGGGGGAAGACGAGGAGGATCTGCCCCTCTGGTCGGTATTCGGGTCACATCTCGGGTCTGGGCCGGCAGTTCGGTACGAGTCTGGACTCCCCTTGAAATCCGTAAGGGCTTCGCCCCCTGCCGCCGGCCCCCTCTCTCGGAGAATGGGCCATGGAAGAGCTTAGTCATGAGGCCTTGGCGCTGTCGTGAAGCAGTATCGAAACTTCATGCGAAGCCGATTCGCAATCAGCAAAACCAACTGATCACAAGAGGGGTTACCACACCTGGCGATTGGTAAGACGTGTATGGTTTACGGGCTTGGTTACCACACCTTGCGATTAAAGGGCCGAGGGAGTTCTCGCAGTTTGGGTTACCACGCCTTGCGATGGATGTGCGTGAAGGGTGGCACCGAATTTCAGAAATGTGGCAAATCCCCTGTGTTTTTGGACCCTGACCCCGCGGATCTGCGTGAGGGGTGGCACCGAATTTCAGAAATGTGGCAAATCCCATGTGTTTTTGGACCCTGACCCCGCGGATCTGCGTGAGGGGTGGCACCGAATTTCAGAAATGTGGCAAATCCCTTGTGTTTTTGGACCCTGACCCCGCGGATCTGCGTGAGGGGTGGCACCGAATTTCAGAAATGTGGCAAATCCCATGTGTTTTTGGACCCTGACCCCGCGGATCTGCGTGAGGGGTGGCACCGAATTTCAGAAATGTGGCAAATCCCTTGTGTTTTTGGACCCTGACCCCGCGGATCTGCGTGAGGGGTGGCACCGAATTTCAGAAATGTGGCAAATCCCATGTGTTTTTGGACCCTGACCCCGCGGATCTGCGTGAGGGGTGGCACCGAATTTCAGAAATGTGGCAAAATGACCCCGGATCTGCGTGAGAAATGTGGCAAATCCCGGATTTGTGTTTTTGGCAAATCCCATGTGTTTTGGACCCTGACCCCGCGGATCTGCGTGAGGGGTGGCACCGAATTTCAGAAATGTGGCAAATCCCTGTGTTTTTGGACCCTGACCCCGCGGATCTGCGTGAGGGGTGGCACCGAATTTCAGAAATGTGGCAAATCCCATGTGTTTTTGGACCCTGACCCCGCCGATCTGTGTGAGGGGTGTCGATTTCGAGCCCCCCCAGCAATTCAGACAACGCGCCCAGGAGACGCTAAAATGCCGGTTTGGGCCCCTCCCCCCCCTCGCGCGGTCAATCAACTAGTTACAGTAACCAGCAAGAAGGATAACAATCAACTAGTTACAGTAATCAGCAAGAAGCAGAACTGTAACACTGGAAACTACAAGCTACAACTGGTACAGGAAACTGCGAACCCCGCTCCTACAGCCTGGTGGCCCCACAAGGGGGCCGGCGGACTTTCGAGGTGGCGCAGTTGGTAGGAAGCATCTGAATTTTTTACACCATTCGCAACTCCTTTTTTTGCAAACTCCTTCCAACAACGTTTCACTTCCCTTGCCTGCTTCACTCCTCTCTGCTTCACCCCTCTCGAACCCTGCAAAACAACTCCATAGAAACAGTACGTAACTCTCTCAGACTTCCGAAAGCATTCGAATGTTTTGACAATCCCATACGCAGTTCTTCCCCTCCTCCCCTCCTATGCCCCCTCGCCGCGACGGGGCGGGCGGGGTACCCGAGGCCCTCCGAGGACGGCGGCGACGCAGGCGAAGACGGCGGCGACGACGGCGGCGACGAGGACGCCGCCCGCTCGCCCGCGACCGCGAACTGCTAGCTGCGCAAGGCTCCTCGGGCCCCCCGAGGCCCTCGGCGACCCTGGACGATCTTCAGCGTGGCCTTTGGCGTCCCCTAGGCGTCCGCTGGTGCCCTCGGCGGCAACTCCACGGTTCCTCGGTGGTCGCTCCACGACCCTCGGTGACCCTCGGAGGCCCTCGCCCTCGGCGGCCCCCGGCGGACTCCGGCGGCCCTCCGAGGCCCTGCGCAACCGGCAGCTCATGTTCCACCGCTCGGACCTCGCGTCCGCCGTGGTCGGCTGCCAGCTGCTGCAGGCGCCTGGCTGGCTCCTCGTGGCGATCGTACCCCTCGAGGAGGGGCCGTCGAGCTTTCGCGTTTTGTTTTCTCGGGCAGGGAGGCCTCTGGGGGAATTCTCGTCGCCACAGCCGTGTTCCCAGTGAAATTCCAGTCAGAACGCATCCCCGATCCCCGGACCCATGCCTCTGGCGACGCGAACATAAATATGCGCCACACGTTAGGTGTTCGATTATGGACCCCTTGTTGATCGCAACCATCCAGCTTTCGCGCCGAAGACCGCTGGAAACCGCCAAAGACCGCCAGAAACCGCGCAAGGGCGTCAGAAGTCCGCCGAAGGCCGCCGAGAACCACCGAACACCGTCTCCAGACCGCCACAGGCCGCCGAAGACGGCCCAGGAGCGATAGGTAACAAGGGGTCCCATGGTCGAGTACGTAGCATACCGTTCTGGTCATTTTCGGCTCTGGGCGTCGTCTCACGACCCTTTGAGCAGTCAAAACACGGCTTGGGAGGAACAGCCAGCCCTGGGGCAGGGGTCGAGAGCCGCTGCCAGGGCCAGGGACCCGACAAACTTCGAGTCGTCGAAGGCAGGGGGGGGGGAGGAGGTGGAGGAGTATGGGCAGAGGGTTCAAGGAGAATGAGCGAGGAACGTGGAGGAGGAGGAGGAGTAGGAGGAACGAGAAGGAGGAGAAGGAGGAGGAGGAGGAGGCCTTCTTATCACCTCTTTTTCTGGACCTTGGGGGGGGCCTCCTCGTGTCGGTTGGCCGCGGCACGGGAACGGGCCATGCTAGTATTCGGGTGGGTTTGGGGGAGCAGTCTCGAGCGGATCCAGCTTGGAGGAAGGGGGAGAGAGGTGGAGGTGGGAGGACGGGGAGGAGGAGGGAAGGAAGTGGCCTTTGGCCTCTTCCTCATCAGCATCCATCTTTTCTTACGGTGAGCTCATCGTCGCACCACTAGGCGTGTCCGTACGGCTGTCCAGGCGTTTCGCCTAAGATCCTCTCACCTCGTAACTCGTGGTTCCAAAGCTTGGAGCTCTCAAATATTTCACGGATTGGGAATTACCCGTTTTCAAGACGTGGCTCTCGCAGTAACACCACGCACTTTCGTTTCAACGCGTCAGGCAGTTAGTGCAAGGATGGAGGTCGGTGCTTTTAGTGCCGCACACATTCGTCCCAACATCTTGCAGTGACATGGATGGAGGGCGGCCCCATGTTGGAATGTGGCTCTCGCCTGGGACTTGGGTCTGCCGAGGTTTCGCCTGGTGGGTGACTGTGGGCGCCGCCACCTCGTGGAGGTTCAGCTCGGCGCGGAGGCGAGCGGACGCTCTTGAAGCAGATTTCCTGGCAACGGCTCTGGCCACGCGGCGTGCACCAGAAGCGAGCGGGCATCCCTCGAGCGAGTTTCCCGGCAGGAGGAGGAGGAGAAGGAGGACGAGGAGTATGAGGAGGAGGAGGAGGAGGAGGAGGAGGAGGAGGAGGAGGAGGAGGAGGAGGAGGGAGGAGGCGGAGGAGGCGAGGAGGCGGAGGAGGAGGAGGAGGAGGCGGAGGAGGCGGAGGAGGAGGAGGAGGAGGAGGAGGAGGAGGAGGAGGAGGAGGAGGAGGAGGAGGAGGGAGGGAATGGAGAAGGAGGAGGAGGAGGAGGAGGAGGAGGAAAAGGGGGAGGCAGCAGCGTTGGCAGCGCGATGGTTGCCGGCCGCGAGCGGGCACGCCTGGAGTGAGTTTCCCGGCGGGCTCCCCGGGCAGCAGCGATGGCAGGGCGAGATGCACCTGCAGTGAGGGTGGTACTCGTCAGAAAAGAGCCCAGTCGGCGAGCTTAGTTAGGGAGCAACGCTGGGAACGCGACGTGCCCAGCGTTTGGGCACGCTCGGAGTGATCTTCTTGGCTTGCTCCCTCGCAACAACACTGTCACATGATCGCTGCTTGCTGCGAGTGGGAACGCCTGGAGTGAGTTACTTGTCGAGGTTCCTGGCAAAACCGCTGGCCACTACACGTGCGTCAGAAGCGAGCGTGCTCGCTGGGAGTGCATGAGGTGCGCAGGACGCGAGCGGATACGATTGGAGTGAGCTTCCTGGCAGCAGCGCTGGCCACGCAAGGTGCACTGGAAAAGAGGACACGCACGGGAGGGGCACGCGAGGCGAACAGGAGGGACTCGGGAGGGACACCGGCGCAAGACAGCTGTAGAGAGGAACCGTAGAGAGGTTGCTATTCAGCAGATGGTGAGAACCCGCAAGGGAGTGGCGCAGCACAGTGGTTACCTCAACACTGAACATGAAAATGAAGTATTTTTTCTGAGTGGTCTGAGCAGATAGCATTGTGACAACATTATGCTCATTCTTCACCATATGAACCTAGGTTGACGGCCCCCCGGGCGACTGTTTTATACTTGTGCCGCATGCGAATCCTAGCCGATCCCCAGCCTTCCCAGATGCCGCGTTAGTTTCGGGTGTGCTCTGTGGAGATGCCGGGGCACCGATTAGGAGGACGTGTGATTTGATCCGTTTTCATCGACTGACGCTCTTCGTTATCGTTGGTCCGCTGGAAAGAATTAGAAGTTATTTTCAAAATTATCGTCATACGGTCCTTATCGATATGATATTCGGTTGGTCCCGTAGGCTCTAGCATGGCATGGGGCAGATCCTTTTGTGGCTCTGTGGGTGACCTCCAGTGAGCCTCGGGCATCCTGTTTTTGCGGAGCCCGCTGAGGACCTAGAGACCACTGTCTCAGCTTGTCATTACTGACCGCAGGGTTCTATTAGTGGAGTGGGGGCAGTGCCGAGTTTGGAGACAGGGGAACGCGACTGCGATCTCTGGCTCCAAATTCGTCGCGCGCTCGATTTCCGTGGCCCTTGGTTGGTCTCCGCCGAGTGGTCTCCCTCCCCTGCCTTTCCTAACGACCCCGCCCTTTCAGCTCGTGAGGTTTTCCATGCCAGCGGTAACCAGCTTGCGGACGAAGTGGCGAGCGACCACGGAGCTCTGGGATATCACGGCGGCCTTGGTTTAGACGCAGAGCTCGAAGGGCGCTTGCCGACGCTGACGCCGACCCCAAGCGTGCCCCGGCGGACTCTGACATCGTGGCGCCGTCCTAGGCGCGGCACCAAGCTCGCAGTCGTCCTGTGGGCCGCTCGTTTCGCTGCACGCGATGTGGAGCTGTCTCCTCCAAACCTGTCTTCCTTGGAGGCCGTCGGCAAAGTGTGCCTTCCTCTCAGGACCAGGCCTGTCAGTTTTCCTCGGGCTGTCGATGTCGGTGCCAGTCGTAATCGGTCGTAGTCCCAGGCACAGAGTTGCACGCGTTGAATCCCCTCGCCCGCTGGGATTGGCACGATCTGCATTTCTGCCTTCGATGCGGTCGCTCCGCCGTTCGTGGACGTCCGCCAATCGGCCCACAAGGGTGTTCCAGCAGTTCGCAAGGGCCTCGAGAATTTGGCCCGCATTCACAAGGGCCGCTCCCGAGCTATGCAGGTCCTCCTGAGATCGCCTTGCAACCCTGCCCACGCGCGAGTGGTTGAAGGCTCGGCGAGGCAGGCGGTTCGCGCCCACGGCGAGTCAGATCCACAACCCATGCAGCCCTTTGGCGGGGGCCCTTCCGCGCCCTCCGCCTGGGAGGGAAGTCGGGCCGGGGCAGCGCCCGTCCTGCGTCCTGCGTTCTCCCTTCTGAGCTCCCGACGCGCGCGCGGCGCGGGCGGCGGCCAGGGGGCGCCGCTCGCGGAGGCCCGAGGCGCGCGCTCTGGGCGACGTACGCCGCGCTGCCCGCCGACGGGATCGGGCAGGCGCACTAGTGAGAGGACCTCCTCCTCCTCCTCCTCCTCCTCCTCCTCCTCCTCCTGCCCACAAGGGGGAGGATGCCAGATATGGCGCGAGAGCTCCAAGCTTGCCACACTCCCCTTTGCATCCTACCGTTCCCCCTCTCCTCCTCCTCCTCCTCCTCCTCCTCCTCCTCCTCCTCCTCCTCCTCCTCCTCCTCCTCCTCCTCCTCGTCCTCCTCCTCCTCCTCCTCCTCCTCCACCCTCTCTCTTCCTCCTTCTCCTCCTCCTCCTCCACCTCCCTCCTCCTCCTCCTTCTCCTCCTTCCTTCCTCATTCCTCTCCTCCTTCCTCCTCCTCCTCCACCTCTCCTTCTCTCCTCCTCCTCCTCCTCCTCCTCCTCCTCCCGCCTCCCCCTGCCGTTCTCCCTTCCGTCTCCTTCCCCCCCGCCCCCTTGGAGAGCCGATCCAGCGGAGGCCTTGCTCACCACGGCACTGCGCGAGGGCGGCCGCTGCGGGCCCGCGCTGGCGGGCTTCCTGGCAGGCCTGCTGCAGCCCGACGTGGCGGCCGTCCGCGGCTTCACCTCCGAGGAAGCGCGAGCCGGCGGACGGGGTGGGGAGGAGGTCACCGGAGAAACACGTACCCATACCGCTACCCTTCCCTTGTTTTTCCCCTGTTGGGCCTCCTGGGCGGCCCTCGTCGCCACCGCTGGATTCGCCTCGAAGTTCTGGTCAGAACGCACCCCGGGAGAGGTCTGGGGAGTGGCGGGTATATCGGTACCCTCTGGTTTCTCCAGGAGGAGGGGATGGAGGTGGAGGTAGAACCTGATCATGAGATGGATGGGATGGAGGCGGAGGAGGAGGAGGAGGAGGCGGAGGAGGAGGAGGAGGAGCAGGTAGAGGTATCATTGGTAGGAGTCACCGCGTCAAGCAGAGGGCGTGCTACACGGACCCAACCGAGGTCTCGCCCTTGCTACCGTGATTACCTCGTCTGTTTCCTCGTTGTCCCCTCTTCGTCCTCCTTCCTTTTCTCTTGCTGAGCCACATCTCGAATTGCTGCCTCACTCGAGCCTGTTCCGTGAGTCGTGCAATGCGTAAGCATTTCACAACAGATCGCGCTCTTTGCCACAGGTACCATTATCCGTGAAACACATCGTCCATAGCTATGGGCAAATGTTGCAGATGGGTTGGGTGCGTCGCCAGGGTATTACAAGCAAGAACAAGCTGTCACTTATTAATCCTCGACCTCCTCGTCCTCATAATTCTGCTCGTGCTGCCTTCTCATGCATCCTCCCCCTGCCTCATCCCCCTCATCATCAGCATCATTTTACAGCTCTGCCTCGATCTGATATCGTCATCCTGCCTCCTCCTTTCTCCTCCTCCCTTCTCCTCCCTACACCTGCCTCCTCATCCGTCTTCTTCTCCTCCTTCCCTTCCTACCTCCTCCGTGTCCTCTTCCTCCTCCTCCTCCTCCTCGGCAGCCTCACAGGGGCCCGCGAATTGGCGACACTTATCAAGTTCGCAACCCTCACGGGGGGCGAGGTTTTGTTTTGGTCCGCGTATGACGTCATTCCGCTGGAGACCACTTGGTGGGATGCCGCACGCGCGTCTGTAGCCCGGCGGGCGCGCCCGGCTCCACGCGCAAGTGCGGGTGGGAGAGAGGAGGGCGGCCGCGGAGGCAGAGGACGGAGGGCTGCCCGAACTGCTGTGGCTCGGCAAAGCGGGAGCAGGGAGCGGCGTGCTTCGAGGAGGGGCCTCTGTTCTTCGGGCAGGAGATCGACTACAGGACTGATTTGCCCCAAGCTTGAGGTTTTCCTCGAACCCACGAGAAAAATACGCTGAATAGTCGGTAGATCTACGGAGCATTGTAGGTATGTTTCGTAGATCCGACGGGGAATCAATTTTGGGGTAAATCGATCATGTAGCCGATTCCCTACTCGAGTACTGGAAGGGAGCGGTCAGTCCAGGCTGCCGAAGGGCGGACAACGACGGCTCCAATCGCGAGGCACGCCACGCTTGGACTGTCTTGGAGTCGTCGTATCCGAGAGGCAATCTTTGTCGCTGACGCCTTGGGCTATCTTGGAGGCCATGCCAGACCGTGCTGGGCCTTGTTGGGGGCCAGCTTGGAAGCCATGTTGGGCGTCGGGGGGGCGGCTGAGTATCCTTTGGTGGTCCAGCTCTGGTGCCCAGCTCCGGGGCCCCCTCCTCCCCCGCATCGCATGCCCACGTCGCCCGCTCCTCTGGTGGTCGGGAAGCGGTTCTGCTGACGTCGCGAGCGTGGATGTTGGAGCAGAACATGGAAATTCAAGCAGGGCGATGTTGCACGCGCCGCTCGCGGATCTGCTGGCCTGCGGGAGTACGGCCAGAAAGTTACAGCGCCCGGCGCGGATGAAGGAGATGGAGCGGCACGTGCCCCCGCAGGTATCGGCAGGCGCCGACGCCAGCATGGGCACGCAGGCTTCAGCCAAGCGGTTTGCCGCAAGCGGGGTGCCTTGAGAAGCCTTGAGAACAGCGAGAAGGACTGGGCTTCCAGCCAAGCAGGCGCGGCCGAGACGTGAGAGGCCCGCTTTAGCGCCGCCCGATGCGTGCGCAAGTGTTCCCGCGGGGGCCCGCCCGCTTCAGCGCCGCCCGATCGTCATCGTCCTTGTCATCATCATCATAATCAGTCTCTCTCTCTCTCTCTTCTGTTTTTTTTTTTTTCTCTCTCTCTCTCTCTCTTTCTCACCCTCTCTCTTTTCCCTTTTCTCTCCTGCGGCTGATTGGCCAGGGTGAAGATGAGAACGGAGGGGGGGGCAGGCGTGCGCATGGGCATGTCGGTTCTCGCGGAAAGGTGCGGGCACCGACGTGCTCGCGTACATGTCGGAACGTGGACCGTGACAGGTCCATCGTGAGACAGTTGGTTCGACGTTGCCGGGTTGTTGGTGGCAGCGCCAAGGATGCAAGGGCAGCGCGCAAGGGGTTGTCCAAGTCGCCCTTTTCTAAAGCTGGGGCCCAACGTCGTTTAAAGTTGGCGTTCGTTTGCGAGCTTCCTGTCGTTGGAGAGCCGCTCTGACATGTCATCTGGGGCCTTCTGCCAGGGAGCCCTGAAGCCAGACTCATGCTTCCGCAGTGCTCTTGGTCTCCAGTCTTGCCGGGCGCGGTCGCCGACCACAACAGCTCTCACTTTACCGTCCGCCGCGGTCGATGGTGATGGACGCCGAGACGAGAGTACTCCAGATTTCGTAATAAAGGGAGGGGGGTCTCATTTCGGGGGGGGTCTCTTCCAGGCTATCTTGGAGGGCCTGGGGGGTCTGGGGACGATGTTTTGGAGGGTTCTCCCACGGGGGAGGTCTGAAATGGCTTGTCTTGGAGGATCCAGACCCCCTCCCTTTTATTACGAAATCTGGAGTATCCGTCGTGGCTGCGTGATTGGTTCTGCCACTGGTTGCGGATTCTCGGGCACTGGTTGAGCGGAGAAGGAGAAACTGCCGCACCGCTGGCCCCTTCCTTCCGAGATCCTTCGCTGGCATTTGGACCGTGCGCCGAAGAGCAGGGGAATGGAAGGTGGATGCACGATGACCATGAAGAGGGCACGCAGCGAAGACGACGAGGATAAACACGACCAGGCACGCCAGGGTGGGAGAGTTTTAAGCGGAGGCAGCGACGCAGACGAGGCCATATACAATTATATCGCTCGACGGACAGGAGGAAACAACAGGAGATGGAGGAACACGATGGGGAGGAATTCGGAAAAGGAGGAGGGGGGAGAGGACGAGGGCTCTAGGCAAGGATGAATCATGCAAGCTATGATGAGGGGGCGATGAACCAGGGGGCGGAACACGGTGATAGCATACGGATCGCGGGGGGTGTTGCTTACCAGTGACACCATCGACATTTCTCTCCCCCGAGCATGGCGCGACGGCGAGGGACGAGGGGCGAGCACACTTCCGCCCAGCGCCCAGAGTGCGGACCGCCCCAGTGCGCGTCTTGCCAGGGGGTCTCGGCGTAGCCTGTTCTTCCGCCGCCGCCTCCGTCGTCGACGTCGCCGTCGCCGTCGCCGTCGCCGCCGCCCCGCCGCCGCCGCCGCCGTCGTCGTCGTCGCCGCCGCCGTCGTCGTCGTCGTCGTCGTCGTCGTCGTCGTCGTCGTCGTCGTCGTCGTCGGCTTCGTCGACGGCCTCGTTGTCGACGGCCATGCCAATCAGTGGACGAGGCGGCGACGAGGCGGCGATGGGTGCCCACTGCGCGAAAGACCAGACATACCACCGAACTGTTGTTAGAAATCGGCGAAGAGCCCCCTCGTGCAAGAATGGTATGGGAAATGAGGTGCAGAAGTGTCGCCGTCACATTGTCCAAGATTTTCTCGAAACGTTGTAGTGTCAGTGTTCTGTGCTGGCAGGCCGTGCTGTCACTTGATCAGGGTCCGTGATTGCTGAAAGCTGTGGTTGTCGCGAATTTCAAGAGAATTCGGATCAAGCAAGTTTGGCATAGGCCTCTCAGGGTCAGCACTGCACATCCGCTTCAGCTGTTGCGCCCATCGTCGCTGATGACTGGAGAGAGCGCGTTCCCCACAAACCCAGTGGATGAGGAGGCCGTGATTGTAGATGTCAGGACTCTCCCAGCAAGAATTTCGAAAAAGCCCCCGCTGATCCCAGTGACATTGGTTCAGCGATCTGGTACGACGGCGACCACAGAGATGCTATCGGAACGCGACTGCGACTTCTCCGACGCCCAATTCACCGAGCTCGACAGCAGCAACGTCCAGGCGGATTCGGAGCTTCTGAAGGGGGTGGGCGCGAAAGGATCATGAGCGACGAACATATCTTTATCCATCCATATCTATGTCTTTGCGGTCCAGATGCCTCACCGTGATCCCGTGGATAAGTATTCCTATGGATGCGTTCTGTGCGATGTATTTGCGCTCAGCCGCAGCGGAGCGTACCTGCATCCATGGGGTCACGTCCGAAGATTCTGGCCGCGAGAGCACGGATGTGGGTAGGATATGTATGCCGCTTATAGGAGGAGGACTGGCGCTCACAAGCAAACGGCTTCTGTTCCACACGGAGCTCCACTCTGCTGCCGCCGGTCGCCGTCGCCCCAAGCTGATCTAGATAGCCGCCACGTTGTTTGGGAGCCTTTAGCGAGCGCATGCTGTGATTCAAAAGCCCTGCGGCGATAGCCCCTGGCCGCCATGCAGCCGGGCTCCTCCCCGCGGATGTAAAGCATCTCCTGCCATTCCGGCCGCGAGGGCTAGTTTCACACACCAAGCTTGGGCCCCGTGAGCCCCCACATCCATGGTCCGCTGGCCACCCCACTGACCAGGGGGCCAAGGAACAGCCGAGCAGACCCTCGGACAGCCAGCAATGAATACCAGTCAGCAGGTACTGAGTGTTCCCATCCATCCTGTGGTGTTGGTCCTTGTTCTGAAGAGACAGCGCCCCCCGTTCACTTCTCCCTCCTCTTCCCCGTCCTTCCTACTCCCATCGTCATCATCAGCAGCATCAGCGTCAGCATCAGCATCAGCATCAGCATAATCATCAGCAGCAGCATCGTCATCATCAGCGTCACCATCATAATCATCATCATCATCATCATCATCATCATCATCATCATCATCATCATCATCATCATCATCATCATCATCATCATCACCCTCGTATCCGTAGCCATTTTGGCTCAGGGCCAATTTGGCGAAACATCCACTGCCTAAGCGGGGTTTGCTCCCTCCCAGCATGCTTCGACAGAAGCGAGCCTTTCAGTCTTCCGCATCCAAGTCCTGGTCCGCCCCAGGCAGTTCATGTTCATGTCCTGGTCCGCTCCAGGCACATCCATGTCGAAGACCTGGTCCGCCCAGGCACCTTCACACTCAACTCCTGGTCCGCCCCATGCACAGTCGCTTCCAAGGCCTGGTCCGCCCCAGGCTGCTCTCGCCAGCGTTCGTGCACGAGGCCCACTGGTCCTGCTACTCTACGTCCTCGCGGCGCTCGGGTTGGGCTGTTTTAACAACGCCATCCTAGACATCCAAACGTGCGCAATACAGCAATCGCGATACCGTCTTCTAGCTCGAGCTCGAACTCCCCACCGCGAGACTCACGAGTGGTGGACAGTGGATGTGTTTCCCGCCGCAACACACTTCGCCGAACCCGCCCTCGAGAGCGACGAGAATGAATCCATGAACGTGAAGCCCCAGCTGGTGCCCCAGAGCGCCGTGACCCACTTCAAGGACGGGACCCATGGGCTGTGGATCGGGCAGTTCGGGACGCCGGCGACATGGAAAACGTGCAGCTGTGGTCCCTGCGTCTGGCAGGGCTGGGTCCAGTACTCGAGGCCCGGCTCGCCGCAGAGGCGCTGCACAATTCACTGGTGCCGACAGCGGCCGCATCCGCTCGCTTCCACCAGCTCCTTCTGAACAGCAAGCTATCGATTCTCGCGACGATGCGGGGTACGCTGGATCGGCTCGTGTCCTGGAGTGGCCCCGACATTCCGTGAAGACGAACTTCTTGTTGCCCAAAGTGCTGGAGGTCAGCAGCACGCTCGTGATCGCGTAGATGCTCCCGCCTTCCCTGGTCCGCCGCGACCTCGGGACGCAGCGCCACCTGGACCTCGTGAGCCGCCGCCGCGTCTGCCGCGAGAACCAGGCGGCGAAGTTTATGGGGATCGCGCCGCGGCCATTGACGGCAATGTCGACAACCAGCTCGCGGCGCCACTCAGCAGGTCCGCAGCCTGTTTGACCGCGCCTGGTCCAACACCCACGCCGTGCTCCGCAGCGCCGTCGAGGCCTGCGACGCGCCGCAGCAGGCCCGATGCGAGGGCGCTGAACGTGACCTCGACAGTTTCCGTCGCCGACGGGAAGCACGAACAGAAGAGCAAGCCGCGCTGCGACCACCTGTCCAGCGGCTCGATGCTGCCATCTCTCTTGCTGAAGTTCGACATCCCGCCTTTGACCTCGCCAGCCTTGCCGACTGCGACCGCGAGCCCAGCCTGGCCCCGCTCAGCGCCGGGCGCGCCCCTCGACGTTCGGCCTTCAGAAGCCCGACGTGCTACAGTTCAGTGGATGCCAGCTGCCCGGCCCCAACCCGATCATGTCAACGTATTTGGAGATGTCGCAGCCCGTCGAGTTCACCTACGCGTGCAAGGCAGATCAGAGATGGCATTTCCTCGAGCCCTTGCGCTCGCTCTTGCCGTCATGCTTGTTGGCGGGCAGCGGGGTGGCGTCGCCGATCGCGGGGTTTCAGCCGCAGGGCCTCCGCGAGCAATCCATGCTCAACTGGGCGCCAGATGCAGTCGCGCAGAGGAGCGTCGACGAGGTCCCCGTCAAGCATAGGCCCGAGTCGGCCGATGTCTGGATTTGCACATCATCATTGTCTACGCCTCATTTACTGGGCCCCTTTGGTATGCTACCAAGAGAGGCGCGCCATTGTAGATTATTATCTGGAACGCAAGTGGACTTCTCCGTCGCATCGCCCGCCGCTGCCGCTCCAAGTTCCCGCGCCTCGTGAGCGCGCCCCGCTCTCGGACCATCGCCCGGAATCAGGGGCGCCGCGGTTCGCTCGCGGAGTTGGAGGGCGTGTTCGCCCGCAACCCGCGTTCCTCCCTCTGCGTCGCCGTCTTCTCTCGGGCTGCCTTGCTAGAGGCGCGGGCGGCGTTCCTGTCCCCGTCCCTGGGCTCGCGCGCGCTGAGCGCGAGCTCCTGCGACGAGACCGCGCCGCCGGTCGCCCCCTCCTCCTCTCTGCGGCCCGCCATCGTCGGCGACGTTGTGGCCCCTGGCAGGGCCGCGCTCGCCCGCGTCGCCCATCCGAACTCGGAGGCGGAGACCCGCGCCTTCAACGCTCGCGACAATCAGCTCGCGGAGCCCCGGAAGGAGGCAGCGCGGAGGAAGTGGCGGCCCCGTGCGCAGTGGGCGTTGGCGGGCCCGCGCCGGCGCGCCTTCGTGGCCATGGGTGACTTCAATTCTTCACGCTTCGCGTATCCCCACCAGCCCATCTCAAAACAGCAACTCTTGCGAAGCATGCCGACAGTCGTGTTTTTCAGGCGTGTTTCCGCCTGCCCCCGCATATCTCCCCTGTTCCTTCTTCCTCCCGCCTCCTTGTACATCCTCCTTGTGGTGGGAGCGGGAGAAGGACGAGGCGGAGGAGGAGGGAGAGAAAGCGGTGGGAGGCAAGAGGGATTTAGCGGAGACGACGACCACAGCGATGATCCTAACAACGACGACGCACCCGACGACGACGCGATATCGACCGCGACGACGACGACGACCACAACCGCGACGACGACGACGACGACGTCGACGACGACGACGACGAAGGCGGCGGCGACGACGACGACGACGACGACGACGACGACGACTGGTGGGAGTCGTTGGGGCCCCTCGTGGGGTGAGTCGTTCGGCCCCATCGTCCTTGTGTGAGTCCTTCGGGCCCCTCTTCCTGGTGTGAGTCGTTCGGGCCCCTCGTGGTGTGAGTCGTTCGGGCCCCTCGTCCCGGTGTGAGCCGTTCGGGCTCCTCGTGGTTTGAGTCGTTCGGGCCTCTCGTCCTGGTGTGAGTCGTTCGGGCCCTTCTTCCTGGTGTGAGTCGTTCGGGCTCTTCGTGGTTTGAGTCGTTCGGGCTCTTCGTCCTGGTGTGAGTCGTTCGGGCTTCTCGTGGTGTGAGTTGTTCGGGCCCCTCATCTTGGTGTGAGTCGTTCGGGCCCCTCCTCCTGGTGTGACTCGTTCGGGCTCCTCGTGGTGTGAGTCGTTCGGGGCCCGCGTCGTGGTGTGAGTCGTTCGGGCTCCTCGTGGTGTGAGTCGTTCGGGCGCCTCGTCCTGGTGTGAGTCGT